>JAODAL010002927.1:0-184131 GCA_025379985.1 Phyllomedusa bahiana
GTAGCCAGGCAGTGCCCCTTGTAGCCAAGTATTGCCCCCATTAGTCAGGTATTGCCCCCTAAGGCCAGGTATTGCCTCCATTAGCTAGGTATTGCCCCCATTAGCCAGGTATTGCCCCTTGTAGCCAGGTAGATGCTACCATTAGCCAGACAGTGCCCCCATTAGCCAGGTATTGCCCCTTGTAGTCAGGTAGATGCCGCTATTAGCCAGACAGTGCCCCTTGTAGCCAGGTATTGCCCCTTGTAGTCAGATATATGCCCCCATTAGCCAGGTATTTCCCCTTGTAGTCAGGTAGATGCCCCCATTAGCCAGAAAGTGCCCTCTTGTAGCCAGTCAGTGCCCCTTGAAGCCAGGTTTTGCCACTTGTAGTCAAGTAGATGCCCCCATTAGCCAGACAGTGCCCTCAGTAGCCAGACAGTGCCCCTTGTAGCCAGGTATTGCCCTTTGTAGTCAGGTATATTCCCCCATTAGCCAGACAGTGTCCCCATTAGCCAGACAGTGCCCCTTGTAGCCAGGTATTTCCCTTTGTAGTCAGGTAGATGCCCCCATTAGCCAGACAGTGCCCGCATTAGCCAGACATTGCCCCTTGTGGCCAGGTATTGCCCCTTGTAGTCAGGTAGATGCTCCCATTAGCCAGACAGTGCCCCTTGTAGCCAGGTATTTCCCCTTATAGTCAGGTAGATGCCCCCATTAGCCAGACAGTGCCCGCATTAGCCAGAAATTGCCCCCATTAGCCAGACAGTGCCCCTTGTAGCCAGGTATTACCCCTTGTAGTCAGGTAGATGCCCCCATTAGCCCGACATTGCCCCTTGTAGCCAGGTATTGCCCCTTGTAGTCAGGTAGATGCTCCCATTAGCCAGACAGTGCCCCTTGTAGCCAGGTATTCCCGCTTGTAGTCAGGTAGATGCCCCCATTAGCCAGACAGTGCCCATTGTAGTCAGGTAGATGCCCCCATTAGCCAGACAGTGCCCCCCATAGCTAATAAAAATAAAATAATAAAATCTACTTACCTCACCAGGCTTCCTGCAGTGCAGCCAGGTCCAGAGGCTGCCGACTGAGTGCTCTCAGCGTCGCAGGGGATGTGAGTGCAGCCGCACGTCACACCCCCTGCGACACTGAGGTGTATTTACAGCGCTCACCGGGCGCTGTGCATACAGGGTGAAAAGGGAGGAGGGGAACGATCCCTCCTGCCTCCTCCCTGCAAAGTGAGACTAGCCGGGCGGGTGAAGCGGCCGCGGTGGCCGCTTCACCCGCCTAAAGGAACGGCCCACCGGCTCCAGAGTAGCGTCCTGATGCTACTCCGACGCTACGGTCATTTAAAGAACCCCCGCTGCCTGTTGGCGGTGGAAGGTTCGCCAACTTTGCTGGGGTGGAGGGGGGTGACCCCCATTAGCGGGAACCCTCCGTCAAAATATATATATATATTTTAGTCTATATATGCTGTTATATACAATTTTGTTATACATATTTATATTTGTGCACCTTCACTTTTCGTTTTATCACTTCTTTTCACATTTTCACATCCACTTTCTATTTTGTAATCTGTACTCCACATGACACTTATATGTCTTAGATATCTAGTTAACTCATTTTTATGGGTTAACTTTCTGTCAGTGGAACGCATGTGTGTTCCACAACTCTCTTTCACTTGCAGGTTTATTTCCTGCTAGCTGTGAGTTCACTTCCTGTCAGTGGAACACATTATGTGTTCCAAGACTCTCTTTTACTTGGGGGTTTACTTCCTGCTGGTTGTGAGCTCACTTCCTGTCAGTGGAACACATTTTGTGTTCCAAGACTCTTTCTTACTTGCAGCCTTACTTCCTGTTCTGGTTTTCCGAAACTTTAGTTATTTTCAGGTACTTTAAATATGTTTTTCTTACACTTATATTTAATTGTGTGCTTCTTAATATATATGGACTCAGGATTGCTCTGTTTTTGAATTTAAATTGTGGATTTTCCATTTATGATATTAACACCTGCATAGGTTTTTTATTGATTGGTGGGGGCTTACATCAATCATGTTTGCTTATATTGGATTGGTTGAATTTTTACATATATGGCACCCTTTTTTTACACTCACCATCATTCCCCTTGAGAAAGCGCAGTCGAAACACACGTCGGGGTGTTTGGTCCATTCTAATCTGCTGATCTTTAGTGATGTATAAAATTTATGTTTTTGTACTTATTTATGTGATATTTTGATACTATTATCACCTATATGATGTATAGCATTATGTTTCAGTGGGATTAGTTGGGTATTTTTTTATTTGGGTGTGATTTTGTCTGTTACTGATACATTTTTTAATTGTTTATAATAAGATTTAATAAAGTATGGTTTTTACATTTCTAGATTACTGTATTGAATACAATTTCTTTTGGTATTCTTTTTATTTTTGGTATCCATTCAATTTGATTGGCTCATGTATTTATAGGTTTACCATATTAAAAAATAGAAGGAGAAACCATGTGTTACGAAAGGAAGTTAGTTTTTCAGAAGTGGACTTAACAGAGACTTGCACATCTGAATCGTATAATTCTTCAATAGAGAGACCATATACAAGGAGGAATTTGAACAGTAATAAACATAGTGTGACTGATAAAGAGAAGAAAAATCCAGTAGGAAAAATACAAAGAAACAGGGAGGAAGAAAGCACAACAGCAAAAAAACAAAAAGGTTTCACCAAGAAAAAATAATTGAAAATAAAGTTGCTGTGGAAGAAAACAATGTTATCATATTGACTCCAACCATATTATCAGAATCTCATTGAAATGGTTTGAAAAAAAGGTGTAAATTTTGCACACACACAGGATTTCCATTTGTTCAACAAATTGCTTGATGTTAATCGGTTTGTGAGATCTTTGACAGTTAAGCGTCATTTTTGCAATGTTAATGAAAATATTTTAGACAATTCCTAAGCAAGCATATAGAAGTGTTGGGTCTGTTACAGCATGCATGGGATTTTGCCGTAGGACAGTTCATACATCTGTCAGACAGAGCAGAGACATGTTTTTTGGCTCAAAGCACGTCAGAAGACTTGTGCAGCCCTGTTCGTTCATGTTGACCTCAGTCTTTCTTATTGATTTAAAATTTTACAATTTTAGTCAGTCTAAATAAGAATTCAAAAGTTTTTTCCACTAGGCTATTTAAACACTGCCCACCTGAAGTTTATCAATATGTACAATCAACATTATTGTCTTAATTTCCTTTGTAATTTGAATTTTGTATGCTGATGTTGCACTTCATAAAACTATCTTACATTCTAAGAAGGGGGCTGTGTATTTCACTGGAATGGCAAAGGGATCCTTGGAAAAAAGGTTAAGAACCCCTGGTCTAAATCAGTATACCAAGTGCATGAGAAACACAAAGCAAACCAACTGGATTTACATTTATTGGATTCAATAAGATTGAGAACAAGTTTAAAATGATTCCTAACATCAGTTACTTTTCACATTGCTCTTGGTACGACTACATAGTTACATAGTTACATAGTTTGTCAGGCCGAAAAAAGACATACGTCCATCCAGTTCAGCCTATTGTGCTAAAGTGTTGCTAAGGTGTTAAAGTGTTGATCCAGAAGAAGGCAAAAACCCCCATGAGGTAGAAGCCAATTGTCCTCATGTTAGGGAAAATATTCCTTCCTGACTCCAATCTGGCAATCGGAATAAATCCCTGAATCAACGACCCCTCTCCAGAATCCTAGTCACTATAATTTGTTATATTACATCTAGAAATGTATCCAGACCCTTTTCCAGAATCCTAGTCACTATAATTTGTTATATTATATTTAGAAATGTATCCAGACCCTTCTCCAGAATCCTAGTCACTATAACTTGTTATATTATCATGCTCCAGAAATGCATCCAAGCCCTTCTTGAACTCTGTTAGTGAATTCACCATGACAATTTCCTGTGGCAGAGAGTTCAACAATCTCACCACTCTAACAGTAAAGAATCCCTTTCCAGCTCCTTTCCCATAATGCCTTGTGATATGCAGATGCTTAGTAGTGGGCTAAAAGGCAATCAAAACACTACACACCTTAACTGGTGCTCTCCATAAGGAGAGATGTTCCCCTTCTCTCAGCCACTCATTGCCTCCCACCAGTCAAGCCAATATCGCTCTGCTCTACACTGATGAGGGGCAAAACCCCGAAACGGCGTATGTAGATGAGCAATATTGGCTTGACAATTTTTCCTTTTTGCTTCTCAAAGATTCAGTGAATCAGAAGTAAATTGAGGATTTGTTACAACCTATAGAGGGCGCAGTGAGCTTTCCAGCTCCTTTCCCAAAATGCCTTGTGATATGCAGATGCTTAGAAGTGGGCTAAAAGGCAATCAAAACACTACACACCTTAACTGGTGCTCTCCATGAGGAGAGATGTTCCCCTTCTCTCAGCCACTCATTGCCTCCCACCAGTCAAGCCAACATCGCTCTGCTCTACACTGATGAGGGGCAAAACTCCGAAACGCCGTATGCAGATGAGCAATATTGGCTTGACAATTATTCCTTTTTGCTTCTCAAAGATTCAGTGAATCAGAAGTAAATTGAGGATTTGTTACAACCTATAGAGGGCGCAGTGAGCTTTCCAGCTCCTTTCCCATAATGCCTTGTGATATGCAGATGCTTAGTAGTGGGCTAAAAGGCAATCAAAACACTACACACCTTAACTGGTGCTCTCCATAAGGAGAGAAGCTCCCCTTCTCTATGTTTATGTAGAAAATTTCTTTCCTCGAGACGTAGAGGATGCCCCCTTGTTCTTGATGCTGTCCTGGGTATAAATAAATCTTGGGAGAGATCTCTATATTGGCCTTTAATATATTTAAACATATTTATTATGTTTCTCTCGAAGCCGTCTTTTCTCTAAACTAAATAACCCTAACCTTGCTAATCTTTTTGGGTATTGCAGTCCACCCAGTTCTTTTATTATTTTTGTTGCCCGCCTTTGTACCTGTTCAAGCTCTACAATGTCTTTCCTGTGCACTGGTGCCCAAAACTGTACACAATATTCCATGTGTGGTCTGACCAGTGACTTGTATAGTGGGAGAATAATGTTATCATCATGTGCATCTATGCCCCTTTTAATACAACCCATGATCCTATTTGCCTTGGCAGCTGCTGCCTGACACTGGCTGCTACAGTTAAGTTTACTGTCCACTAGGATTCCCAAGTCCTTCTCATGTCACTTTTACCCAGTGTTTTTCCATTTAACATGTAATCATGTAATGGATTTTTCCTCCCCTTGTGCATAACCTTGCATTTATCAGTGTTAAACCTCATCTGCTACTTCTCTGCCCAGGCCTCCAACCTATCCAGACCCTTTTGTAATAATACATTATCCTCTATTGTGTGGATTCCTTTACAGAGCTTAGTATCATCTGCAAAGATCGATATTCTACTGTGCAATCCCTGTGTAAGATCATTTATGAAAATATTAAAGAGGATAGGGCCCGATACTAACCCTGTGGCACCCCACTAGTATTACCATCCTATGTTTTCTATCAGTGAGCCAGTTGCTTACCCACTTGCACACATTTTCCCCCAGTCCAAGCATTCTCATTTTACTACCAACATTTTATGTGGAACAGTAAACAAATGCTTAGAAAAATCCAAATATATAACATCCAGTGCCTCACCCCGATCCAATCTGGAACTAACTTCCTCATAGAAGCTGATGAGATTAGTTCAACAGGACCGATCCTTTATAAACCCATGCTGGAACGGCATTATACATTTATTTTTAGTTAGATATTCCAGGATAGCTTCTCTTAGAAAACCTTCAAACATTTTACCTACAACAGAGGTTAAGCTTACCGACCTATAGTTTCCTGGATCACTTTTTGACCCCCTTTTTGAAAAATTGGCCCCCACTTTTCTAGGGCCCCAAAACCTTTGGGGAATATCCCGTTTTTTTATACGGGCCCAAAAAAAATTAAAGGGAATAGGGGGCCCTATCAATCACTTTAACTTACCCCCCTTTTGGAAAACGCGGGTGAAATACCGTCGGGGCCCTTTTTGGGGGATCCACAAAAAAGAAAACCCAATTGAAAGTTTGAAAAAAATTTTTATTTGTTTTTTTTTTTCTCTTTCAAAGACAACATGAAATGCCACCACCTAAATCTTCAAGAGCACAATATCGAAAGAGAGAGAGGAAAAAAAATTAAAGAGTGAAAATGAGAAGGGTGCTAAATTAGTGAAAATCCAGAAGGTGTTTTTTTTCTGAAAGTGCAGCAGAAGATTGAAATCCTGAAAGCCAAAACCTTTTAAGATTCAGAAGGGGGGGTTTTTCCAACTAGAAAAGAGAAAACAAAATTAAAAAGAAGCTTTGTTATCAAACCATACAAACTGAAGTATTTTGCTCCAATATTTCTTTAGAAAGAGAACAAACGGAACCTAAACCCCCACCAAAAAAGCATGCTACAATATGGCATCACATGGCTTTGGGTTTAAAAACTGAAAATTTCCCTTTCCCCCCTCCAAATTTTTGGACAGCAAAATTTTTTTTCCTTTTATTGATCTTTGGGTTTTTTTTGAATTTTTTTGGGTTTTTTTTTTTTACTTTTAAAGGGGGTTTTGTTTTTATTTTGTCGGTGTGGGGTTGGGGGTTTTTTTTTTTTTTTAAAAGGAAAAATTTTTTTTTTTTTTAAAAGGGGAATTTGGGGTTTGGGTTTTTACTTTCTATCCTTTTGATTATATCAAAGACTGTTCATATAAACTTTTGAAATGAATTTTCTCTCTAAAACCTATTTTTTCCCTTAACAGGTTAATCAGATATTTTTAAGTTTTTAAATGTTTTTATGCAAGGAAAACTCCCTTCAAGAGTATCTTGTTTTGGGATGATACTGGGGATATTTTAATAAAAATGGTTTCACTAGGGTTTTAACACTTAAGAAAGCAAAAGGACACAGAAATCATTTGGGGACTTTTCGTTGTGAAACCCAAACTTCCTCATAAAAACCGCTCGGAAATTTTTGGGGGTGGGTTTTTGGATTTTTTTAAAATTTAAAGCAAGGCTGCAAGAAACATATATTCCAAAAAAAACCCCCGTGATTCTTAATTAACCCCCATCCCATCTAATGTTTTTTTTAACCCAATGATCTTTTATTTTACTTTCCCTTTAAATTAACTGTTTAAACGTATAGAAGGGTTTAAAAAAAAAGGCTGTTTTTTTTCCGGGTTTTAAAACAAAAGATTTACAAACCTTTAAACCCGGGACGGGATATCTAATTCTTGGGGCCCCGCGGTTTGGGCAGCAATATATACTTAAGTTGGGGAAGTAGAAACTTGGCGGGTTTTAAAACACCCCTAAAAATTTGGAAACCGTGCCTCTCAAACGAATACCCGAGGGAAACAACCAGAAAACACTGCAGGGGAAAGGCCTGTGGCCATTTTTGGGGCATTGCCCCCCTTGGTTCTACATCCGCCACCAGACTTTTGGCCTGATCAGCACCAATCCCGTTTTTTTTCTTTTTTTTTTCCCACTCTTGAAATCAGGGACTTTTTCCCCTTTTTCCTGATTTGCCTTTTTTAGTCCACTCTGGTCTGTCCCCATTAAAGCCGACACCGAAAAGGGCCCACGGTTTTTTCCCCTCTGTTGAAATCAAAGGGGAGGGCCCCTTTCTACTTACCCTCCAGTTTTAAATTTTTGACAAATTGGCTTAGTATTTTTTTAAAATTGCATCTTATTTTATTAAAACATCTGTCTGCGGGCCCGGCTAAATTTGCCGGGTTAACTTTTAAAAAAAAGTTTACAAAAGCAACTTCCCTCTTTTTACGCTGCTCGGGTGAAAGACTGTCATGTACTCATACCCGGGGTGGAAAAATTTCCCAATCCTTTAAAACTAATATTCCATGACTGTCTGTTTTTATGGTGTTTTTCACAAAAATTTTTATAATTCTGGGGTATGGGGAGCCGGCTTTTTAGATTTTTGGGGTTGAGGAAAATGGGGTCAAGCCCTGCGGGGCCATATTTTTTTTCATGTAGGGAAAATTTTGGGGGGGGTTTTTTTGGGGAGATTTTTTGTTTCCCTGTTTTTTTTTTACATTTTGCTTTCCCTTTTTTGTTGTTTTTTTTAAGCGAAAAAAATTAGTATTCTGTAAAGCCGCACAGAATAAATTTTCCCAAAGGAAATCTTTAATCCTTTAAAACTCCACGCCAAAACCCCCAGGGGGAACTGAAGTGGGGGAGAATGGGGAACTGAGTCTCTTTTCACTCCCTAGGTCCTTTCCGAACTCTCCAAAGGGTTTTTCCACTAAGGGTGCATTGTCAGATATTCTTCCAAACGACCCCCCGAGGGGGCCGGGTGAACTAGACCCTCGGGTTCACTGGTATGCCCTTTGGCTTTACACCAACCAGTTTGACCCTGTGTGGGGTTTATTTTTCCCCAAAAAAATTTAAATTTTTTTAAAGGACATGTTTGGTACCGGTGACTAGCACCGAAATTGCCAGCTTCCTACAATACGTGGGGGTTTTAAATTACATTAGGGGCTGTTACAACTGGGGTTACGCAAATCGTTTCCTATTTTTTTTTACTGCCGGGGAACAACGCACACGGGCGCCCTGAAAAATTTTCCTGTTTTTTACGCAAACTAAGAAATTTATTTTGAACAACTGCAAGCCCAAAAAGTTGTTTAAGCCCCGGGGGTTTTCCAGTTTGCCCTCAGATACATGGCTTTTAAAAGGGCCGCACCCCCTCCCGGTCCCTAAAAGACCTTAACCACATACATTTCATTATTTCACTATTTTTGGTTCCCACCACCTGCAAATAAATTGTTTTTATTTGAAAGGTTTTTCGCCCGGGCTGCTCTGGCCCTTTTGCGCAGAAAAGGGTACGGGGTTTATTGTAAATTTACCCTCTCATGGCTTTATGTTGCAACATTCAAAGGGGAATGGACGTCTTCATGAAGCTTCTTGGGAACATGCTTGGGTTGGGAACTGTTTGCAACCCTCTTTAGGACCATAATTTGTATAAAAATCTTCACTTGGGCATAGAACTTCTGTTGAAACTAAAAACCTTGAAAATTTTTGATGGAATTGCTGCCCAAGGGACCCTAACGGGGATTTACTTTTATTTTTTAGGAACCTCCATGGGTTTGCCCGGGATTGCGGGGGAAAAATTCTGTTTCCCCAAGGGGGGTTTGTGTTTGGGTTTTAGAGCACCGACCTAACCCTTAAATGTCCAAACGGGGCCCCTTTTGCAGAGTTTTAAATCTGCCAGTCCTTCCTGTTTTGTAGGCCCTGACTCCCTGGGGTTTTTTCCCATATTATGCGGTTTTTGGTCTATGTGTTTTTTTGTTTCCATAAGTTTTTTAACTTATTATATGTATCCCTCTTAACCCCAAAAATTGTCGCTAGCAAAGTTTTTTTTTCCCCCAAAAAATTGGTTAGGGTTTATGGAAGGGACCCCAATTTCCAAAACCCACTGATTTCCTTGTCAGCTTTAAGGGGCAGGCCCCCCCCCACCGGGCACCCCCCGGGTTCCCAACTCCCTCCCTTCCAAAGATACTAAAAAGCCCCCCTCCCCCCTTTCCTCTACTGAGGGCCCCTTTTGGGTACATAAATTTCCCCCTTCCTGTTTGCCGGCCAAATTGTTTTGGAGAAAAATTCCCCCTTTCCTGAGGTCGGCCATTTTGCTAAAAACCCAAAACTTCCTACCCCCAATGGCCATATTGCTAAATTCCAGATCAGGGCCTACCTGCGGGCCATAATTGACACCCCAATTTTTCCCCAAACTTTCCCACAGAAACACTGCACTTACCATCCAACCCTTTTTACCGGGGCACCGCTATCCCAAAAACCCCCTCTACCCACTGCCACTGCATCAGGAACTTTTTATATACCTTCCCACCCTGTTCCCCCTATTCCACCTTGGGCATTTCCAGGATACTAAAAGAGGTTTCTAATTTTGGCCTATTGCGGGTTTAAAGGCTCTACCCCAAAAACAAAACCCTCCTAAAAGGGGAAAATTCTGATCCTCAACAAAGAAGAAAATTTAATTTTTTTCCCCCCAGCTATGAACGCGGGCTCATTTCATAAACAAAAACCACACTTCACAAACAGACGCTCTATGCCTAACCACAGTGGGGAACTACCAGAAGAAAATATACCTATCTAAAATTCCCTTTATCTGGGACCTTCTACCCCCCACCTCTTTGATTGTTAAAGGAAAATATTGTTTTCCAAGATACTCCCTGCTATCTTCAACCCTCTAATTCACATCTGCAACTAGGAGTTTTTAGGGTCAGGGAAACTTCCCTTTTCACGGGGGGCACTCCCAATACAAAAGGATTGTGAGGGACCTTTTTTCCCGTCTCTTTCTCCACTTTCCCGGTTTTCCGGGCTGTTCCCGCTAAACCACAGGGGCGATTTAAATTTAAAACTAAAATCATTCATGCTGTGGGCCCCAATATAAAACACTTATCAATGTTTAATGTTTAGCCTACTGACTCAAACCATTCACAATAACTTTCTATTGGGACAAGATAATAAGGTTTTTTAGTTTTCTGTCTATACCCATCATTTCTGGGAGGCCTTTTTTTATTTCCCAAACCAAACCTGGAGTGTGCAACTTTTCCAAAACTTTGCTGGGGAAAATGGACCTATCCCAACAAATTAGGGAAATTTCGGAAATTTTGTTTAACAGATGCCATGGCCAAAAGCCTGAAGCATACTTGGTTTGCCCCTTTCGGGTTCCCTTTCCAAAACAAAAAACGAGAAGACCCCTATCCTCCAAAGGGCAAATCCGCAGAACTTCAAACTGCCTTTAAACCCGCTCCCCCTGTTCCTGCCAAAAGATGTCTACCTGATTGGGAAGCGGGTTCCCAAAAAACCCCCACCCCCACCACCCCTTATTTCTATCTCTCCAAATATTCCCGCAAACAAATTCTTCACACCCCGTTTCCCCAGGGTTTTAGTTTCCCCTTCCGTCCTTCCTCAAGATAAAACTTCAACCCCAAAGGGGCTTTTCCCAAATTTTTTGCCCTTTTTAATCCCTCTCAATTTAATTTAAACCCGTTTACCCCAGTTTTCCGGAACCCCCGAAAAAGAGTTTTCCCAGCCAAATTTTAAACCCGGGATTTCCCAAAACCAAAAAAAAACCCCACTCTGCAAAAATGGAAAGACCTGTATCATGGGTTTCTAACAAAAAGCTGGAGAGGGCCCTTTTTGGGTATCATAAAGTCTGCCTGCAAAAAAAATACTGTGGAGGACAAACCCATGCTTTTCTCATTGAAGGATTTTTGCCGAAAGGGGCCTTTTATTCCTGGGGCCGAAAAACGTTTTGGAGCCGGCTTCAATCAAAACTTTTCAATTCCCCCTCAAGGCCCGGGTTTAAACTTGTCGAAAAATTCTAAAAACAGATTATCTGCATCATTCCAAACAACAGGGCCCCTTTAAAATCCAAAAAACTAAACTTAAACAACCCTTTACTGGGCAACCCGTTTTTTTTAAGGCCACTTAAACCAAATTCGACAATTTTTTTGAAAAGTTCGCCCCGAATTTGCGAACCCGCCCCGGAAGCCAACTTTTCTCCATTGCAAAAGGGCCCCGAGTTTTCCTTTCATCTCAAGCCGATTTCCCCCATCCATTTAAAAAAGCCTTCTAAGGAAACCATCTTCCAAAAACACTTTTTTGAAAACCGTGCTCTAAAATCAACCATGCAAGTTTACCCCGGATATTCACTAAAAATTTATTCCATTTTTCAACTGGATTCCCACCCAAAGGACGGGGGGGACCACAAAGGCTAAGTTATCACTGTCCCAAAAAACCTTGGGCATCCCGGCCAAATTTCTGTCGAAAACCCAAAACCCGCGACAGTAATCTGGGTTTCCCCCTAAAAAAAATTTTCCTCAAATTCCCAACAGATTCCCCCAAAAACAATTTCAGGTTTCAGGGGCTCCCCAATCAAATTTAATCAAAAACCCAAAGCCGCCCAAAACTCAAAAAATCCCCTTTTTATTGGGGCCTCCCCCCAAAACCCCAAACAATTTCAAGAAGCTTTTTCCGATGATGGGGTCACCTGGGCCCAAACCCCCCATCACAGCACTTCACCCCCTCAAGCATAGGTTTTCGGCAAGCCTGTTTTCCCACTGTCCTTGTTTCCCTTCAGCAGATAGTTCCTCAGGGAAAGTCCTTCTGGACCTGTTTTTAAATGCACTCTTCCATCAAATTTTCCATCAAATTTCCCTTTTTTTTAAACAAAAGGTTTACCCAGACCCTTTTCCTTTAAAAATTCTGAGTATTCCCCCAGAGTCATCCTTTCCCCAGATTAAATTTTCCCGCGTGGGGGGGGATGGAAGCCCAACTCAAAAATCGCTTTTACTTATCCTGTTCCTGGGTTTGGGCATATGGACTCCAATCAAGACTACTTGTTTCAAACCCACCCCGTCCTACAAAATTTCTTGGAGTGATCTTCTTCAAAAAAAGAAAGCTACTATCAGATATGGGTTCCTCCCGGAATGTTTTTTTTGGTTTTTATTCTCCTATATCTCATGAAAATTCCTGCGCAAATTTGAAGCTCCCCATTCTTCTTTTTCATCCACGATGGGCCCTTTCCCTTTTTTCCCCAAGATATCTTCAACAAGTCCCCTCCTTAAGTATGGGCACAAGGTCCCCGATGATGTTTGGGTTTTCCCCTTTTTGTTGCCCCAGTCCATGTTTTCCTGAAAGCTGGGGCTACACCCCCCTTTGCTTACCCCCAAAATTTCCCCCGAACAAGGGCCCAAAAACTCTCTTGGGAAAAAAAAAATTTTCGGCCTTCCCCGAAAAAAGGGGTACTCCCTCCACTTCATTTTTTACCTGCTAATACACCCTTGTTTTCCCCGTTTTGCAAGAAGGTTGTCCCCGGGGAAACCCCAAAAAAAAACGTTTTGGTTTTTAAGATTTTAAAAGCAGGGGAATTTCCCGTTACTGTCTTTGAGACCCCCCCCTGGGCCCCAACCCGGGGAAAGTACTTTCTCAGCCAAGTGCCCCTCATCTGGGTACCCTGCTTTACAGTTTATGATTCGCAATGCTTTCTTCAGTGTCTCTTTAAAACAAGGATTCTCAAAATCCTTTGCTTTCACTTATCGTGGTACCAAACCCCCCTTTAAAAAGGGGCCCTCAAGGGGCTCAGAATTCTCCAAAACAAATTTACTCAAAAATCTTTTAAAGCCTGTTTGCAACCTTGCAATTTTGGGGAAAACTCCCGAAGTACAACTCCTCCAGTATGTGGATGATATTTTAAATCTGTGCTCCCCGACCTTCCCCACCCGTTGGGGCCCCAAGTTCTCTCAGTCTTTTTCACCCCTACAAACCATCAAATTGGGAAAGGGGGCTAATCCCAAAACTCAAAAGGTTTTTTTGACAAAGTTGTTTTTTCCCCTTTTACCCTGTAAAACTCAAGGCACTAAACACCTTACGGGTGACCGAAAAAAGGGAGTCAAGTCCAATTCCCCCCTTTAACCCACTACTCCAAACAACTACAGGGATTTCTAGGCCCTTTTCACATACTGCCGACAATGGGGTACCCCCAAAGCATCTAGCCTGATGCAAAATCTCTATTCCCCCTTTTTTTTTTTTTTTTTGGGGGGGGGGGGGGGGGGGGGGGGGGCCCCCCTTCCCTTTTTAAAACCCCAAGCTCGCACCTGAGGCAGAAGCATGGGTTCCTGAGACTAAAAAACTTTTCTTTAAGCCCCTCCCCTGGGGATCCCGGGCTACTCACAACCTTTTTTCTCTTCCTCCCCCGAAAAATCATGGCCATGCCTTTTGGTGTTTTGGCTCAAAAAAATGGGGGGAAAACGTATGAGAAACCCCTAGGATACAAATCATGCAAAAAAAGATCCTGTTGCACCCGACTGCTCCTACTTTCCCTTTAGACTGTTGTCGCTGCACAACTCCTTTTGGACAAGATTCAAAAACATCTTTTGGGCCATCCCTTTTGCTAAACTTGGCCCTCACGACCTTAAAGGGGTCTTTGAAACAATCCCCCAAAAACCTCATATCCCAGGCAACGCAACCTTCGACTTCGTGCTCATTTTAAAAGAAGCCTGAAAATGTAAACCCTTTAAGAGATGCACTACCCTTCCCCCAACCCCAAACCCCCCCTGCTTCCTCTCTCAAAAGGGGGGGGGATGGAAACCCCCAAAAATTTACACAAAAAGAAGAAAGAAGACACTTCCGGGAAAAAAGAAAAACATGACTGCCCCTTTAACAGATTGGGGGCTGAAACTTTCCCCCTTTCCTACTGTCCTTTTGTTTCCAAGCTGGGGAACCCTGATTATGTCTTCTTTCACAGATTGGGTCCAAAATCAGATGAACAAGGACGATTCCCTACAGGATTTGTTGGGGTTTTTTTACCTTGCAGAATCCGTAAAAAGGGTGCATCTTTCCTTCGGAAAGTCCCTGCCCCCGGGAACCGAACCTGGGCTTTTAACAGAAGCTTTCAACTCCGAAGGAAAGACCATGAACCCAATACACCGACTCGCCCCCACGTATATGGGGTGGTCCATGACTTTTTGGCCCCAAAAAAGTGGGCCTCCCTGCAAAATTTTTCCCGTCAATAGTGGAACGCCAATCAAGAAAAAACGAAGTCCCACAAACCTTTTAAAGGGCGCCCCTCCAGTTTCCTTCCAAGGTAGCTGTCCTAAAAATCAGAGACATGAAAACCCAAAGACAGAGGAAGGAAAAATGGGGATATACAACCATATCAGGCTCAAAGGCGAGCTTGTCTCCCAGTAATTCGAGGGGAAAGCAGGGTTTTTGGGTGAAAAGTACCAAAAAGAGAAGAAAAAAGACAAAGGGGGAAAGGGAAAAATGAAAAAAAAAGAAAAAGGAAAGAAGAAAAGGAAAACAAACCCAAGAACAGGGGATGCTGAACCCCCAAAGTTAAATCTGAGGAAAACCCAAATTTCAAAACCGAATAAACCCAAAGGGGAAAATAGGAGGGAGGAGAAGAGCAGGGGTACACCAAAGATTTGGATTCTGAAGAAAGGAAAGACAAACTTTGTTTACCAAAGCCTTGTATCCAGCCCCCAGTATGATGGGCCAAATAGTCTATACATAGGAAGAAAAAACCCAGTTGATCCCTTCAATAAACAGGAAAATTATTTTGGCATTTTGGGAATTCCCTTTTACAGTAAATAACTATCCAAAGATTTTGAAATATGCGTCACGTGAAACCCCGGGAAGAATCAGTCAAAAACACAGAAGAAAAAAAAAATTCCCTACCCCAGACGGGACATAGAAAAAAAAATTTAAACTTTTATTACCAAAATATTTTAAAAAAAGTATAAAAATTCAAATTGTTACAAAACCGCTCGTGGGCAGCCTCCAAATGCTTTTAAGGGCAGAAAAGGGGCAAAGGGAAAATTTAAAATATAAAAAGGGGATAGGTATAAAGGGGCCGGGGGAAGTGCCCCCCCCAAACAGGGAATTTCCCCAAAGGTACTCCCCCTGAAAAAACCCTATACTACTTTTTAATTTCCCTAGCCTAAATAGCGGAAATTTGGGTTTCCTGAAAGGACTTTTCCCGCCCGGGGAACCTCCCCCTACAAAAACAAGCCCTACAATCCCCTAAATTTCACAGTTTTAAAAGATATGAAAAAGTATTTTTTTCTTAAAGGAAAGGGTCCCAACATGTTTCGGTGCCTCCCCGGACCACTTCAGGGGACAAGGGTTTGGGAGGCTAGAAAAGGGAAGAAAGACAACCAAAAACATAGATAAATACAAAAAAAACCAAAAGAAAGGGGGGGTTTTTCCCAAAAACAAGACAGATCAGATGCATCGAAAAACAAAAAACTACAAACTGCACTTACCCAAAATAAGGGGTATTCGGGGGTAATTAGCAGGACAAGGGGCTTTTGGGCTCACAGCGTCCGGATACAGTTTATGGTGGGGGCCCCGTTTACAAATGTTTTCAAAACCGGGAAAAAACCCAAATTTCAGGGCTAATTGCCCGCCAAAACCGGGACGCTAGAAATAAAACGTTTTCCCCTACCCACCGATGGGGTCCCTTCAGGCTGAGGTTGACCGAAACCATGCAAGGCAGGTTTTTAAACCCGGGAAAGGGACGTGCCCAGAAATTGGGGAAACGAGGGCAGGACCACAAGTTAAATGGGTTTGAGCAGCTTTAACGCTTCGATAAGGAAATGACGTTTTTCGGAGGCTTTAACGGGCAAAAACCCTAAAAAGCATGCCCTTTGATCCCCGGTTTTACCCCCGTCCAAGCCCCCTTTACAGGTCGGGTTTTAAAACCCGGGTTACCCCAACATTAGGATTACTGAGGTAAAAATTGTAATGTCAAAATCCCCATTTTTAGTGGCAAAGGGGAAAGACCGGTTTTTACAAAACAATGGAGAATATAGAAACTTGGAAATTATATTTTTTTATTCAAAAAGGGAAGTGATATAGTGAAAAAAATGAAGGTTTAAATCTAGAGGGTTAATGAATTAAAAATAAAAAATTAGCCTATAGTGAAAAAGAAATGACTAGATGTAAACCCCCAGTTTAATTTGGTAAAACCTTTAATCCCAAGATTTTTTTACAAAAAAAGTTGATTTTTCAATGTTCTTTTAACCCTTTTTGGGGTGCAAAGTCTTAACTTAATACCCAAAAAGGGGATTCCTTACGAGCAAGCCTTATCCAATTTCCTTTTTGGATGTGGCAAATTTCATTTCAATCCCCCTAAATTTCATGATGTTTATAATTGCCGCCATGTTGCCGGGCCCAAATGTTTTTGGCTAAGGGGTGCCCCCTCTTGGGGGCGTATGTCCCCAAAATTTTCCCCCGGATACTGGGGGCCGAAATTTCTCTAGGGGTTTTTACCCACATTTTCTTTACCGCTTCCCCAATCTGGCGGGGTTTGATAATCCCTATGTCCTGCAATTAAAAAATTTTTTTAAATCACGAAAACTTTGGGCCCTTTTTGGGTTGACTATTTGAAAAAATTTACCTATTTCGATGAATTTCCCAAACCAATGAAAAACCACTCCCCCCTAAACATCCCAGGGGGTTGGTCTGCCCCAACAAAGTTTTTCTAAAAATTGGGGGAGGTGTGTAATGGCTTTTCACTGGGTCTATCATGTAAACTTTTATTTTTTTCCCTTTGAAAGAAAATCAAAGGGAAAAAATCCCCCCTTTGGGTCTTTAATGCGGGATCAATCCTAAAAAGTCTCCCAGTTTTTGTGAGGATCTCTCAAACCCCTTAGGGCCCCCTAAAGGGCCCCCTATGACTTTTTGTTTAGGGTTAAAATTCTCTGGTTTTTAAAAATGGGTGCGCGGGTTTTGGAAACCAAATTTTTAAAATCTATCTGTATTCGGGTGCATAAATGGTATCCCCTTAAAATTCCCCCAATTTTTCAGGATACCCTTTCTTCTGCAAGGGATATTTTAAGTCAGGGGGGTATTTCAAAAAATTCCCTCAAAGGCTTGAACAGTTTCTTCTTAGGGGGGGGGAAAACTGCCCTTGGTTTTCCCCCCCTTTTTTTAATGGAAAGGGTGGCTACAAATGCCAATGGAGGAGTGAATTTAGATGAGGGTCGGTTTTCCGAAAGATTGTGGTTGAAAAGCATCCCTTCTTTATTCTTCGAATTTTGACTTTCCAAAAACGTAAAAAACGTTGGTTATTTCTGATGTGAATTTTTTAGCCCCCCGGGGGTTTAACATTAAGAGTGTTCAATAATGACACAAAAGGTGATTTTGGAAAAACCATTCCACAGGGATAAAAATTTGTGGGCATTCTTTTAAAGGGGTCCATTAACCCACTTGGTTTATTCCAAAAGGGAAACTTTGGTTCTGGGTAAAGGAAAATTTTTGGCTCCCCCACCACCCCGGGTAAATTTTCCCCAAATACGATGGGGCGCGGGGGTTTCCCCATGGGCGGTCCCCCTGGGGGGGTTTGTGGGAAGAACCCCTTTTTTCACCGAATAGAAAGAAAAAAAATTTCTTTTTGAGTTGGGGAAAAAAAATTAAAAAAAGGTTTTTTTTTTACAAAGTCATTGGGGTAGGGCAAACTGAGTCCCTCGGTTTTGCAAAAAAATCTCACGGGCCCCAAAGGGCCCGAATCTTTTGGGGAAAATACTGGTGTTTTAATGCCCAACATCTATGTTAGAAAGGGGCCAGCTTTTCAGGGGGGAAACTTTTACCCCATCAAGTTTTACCAAAAAAAATTCTGGTATTGGGTTATTGAAAATAAAAGGGGGACCCCAAAAAAAGGGCCCGCCAATATATTGGTAAAGGGGGTAAAAACCCACAGTTTTGGGGGTAAGGGTTTTCGTTTACCTGACACAATTGGACGCCCCTTTTAAAAGGGGTTTTTCATTCCCTTGTGAAATTTTGGAAAAACTGTAAAATGTTAAACACTCTTGGGAAAATTAGGAAATAAAAAATTCAAACCTCTTGTTTTTTAAAATTTAGTTTTTTTTGGCCTTTGCATCGGTTAATAGAGTAAGTAATTCCCCTTTAAAGGTGTCCGGGGGGGGTTCACTTAATTAATTTTTTGGTAGCAAATAGGGCCCCCCAAAAAACTATTACACATCTCCAGATTATTTTTCCCGTGATCAAAGAAGCAAAATTTTTTCCCCCCCTTATCGGGGGGTTTTTTTTATGGGGTTTTATGGCCCCCTTTCCCTAGCTTAAGGACCCCCCTTTATATTCTTTGTCTTGTGTAGTTTAGGGAGAATTTTTTATTGAGCATCCCCAAAAACCCTTGGTACTTTGTGAGATAAAAGTTCCACACCCTGAAAATATTTCCCCCAAAGGGGGGCATTTTTTTTATTTTTTGGTTTTAAAATCAGTAAAAGGCCTTGGCCAGTGTTTATTTTATCCTTGATATTTTTTAGAAAAGGGTTTTTAAAACCTTTCCCAAAAAATCCTCCCCCAATTTCCCCAACCCTTTCACATCCCCCTATTTTTTAGGCCCCCTGGTATTTTGGCCAATTTTAATTTACGTCCCAAAAAAGGTTAATGTCCGCCCCCCTAAAGACATCAAAAACCGTGGGGGGGAAAAAAAGGGGCACCCCAAACCCCAAATTTTTGGGTATTATCTCTTGTTGGAGATAGGGGATGGGGGAAAACAAGTTGAAAATTTAATTTTTGGTTTTTTCACTTATCTTTGGTTTCTGACCTGTGGGAGGTTTCGGTCCCCCCAGTTGAAAAAGGGGGGATTTCCCCCCTAAAAAAGGCCTTTTTAGCGCCTCTTTGTCGTTTGACTTTTCTTACTCCACCTCGCGTAACCTTTTGCCCTTTGTTGGCTCCGACCCCTTTTTTCCCATTTTTTTTTTCCCCTTCGAATTGATAGTTCAGTGGGCTTTTGGAAGAAACTAATATTTTCTGTTCCCCCACTTCTTTTTTAACGGATATATGTACGCTTTATTTTTTCTAAAGTCCGAAAGATCTCGCACAAATTGTTTGGGCTTACGTCTTTAATATGATACTGATATCTATCAAGTGTATTCTGTAGATGTTTCTCTTTGGTGGTATATGCTGTATGTTGTTCAAAGTTCCTTACCAGTTCCAGTTGCTCTTTCTATTTTCAGATTTAGTATCTCAAGGCTAGATTGTTTCGTCTTCTAAAAGAAGTTGCATAAATTTTAGAGAACTGTTGTGGCTTTCCTCCTCCCACTGGTTTGATTAAAGGCCTGGGCCTCTCACTTTGGGTACAGGGGGCATGGAGATACGGAGAGCCGCGTGTACAGATTTGATGTTTTTATAGTTTTGTAGACTCTGAACTCCAACCTGGTCGAAAAGGAAATAAAATTAACTTAGTTATTACAAAATACTTTTCACTATATTTCTTCCTTGTCTGATAAAATATATAGATATTCCATGTTCTATATTCTCCATTGTTTGTGAATACCGGTCTTCTTTTAGCCATAAATAATGGCGATTCGACATTACAACTTTGACTCTAGTAATCCTATGTTGGATATCCGGTTCCTATACATGACCAGTACAAGGCGGCTTTCTGTACGGACGGTGTGGTACCGCGATCAATGGGCATAGCTTTATTAAGGTATGCCGTATGCGCTCCGACACGTCATTTCCGTTATCGAAGCGTTATGCTGCCTCACTATTTAACCAGTGTGCGTCTCTAGCCTGCGTTCGCATACTGGGCACGGTTCACTTCCGGTTAACACCAGTGACGATGCATGGTGCTGGTGCAAGCTCAAGCTGAAGGGACCTATCGGTGCTAGGAATACGTGATACTAGCGTCCGGATTCGGGGGCAATTAGGCCATGATTTGTATATAGCAGCGGTTTGAAAAGATTCTGTATTGGCACCCATAGCTGTATCCGGACGCTGTGTGCCACTGCTCTAGTTCTGCTAGTACCCTGAATTACCTTCTATTGTGGGTAAGTGCAGTTTGTAGTTTTGTTTGTGACTGATCTGATCGTTTGTTTTTGTATACACTTTCTTTTGGGATATTTTTGTATTTATTATGTTATTGTTGTCTTGCTTCCCTTTTTCTAGCCTACCAATCATTGTCCCCTGAAGTGGTCGGGTTAGGCACGAACATGTTGGACATTTTCTCTTGAAGTAAGATACTTATGTCTATCTCTCTAAGCTCGTGACCTAATAGGGCATTGTGAGGCTTGTTTTTGTAGGGGTAGGTTCGGACGGGATTGTCCTTATCAGGACGCTATATTCCGCGTATTAGGCTGGGATAATTTATAGTCTGTATAGGGTTTTGCAGGGTTAGTAACCCTTTTGGCCCAAAATTTCCCGTTTGACCTTTTTCCCCGGGCCCCCACACCTAAACCCCCTATATTTGAATCTCTTAGCGCTACTGCCCCCATGCTAGGGGCTGCCAAAGAGCGGTTGGGAAACAAATTTGGAAACTTTACGTTTTTAAAAATATTTGTAATAAAAGTTTTTTTTATCCCCTTTTGTCCGTTGGGGTAGTATTCTTTTTATTTTGGCCCCCTTTTTGGTTTCCCCAAGGGGTTCATTTCCTCTGGGTTTTATTTAAAAGGAGGGGTTTTTATTAAACTTATGTTTATTTGAAAATGGGCCGGGGTTTTTTAAGGAAAAAGGGTGGTTTCAATTTAATGGCGGGAAAGGGGTTTTTTGAGATATTTTTCCCCCCAAAAGGAATTTTAAAAAAAGAAAAAAAAAACACCGTCCTTTCAATAGCCTTTAAAAAACTACAGAAGGGCTTTAGAGACCCCAAATTTTTACCTGGTGGGGGGTTGGGGTCTACAAAATTATATAAAAAAATCAAAAATTTTTACGCCGGGGCCCCCGGTCCCTCTTCCCCTTGGAACCCCTGGTACCCAAAATGGAGGGGCCCCGGCTTTATTTAAAAAATGGGAGGAGGGAAGCCACAACTAGTTCTCTAAAATTTTTTTGGGAAATTCTTTTTGAAGACGAACAATTAGTCTTTTAGATTTCTAAAAATTTGGGGGAAATTTGAAAAAAAGCAAAATAGGAATTTTGGTTAAGGTTTTTCTTTAAAACAACAACCCCGAAATTTTTACCACTAAAGGAAAACCCCTTTACAGAATCCCCCCCTTGATAGTTATGTATTTAATTTTAAAACCAAAACACAACAATTTGTGCCCCTTTTAAAAATTCCCCCTTTTGGCTTTAGAGAAAAAAAAGCGTAATTTTACCCCCATTAAAAAAGAGATAGGGAAGAAAATTTTAGTTTTTTTTTACAGATACTGAACTAAAAGATTTGAAAAGTGAAAAAGAATAGACAAAAAGGTCGGAGCCAACCAAAAAAGGAAAAGGATAACGAGGGGAGGAAGGAAAAAGGGAAAGGTCGACGACAAAAAAGGCGTTTTTAAAGGGCCCTTTTTTTGGGGGGGAAAAAACCCCCTTTCAATTGAGGGACCGTACCCCCCAACGGTAGTAACCCCCAAGGTAAGTGAAAAAACCCCAAAATTTTTTATCCCCAAAATTGTCTTCCCCCCCCCCCATCCCCCAACCCGAGATGGGAAAATTTTAAAACTGGGTTTTGTCCTTTTTCCCCCCCACGAGTTTTTAAGGGCTTTTAAAGGGGGGTCAAAGGGGCCCCTTAACCTTTTTGGACGCAAAAAAAAAATGCACAAATATATTGGGCCCAAAAAAATAGGGGGGAGTGGTGCAGATTTGGGGATTGGGGAGGATCTTTTGGAAGGGGTTTAAATCCCCTATGAAAAATGAGGATAGAATAAAACCCTGGGTTTTAAAGGCCCCTTTTTTTGGGTTTAAAACCCCAAAAGAACAAAATTCCCCCCTTGGGGGAAAATCTCCCTGTGGGACATCTTTATCTCAAAAATGACCCAAAGGGTTTTGGGGATGCTCAATAAAAAAACCCCCGTTTAAATACACAAGGAACCTTAGAAGGGGTTTTCCCTTAAACTGGGAAAGGGAAACCCTAACCCCTAATTTAAAAACCTCAGATTGGGGGGCAAAAAATTTTGCGTCTAAGATCATCGGAAAGTAAACTGAGGTGTTAATAGGGCCCAAAGGGGGACCTTCCCTTTCCCACCAAAAATTAAATTTTTTGACCCCGGACAATTTTTTAAGGTTTAATTACTTTTTCTATTTCGGATGCAAAGGGCCAAAAAAAAGCTTAATTTTTATCAACCCAAAAGTTTTTAATATCTATTCCCCAAATCTCCCAGAGTGTCAAAAAATTTTACAGTTTCCCAAAAAAACCTAAGGGGAATTTTAACCCCCTTTAAAAGGGGCGTCCAAATTTTTGTCAGGTATCCCCATTTCCCTTTCTCAAAAAAATGTGGGGTTACCTTTTAACCCCCTATATTGGGGCTTTTGTGGAGTCCCCTTTTATCTTTTTACCCCAAAATAACCCCGAATTTTTCTTGGTAAAATTGATGGGGTAAAACCCCCGGTCCTCCCTGAGAGCGGCTTGGTGATAATGTTGAGGCTTATACACCCGTATTTTCCCCCTTTAGTTGGGCATTTGAGGCCCGTGAGATTTTTTTGCAAAGAGAGGGACTCGTTTTGCCCTACACCCAAAGATTTGTAAAAAACTTGTTCGTTTTTTCTACCAGAAATTATTTCTATTCGGTGAAAGTTTTCCACCCCGCTGAGGGGGGATGCGAAAGGGGGGCCCTGCCCCCCCCATGTTAAACCCCAAAACCTTTACCTCCCGGTGGGGGGGAGGGCCCAATAGGCCTTTTGACCCCAGGGAAAAATGTCCATTGGACAAACCCCCCCCGGTGGGTCCCCTTGGGCCCCCCTTTTATTTGATGACATCCCCCCATCCCCGGGGGAAAGGTTCCCCCAAAACAGGGGGGTTTTTGGCATTCCATTGGAAAAATCTTTTAATTTTTAAAACCCCTGGGGGCTAAGGGTTCACGTTCAGAAAATTAAGGCCAACGTTTTGACAATTTTTGGATGTAAAATAAAGGGATATGGAAGGGGTTGTAACCTTTTAAAACCCCAATCCCTTTGGGAAAACCAAAAGGGATCTAATTCCAAATCCCCCATTGGGTAGTAGCCCCCCCTGTTTTTATTTAAAAAAGGGGGAAAACCACCCAGGGCGTTTTTCCCCCTGCGCCCGAAAAATGTTTAAGATAGAGGGAAATTTTTAAAAAAACAGGCCCTGATTTAAAAAACGTTTAGAGAGAAAGGGTACCCAGAAGATGTGATAATGGGAAGGGGGTATATCTTTCACTGAATATAGAAGATCTTTAAAATATTTTGGTTTTAAAACAGCGCCCCACAAAACCCCCAGAATGGCTACAAGAGTCTTTTGGCCCTTCGAAAGAGGCCCCTAAGGAGGTTAGAGAGTTCTACAAAACACTGGGAGGCTTTGTGATTGTTTCCCGACATTAAAGACCCAAAGGGGGGATTAACGCCCCTTTGATTACCCTTTTAGGAAAGGACGGGGGTTTACATTGGGTTGACTGGTGAAAAGCCCTTAAAACACCCCCCCAATTTTTAGGAATACTTGGGTTGATAGGAAAAACCCCTTGGGGTTGGGTTTTTTTGAAATGGTTGCATTGGTTTCAAAAAACAAACGAAAAAAGGTAAATTTTTTTACAGTAAAAAACAGGACAAAGTTTCGTGATGAAATTTTTTATTTTGCAGGGCATCAGGTTTTATCTTCCCTTTCCAATGTGAATGCGGTAAAGAAATATGGGGGGGTTTAAAAACCCCTAGGGAATTTCGCCCCACGTTTTTCGGGGGAAAATCCTTTTGGGGGCCCTACGAAAAAGAGGGAAAACCCCCCTTTGCAAGACACATTTTGGTGACACATGGGGGGGGCAATTTAAAAATCTGAATTTGGGGGAAATTTACATGATTAGGGCCCCCAATTCCCCGAAAAGGAAATTTGGGTTAAGGGGTTTCTCTGTTAGGGAAACCTTTTGGATATTAAGTTGGGAAAACTTTGGGACCCAAATGGGTTTTTTTGAACAGTTGAATTTCAACTGTTTCTTGTAAAGGAATTTGCATTACAGATCACCATTAGCTGGGGCTTTACATCTAGTCATTGTCCATCATTTTAGGCTACTTTGTATGTTACATTCAGTAACCATCTAGATAAACCTATCATTTTCTTGACTATATCTACTTCTTTGTCTGAATAAAATATATATATTCCATGTTCTATATTCTCCATTGTTTGTGAATACCGGTCTTCTCTTTAGCCACTAATAATGGTGATTCGACATTACAATTTTGACTCTTAGTAATCCTAATGTTGGACATCCGGTTCTAAGCCTGACCTGTACAAGGCAGCTTGGACGGTGGTACCCGCGATCAATGGGCATAGCTTTACTATGTATGCCCGTGTGCGCTCCGTTACGTCACTTCCGTAATCGAAGCGTCATGCTGCTCACCTATTTTAACATTGTGCGTCTCTAGCCTCGTTCCGCATTCTGCGCACGTCACTTCCGGTTAACACCAGTGACGTTGCACGGTGCGGTTCAAGCCTCTGCCTGAAGGGACCTATCGGTGCTAGGAATATGTGACACTAACGTCCCGATTTGGCGGGCAATTAGCATGATTTGTATATAGCCAGGTTTGAAAAGCATTCTGTATACGGCACACCATAGCTGTATCCGGACGCTGTGAGCCATATGCTCTAGTCCTGCTATTACCCCTGAATACCATCCACTGTGGGTAAGTGCAGTTTGTAGTTTATATTTGTCGAGTGCATCTGATCTGTCTTGTTTTTGAATACACTTTCTTTTGGGATATTTTTGTATTTATCTATGTTTATTGGTTGTCTTGCTTCCCTTTTCTAGCCTACCAATCATTGTCCCCTGAAGTGGTCCGGGTAGGCACCGAAACATGTTGGGACATTTTCTCTTGAAGTAAGATACTTATTTCTATATCTCTTAGCTGTGACCCAATAGGGCATTGTAGGGCTTGTTTTTGTAGGGGTAGGTTCCGGACGGGATCGTCCTTATCAGGACGCTATTTTCCGCTATTAGGCTAGGGAAATTAATAGTCTGTATAGGGTTTGCAGGGTTAGTACCTTTGGCAAATTCCCTGTTTGACATTTCCCGGCCTCCACACCTATCCCCGTATATTTAGAATCTCTTAGCGCTACTGCCCTCATGCATAGGAGGCTGCCACGAGCGGTTCGTATACAATTTGAATCTATACGTTTTTAAAGTATTTGTAATAAAAGTTAATTTTTATCTCTATGTGCCGTCTGGGATAGTATTACTTTTTCTTTGGTCATCAGAGATGGTACAAAAAAAGAAAATCTGCTGATAGTTTGTTCAGTGGGAGTTGTGTAGAGAGAAAAAAAGGAGCAGACCAAGGACTTATTGTTTTGGAATCCCCAACAGCAAAGGGAAAAGGAGAAGAAGTAGAAACAATAATACACTAAACATGTGGTTAGAATGATCTAAAGAAACCCAAAATAGAGCAATATCCTTCAGATTAAATGTTTGGATTATACTGAGTAGGAGTTGGTGTTCTATGGTGATAAATGCTGTGGAGAGAAAAGAGGAGCGGACCAAAGACTAATTGCTAAGGATCTCCCAACAGCAAAGGGAAAAGGAGAAGTAGAAATAATAATACACTAGACGTGTGTTTAGGACAGTATGAAGAAAACCAAGAGCAGTATACTTAAAGGGGTTTTGCCACAATCTCATTTCATACCTCCTGCATCCAGCTCTCCAGCTCTCTGTGCTCAGAAGTATATTAGGTTGAATTGCATATCATGTGACCCTGCAGGATGATATTACCATGCCTTTCCTTTCGCTAGTCAAATAAAGGTCTGTTTTTGTATAGAGCTGTGTGTAGCTACAATGTAGCTCAGAGTTGAGGCTTTTGCCTCACAGCACAAGGGTCCTAGGTTTAAATCCCTGCAGGGTTTTTTTCTCTTTATCAATACACATACCTCATTAAGGTTTCTTTTTGTTTGACTAAATTGAACTATTTGGCATAATGACCATTTTTATGTTCGGAGAAAAAAGGGAGAAGCTTGGAGGCCTAAGAACACCATCCCCACTGTGAAACATGGGGGTGGCAGTATAATGTTGTAGGAATGTTTTGCCGCAGGAGGAACTGGTGCACTTCACAAAATAGATTGCAACATGAGGAAAGAAGATTATGTGGCAATACTGAAGCAACATCTCAAGACATCAGCCAGGAAGTTAAAGCTTAGGTGTAAATGGGTCTTCCAAATAGATAATGACCAGGATCATACTGCCAAACTGATTACAGAGTGGCTTAAGGATAACCAAGTCATGTTTTGGAGTGGCCATCACAAAGCCTTGATTTCAATCCTATTGAAAATGTATGGGCAAAGCTGAAAAGGCAGGTGTGAGCAAGGCAACCTACAAAAATGGCTCAGTTACACCAGTTCTGTCAGGAGGAAAATTCCTACCAACTAGTGTGAGAAGCTTGTGGAAGGATATCCAAAACGTTTGACCCAAGTCATACAGTTTAAGGCCAATTCTACCAAATACTAATGAAATATATGGAAACTTTTGACTTTGCAGAAAGTAATAAAAATGTCTTTAAAAATTCTCTCTCTCATTATTCTGGCATCTGACAAATATAAATAAAATTGATAATCCTAATTGACCTAAAACGGGTAAGGTTTATCTGATTTCATGTCAGATAGTGAGAAAAACATGCATACAGTGGGTACGGAAAGTATTCAGACACCTTTACATTTTTCACTATTTCTTTCTTTGCAGGCATTTGGTAAGATCTAAAAAGTTCATTTTTGGGCTCATTAATGTACACTCTACACCCTATCTTGAAAGAAAGAAAAAACAGAAATTTATATATTTTTCAAAATTTATTAAACACGAAAAACTGAATTATCACATGGTCATAAGTATTCAGACCCTTTGCTGTGGCACTCATGTTTAACGCACATGCTGTCCATTTCCTGCTGATCCTCCTTGAGATTCTTCTCTCCTTCATTGGAGTCCAGCTGTGTTTAATTAAACTGATTGGACTTGATTAGGAAAGGCACACACCTGTCTATATAAGACCTCACAGCCCACAGTGCATGTCAGAGCACATGAGAATCATGAGGTCTAAGGAACTGCCCAAGGAGCGCAGAGACAGAATTGTGGCATGGCACACATCTGGCCAAAATAATTTTTGCAGCAATCAAGGTTGCTAAGAGCACAGCGGCCTCCATAATCCTAAAATGGAAGAAGTTTAGGACGACCACAACTCTTCCTCGACCCGGCCGTTCAGCCAAACTAAGCAATCGTGGTAGAATAGCCTTGGTGAGAGAGGTAAAAAAGAACCCCAAGATCACTGTGGCTGAGCTCCAGAGATGCACTAGGGAGATGGGAGAAAGTTCCACAAAGTCAACTATCACTGCAGCCCTTCACCAGTCGGGGCTTTATGGCAGAGTGTGCCGGCAAAAGCCTCTCTTCAGTGCAAGATATATGAAAGGCCGCATATAGTTTGCAAAAAAACGCATGAAGGACTCCCAGACTATGTGAAATAAGATTCTCTGGTCTGATGAGACAAAGATTGAACTTTTTGGTGTTAATTGTAAGTGGTATGTGTGGAGAAAACCAGGCACTGCTCATCACCTGCCCAATACAATCCTAACAGTGAAACATGGTGGTGGCAGCATCATCCTATGGGGATGTTTTTCAGCTGCAGGGACAGGACGACTGGTTGCAAATGAAGGAAAGATGAATGCGGCCAAGTACAGAAATATCCTGGATGAAAAACTCTTCCATAGTTCTCTAGACCTCAGACTGGGCCAGAGGTTCTTCTTCCAACAAGACTCTAAGCAAACAGCTAAAATAAGAAAGCAGTGGCTTTCTTTGCCCATTCTTGACTGACTCAGCCAGAGCCCTGACCTAAACCCAATTGAGTATCTCTGGAGAGACTTTAAAATGGCTGTCCACCAATGTTCACCATCCAACCTGAGGGAACTAGAGAGGAACTGCAAGGAAGAACGACAGAGGATCCACAAAACCAGGTGTGAAAAACTTGTTGCATCATTCCCAAGAAGACTCAAAGCTGTACTAGCTCAAAAGGGTGCCTCTACTCAATACTGAGCAAAGGGTCTTATTACTTACGACATTATGATATTTCAGTTTTTGTTGTTTAACAAATTGACAATAATATCTACATTTCTGTTTTTTTTTTCTTTCAAGATGGGGTGCAGAGTGTACATTAATGACCAAAAAAATAAACTTTTTGGATCTTACCAAATGGCTGCAATGAAAGAAAGAGTGAAAAATTTAAAGGGATCCGAATATTTTCCGTACCCACTGTATGTGTCTTTTTATATAGTGTAAACTTCTGGCTTCAATTATATCAGAAAACAAAGGAGCAGAAATTCACGGAACTACTACTATTGTACAGTCCAAGTCCATTGAAGTCAATCAACAGAAACAAAAAATAGCAGTATCAGCATGTCTAAAAACTTCCAAATTTATTTTTCCAAGTCATATAAGTCCGACATTTCGGATACAAAACAGCCTTTCTTAAGCTTGAGTTGCTGCTATTTTTTGATGCAGTGTCTTCTCTGATGAGTCATTCTCTTCTATAATGAGTTACTCTATTTACTTTATCTTCTCCATCTGGTCCAGAATGCCATAACGACTTCTCCTTGCTATGACTTGTCTCTGCAGAATTCACCACACAAACATCTTAGACTCCTACTTTTCCAGCATCTCCCTACCAATTCCCATCTCTTCACAAAATCCCCATTCATAGCACCCCTAATGGTAATAATGACCTCCTTGTTCCCCAAACAGTAAAAGTGCCGCCAAATGGCTATGAGGCTCCCGTTTGTGTACCAAGTTTTAGTCTTCTTTTGTACAGGCAGATAGGTAAACCACCTTTTAGGCCCCTGGTAAGTAGGTATATAGGCACCCTGTAGTTAGGTGTATAGATCCTTTGTAGGTAGTTATATACCCATGTGGATAGATATATAGGCCCCCTCTAAGTAGGTAGCCCACCCATAGGTATATAGGCCCCTGTATACATAAATGTAGATCCCTTGTAGGTAGATATATATGCCCCTTGTAGGTAGGTTGACCCCTGTAGATAAAAATATATGCCGCTGTAGGTAGGTATAGACCCTGTAGATAGCTGTATTGGCCCCTTGTAGGTAGATATACCCCCTATAGATAAATATATAGGCCCCTGTAGGTACTTATACAGGCCCCCTGCAAGTAATTATATAGATCCCCTGTAAATTACTGGGCCCCTTTAGATAGGTAGACCCCCGGTGGCTAGTGATGAGCGATTGTGTCAACTACCGTCATCGGATCGATAGGCGATATCGTCAATTATCATGCCGATATCCGATAATAGATAATCGCCGATGACCATTAAAGTCTATGGGAGAGGAACAACACCTTCATTCTTACACCCAAACAGGGTTGGAGAAGCTGGAATTAACATTCACAACAGGAACATGGATACGTGCTACATCTTAGGCAAGAAAATTAGACAACAAGAGTCAGAGAAAAAAAAATTACAGACTATTCACTATCCCTGTCTTGTACCACAGCATGACCCTTAAACCTGCATGACACACAAATTAAAAAGTGGCAGAAGGCAGTATTATTTGAACCATCATTTTACTTGAACTGGACATTGACTATCCCTGTCCTGGAACGCAGCATAACACTTAAACCTGTCTGACCCACAGATTAAAAAGTGCCGGAAAAAGGAGTCTTTGAACCACCATTTTTAGGATGGAATTGCACCACGTCTTTGTTTCTCCTTTTTTTTATTGTATTAAATGGGATGTCTCACTACAGGAATTGCTAGCTATGTTAAAGATTTTGCAAAAACAAGTCATTTTGCAATATGTGTCCATTAACAATGTCCTACCTATTCCTGTTTTTGACAGCACCATCACCCTTGAGCCACTCTTTACAATTGTGAAGAACAAATGTCTGTTAGAAACCACATTTTTTACAATAGGACCTGTAGATATAGCTCATTTCAACAGCAACATGCCCCCAAAAATTCGAAAAATGACCCCTGAGCCATTGTTGACCATTGTGAAGAACAAATGTCTGTTAGAAACCACATTTTTTTATAATAGGACCTGTAGTATTCTGCATTTCACAGCAGCATGACTCAAAAAAAATATAAAAATGACTTCTCAGCCACTGTTAAAAATTGTGATGGAGAAATGCCACTTAGAAGCCACATTTCTGTTCCAAAGGACCTCGATTATAGCTGTATCTCACAGCACCATGACCCCAAAACCATTGACAATGCGGAAAATTCTAAACATGAAGTGAGTAAATGGAATACAGTTTTTTCATGAAACCTTGGTGTCTTTTACAGTCTCTACACCGCAAAACCAGCAAAATGAACTTTTGGGAACTGAGAATAAAAATTGCAGTAAGAAATGATCATTTAAAAAAAAAGTTTTCAAGAGGACCATTTCTTTTGGAAGAGGAATGTGAAGTAGACCGGCAACTAATTGGTGACCTCAGCAATTGGGGCCACAACATCATCAGAGATCCATGCCTGATTCATCTTGATGAAAGTCAAACGATCCACATTATCTGTGGAAAGCCGGATGCGTTTGTCTGTAATGACTCCTCCAGCTGTGCTGAAGGTCCGCTCAGATATGACGCTGGCTGCTGGGCAGGACAAGACCTCTATGGCGTGGCGAGTGAGCTTGGGCCATTCATCCATCTTGGATACCAAGAAGTCTCTTGGGTCCGAAACATATCCAAAAACATTGTAGTTGAGACGCAGATAGTCATGCACTATGTTCTTAAGCCGGTCTCTGTGTGTTGTATGTGTGCCCTGCATTACATGCGTTGGTGAGGTGGTAAATAAAGATTGCCAGAGGTCACCCATTAGGCTTCTGCCACAATGCCTGCTGCTGCTGCCGCTATGGCTACCTGGCGCTCTACTGCTATCACATTGTTGACGTTGTTCCACCGTGACATTTGAAGAATGTGAAGCAGACGCAACAGATGTCTCCAGTTGATCAATCAGCAAGGTCTCCAATTCCTGCATTTTACTCTCTATTTGGGTGGGTGGAAGGAAAGTGCTGAGTTTTGCTTTGTACCGGGGATCCAGGAGAGTGGCCATCCAGTAACTGTTGTTCATTTTGATGGCCTTAATGCGAGGATCATTTTGGAGGAAATGGAGCATCCAAGCACTCATGTGAGAGATGGAGCCTTGATTTCCCAAGCCTCTGGGTCGAGGGGCACTAGCAAACTGATCTTTCTCATCTTCCTCCTCCGCCTCAAATTCATGCCAACCTCTTTCCAAGGCAGGGACGTCAGTAACGTCGGTGTCCAGGAATACCTCCTCCTCCTCCGCTTCCTCCGCCACAGCTTCAACACAGCCCTGACTTGCCTCAGATGATGCACCCTGAGAGCTGAGGCGCTGCCTTGCACTTGCCCTGGACCCCGAACCACTGCCTAATGAAGACCGATAAAATTGTGAAACTCTCGGGCCTTGTGGATTCGACGGAGAGAAAGGCTCCGTGTCCGCATCTGTGTCCGTCTCCTCCTCCGTTGCTGGTGGGACCTGAGGTTTATGGGACGATCGTTCCAGAACTAAGATCACCACAATGCTCATGCTGACAAGGGCATTGTCTGCACTGACCATTTTGGTGGCTTCTTCAAAACTGGCAAGGATGGTGCAGAGCTCTTTCACCTGCCTCCACTCTAGGAGGCTCAACACCACGAGGTCCGCACCGCTGCTTTTTAGGCCACGTGTCACTTCGTACTGCGTAATGGCATTGCGCTGCTGCCACAATCGCTGGAGCATGTGGAGGGTGGAATTCCAGCGTGTTGCCACGTAAACAATAAGACGGGGAGGCCGAGCTGACGTTGCAACGCAGCCAGGTGGGACGAAGCAGGGTGCGAATTGTGGAAGTGTGAGCTCAGACCTCGAGCCTTCCTAAGTAGGCAGTCCAGACCTGGGTAGCGCTTTAGAAATTTTTGGACGACAAGGTTCATGACACGTGCCAGGTAAGGGATGTGCTCCAGCCTACTGATCTTAAGGGCGGCCAGCAGATTTCGACCGTTATCGCACACCACCTTGCCTGGCAAAAGGTTCTTGTCACCCAGTCAGCGCTCGGTCTCGTTGCGAAGAGCCGTACACAGCTCCTGACCTGTGTGTTGACGGTCCCCAAGACAGATTAATTTCAACACGGCCTGGTTTCTCTGGGCACGTGATGCCACCAGAGGACCTTGGAGGAAAGAACCCTGCACCATCCCTGCGGTTTTGAAGAGCATGCGCCGAGCCTGAGAGCCACTGTTACCACCAGAGACATTCACCCAGCTCACCCAGTGAGCTGTCACAGAGATGTAGCGGCCTTGGCTGTGCTTACTAGTCCATGTGTCGGTGGTCAGATGGACTTTGCCGGACACAGATGCAGACAACGCGCTTGAAATTTTAGATGACACGGGGCTGGCCAGGTCAGGGACGGCTTTTCTGGAAAAGAAATGCCTGCCGGAAATCTGGTATTGGGGGCAGGCAAGGGCCATGAGTGGTGAAACCATCTGTGTCCACCAGACGAAAGGCAACATTTCCAAGGCCAAAATCCTGGCAATGCCGACATTCAGGCTTTTGGGCTTTGGGATGGTTTGGGTTTTAAAGTGTTTTTTTCGGCTCCCAAACCTGGTAGACAGAAGGCTGGCTGCTAGACTGACCGCTGTTTCGCGTGCAGGTCGTCACATTGGTGGAAGGAGAAGGGGTAGGATGGGTCTCTGGTGGTGCTGGTGGTACTCAGGCGACGATGGAGGCTGAAACGGAGGCTGATCCTTGCTTATGACTCTGAGAGACATGGGCAGCTGAGGAACGCTTGTTGGTGGCGGAGGAGGAGGAGGCGGAGACAGAGGGTGTGACAGTGGTTGGAAGCCCGGCATCGGTGGTCCCTCCATTTAAACTCAGGCATTCGCTGCATGTGACTAGACAAGTTGGTGGGGGTTAAACACCTAAGATTTTTTGCCTCTACTGATGGGGTTTACGGCAAAGCGGCATATGACATCGCTGGGTGAATCAGAGGCTTGCTCGAAAAAAGGGCCCAGGCTTGAGAGGTTATGGACCTTTTTGACGGCGATAAGCGAGGAGCGGTGTTTCTGCCGATCGTGGCTGGCGGAATAATCTCAGCGGACTTGTGCGACCGCCCTCTCCCTTTTTGAGGCGAGAGCCGTACTGATTCTACCCCATCGTCTTCCTCCTCGTCCAGTGATGCAGCGCTCGCAAGCAAATTCTGCTGAAAAGACCACGTTGGATCCGCAATGTCGTCATCATCATCATTATCAACACAGGTGACTTCCTCGTCCTAACATTCTGCATCCTGGAGCTGTGGGCTGCAAGCAACAGGCACTGCAAGGCGTTGCCAACCGCCCGGGATTTTTGCCAATTGAACGGCTTCCTTCTCCTCCTCTGATGGCATCAGCGGTTGGGCGTCAGAGCAGACAAAATCATCCTCTTTGGCCTCTTGATCTTTTGAAATGCCTTTTTACCCCAACCGCATTTTGTCATCAAAGAGGTCTTCAGAAAATGAATTATCCACAGTGGTGGGTACACGAGTTGACATTTGGGCTGCCTTCGCTTCATGTTGGACGGATGCTGACGATGATGATGACGACATTTGTGGCCGTGACTGGGAGGACGAGGAGGTAAGACTGCTGGATGCAGGTTGCATTAACCACTGAAGAACAGATTGGCGATGCTGTTCGTTACTGAGATTCACAGGGCCCTGACCCAGTGATGACAGGCCTGACGGTCCTGCAACCGACGATCCGCTGGCTTGCGTGTTGTCGCCAGCACTGGAAGGAGCACCTTCTCTCGTACCTCTACCTCCATGTCCTACACCCCTCTTTGCTCGCTTACCACCTGCATTTCGCTCCATGTTCAGAAAGATAAACATTTAAGAAGGTATGGAAGAGTTTTTGACAGTCTCTTATTGAAAGATGGCAAATCACAGCTATTCTTAAATCCCTCTAATTTCCTACAGCCAACTAGGATTAGAAACTGAATTGTTTCTAGCGAATACCTGTGAAATGCGGTCTGGTGGAAGAACTGTAAGACAAAATCAACAGTGTTCTTCCTTCAGTCCCAGGGATTTACAACTGCCCAGTAGGACTAGAAATTGATAGTTTTCAACAAACTATCATACAAGTGCGCTATCTGCGCCAAACTGAGATTCACCGAGCGCAATAAAAATATTCAGAGGTTACACGGATGAGAAATTTCGTTTTTTGCAGCAATGACAAAAGATAACAGTTACTAGAAATTTTTTCTATCAAAATTGTCGTACAACGTGGCTATTTAAAAAAAAATAAGGGCCACACCACGTGCAATACAGCTATTTAAAAGTTATTCGGATAACAAGCGGTGGTTTTTGCACCAATGAAATACACCAACAGTAACTACAAAATTTCTGTATTCAAATTTAAGTACAAGGTGGCTGAAAAAAACTGGGGCGAACCAAAGTGCAATACAGCTATTTAAATTTTATATGGATAATAAAAGGTGGGTTTTGCACCAATGAAATACAAAAGCAGTTACTACAAAATTTCTGTATTCAAATTTAAGTACAAGATGGGACTTTGAACAAAACTGGGCCGCACCAAAGTGAAAAACAGCTATTTAAAATGTATACGGATAATAAAAGGTGGTTTTTGCACCGATGAAATACACCTACAATTGCAAGCACATTTCTGTATCCTAATATAAGTACAAGGTGGGTCTTTGAACTAAACTGAGGCTGTGCCAAAGTGAAAAACACCTATTTAAAATGTATACGGATAATAAAAGGTGGGTTTTGCACCTATGAAATACACCTGCAATTACTAGCAAATTTCTGTATCCTAATATAAGTACAAGGTGGGTCTTTGAACAAAACTGGGCTGCGCCAAAGTGAAAAACACCTATTTAAAATTTATACGGATAATAAAAGGTGGGTTTTGCATCTATGAAATACACCTGCAATTACTAGCAAATTTCTGTATCCTAATATAAGTACAAGGTGGGTCTTTGAACAAAACTGGGCTGCGCCAAAGTTAAAAACAACTATTTAAAATTTATACAGATAATAAAAGGTGGGTTTTGCACCTATGAAATACACCTGCAGTCACTAGAAAATTTCTGTATCCTAGTATAAGTACAAGGTGGGTCTTTGAACAAAACTGGGCTGCACAAAATAAAAGGTATTATTTCACCTCAGGTGCGAGGTGTGCTGGCCAAAAATGGTGAAAAAAGCCATTTCAATGCAGGTTCAAAGCAGAGTCTGGGCTGCACAATATACACTCTCCTTTCAAATGCCTGCCTGCCTGTCTATCTGTGTTCGCGCGCAGCCTCCCCCCTCCCCCCCGGCGCGGCTGTACAGCGCGAGTTGCTTCTTTAAAAGTCTCTGTCTAACTAACTAAGCTGAAATTCTCTAATCGACCTATGTTCTAATGTTGGCAGCTAAAAGCATAGTTGTCTGTATGAATAAAGAGATCTGTGTCTCTGAGCTGAGATGAGCTGTATTGAGAGAGACCTAGCACACGTCCTGCTCTAGTGAGAGACACTGAAACACTGGTGATGAACAGGAAATGCTGTTCTATGCAAAACGAGGTCATATGATTTTTCCAGCCAATGACAACCATTCACATCACAGTCATGACGTCGCACACCCAGCTCACCCTGCTCTATGCTCTAAGCTGATTTGCTGGCCGCCAAAATGACAGAAAGCGCTGAAAATGGCGCGATAGTAATAAATTATGCGCAGATTCTCACCTAAAATATTGCGTGATCGGAAATTTCTGATCAACCTAAAAACGGTGCTGATTTCAACTTTGTTGATTATAATCGCTCATCCCTACCGGTGGCATATAGGCACCCTATATGTATATTTATATAGGCCCCCTGTAGGTGGTTATATAAGCCCCCTGTAGGTAGTTATATAGACCCAAGTAGATAGTTGGACCCATTTTAGATAAATATATAGGCCATTGTATGAAAAAAGTTTCCCTGTAGGTAGCTATAGACAAATGTAGGAAAAATTATATGTATGTATATAGACCCAAGGTAGATCTTTTGTAGGTAGATATAGGTATCCTGTAGATATTTAGTGTCCTGTAGGTAAGTTTTTAAACCCCTGTAGGTAGGCTTATACACTTTCTGTAGGTAGGTAGATTCCCTGTAGGTAGGTATAGACCCATGTAGGTAGTTATAGACCCCCATATATAGGTAGGTATATAGACCCCCTGTAGATAGGTAGGCTCCCTGTAGGTAGTTACAGACCTCTGTAGGTAGGTATATAGAGCCTTTGTAGGTAGATTAACCACTTTTAGGTATATTTGCCCCTGAAGGTGTATAGGTTGCTTTAGATAGGTACTTAGAGCCCCTGTAGGTAGGTAAACCCCTTGTAGATATATAGACCACCTGTAACATACTCACCTCTCCTCGTTACCCCATCAAGCAGCTCATGCTGGTAGCTCTTGTGTTCACCATGGGGGTGTGACATCATAACACTGCCTATGCCGAGATGCTGCTTCCGGTGTTTACTAGGCCAAAAGCCTCAGGCTAAGGCCTAATGCTTTTGGCCTTGGAGACCCAGCAGCCCATGCGGCGTTCTCAGTATATCACGCCACTATGCTGCTCCCTACTTTGGGCTGTAGACTTTGCTTGTGGCCCAAAGTAGTTGTCAGCCATAGTTTTAACTGTATGTGCATTCTGAGGATACAGTTAGAAATATGTTGCAGAGCTCGGGGCCCACTGGGGAGCCAGTGTTTACCAGTTGGGCCCCGAGCTCTGCGACATGTTCCTAAGGGTATGTACACATGGTTGATTTATACACTGATTTTTCAGCATCCAAATGAGCTTCAAATACTCGTCTAAAAAGCAACTCATATGCAGCCGTTTTAAGACGAGTATTTGATAACGTTTTTTTCACGTGTTTTTTTTACATGGCTTTTCAACGCTGTCTTCTTTCTGAAACACCCATACAAATAACTAGTCATGGCATCCAAAACTGCATCAAACATGAGCCACACTTGTGGAAGAGGTTTTGGACGAGGTTTTGAAGCTCTACATTTACTCCTATTGGCATTTTACTCCACACCTCAGGCCTGCCAATACGGTAAGTCAACCATTACAGTTAGATCTGGCAATAGATCATGCCGTGATGCCCCTGCTAAGCCTGTGCAACATCACAACTGTGGTTTCCCAGCAGTTGCAGCAGATTGTCCAGCAGTCGCAACATATTAACCAACTGACTACTATGTCCTAGCAGTCCAGCAACTGCCACCACCACCTGCTGCTACTTCTCCACCAACAGTTCCTGTGGCATCAGTCGGTCCCAAGCTGCATCTTGTTTTGCCCTCCAAGTATGACGGAAATCCCACGGTCTGTCTGACTTTCATCACACAGTGCACCATGCACATGGAACTTATGGCTAACCAGTTCCTCACAGAACGGTCTGACATGGGTAACATCCATGAAATGTACGCACCTAGGCTTCTTGGTAGAGGCGTCCATAGGTGTGAATACAACCGTTCCACGTCTGAACATGCCAGTCCAGCTCTGTACCCCTTCTGGTGTCATGTTCCAAGTCTCCACCTTCGTGGATCAGGGATCAGCCTGGAATTTCATTGATGCATCTCTGGTCTCTAAGTATCGTCTCCTGGTTATCCGACTTGTCACGCCTTTGGTTATCTCTCCCATTAATGGTGAATGCCTGAATGAATCTATACAGTTCCACACTGAATTTCTGAGTCTCCAAGTTGCACAAAGAAAAAATTGTATTCTACATGTTACTCCGCTGCTCCTCAGCTATCCTTCTGCTTCTTCCATGGCTACAGCTTCATGCTCCAGTACTCAACTGGTAAACAGGCAAAGTCATGCAATGGGGACAAGACTGCCATTCCCGGTGTCTTGCGGTACTGTGTCCTGTGTGAACCACTTCTCCACTGACGTCATCCACTCCAATACTGGGGTTGCCTGCACCATATCACAAAGATGTAGATGTCTTCTGCAAGAAAGAGTCTGAGACCCTTCCGCCTCACCATGCCTGTGATTGTCCTTTTGTCCCTTTGTCTGTGCCCAAGACACAGGCCATGGCGGCCTATATAAAGGAGAATCTTCAGAAAAAGTTCATCCTGAAGTCCTCCTCTCCAGCCGGCACCGGGTTCTTAATTGTGGAATAAAAGGATGGTTTTCTTCGCCCCTGCATTGACTATCAGGGTCTTTAAAAATTACCTTTAAGAACTGGTATCCTTTGCCATTGATATCCGACCTCTTGATGGGCATTTTGAATATCAGGTAATGCCCTTCGGCCTCTGCAATGCTCCAGCCGTTTTTCAGAAATTTGTTAATGACATCTTCAGAGACCTTCTGTATTGTTGTGTACCTGGACAACAGCCTGATTTTCTCACCTAGTTCTAACGCTCCCCGTGCCCACATGCGCCTGGTTCTGAGATGCTTATGGAGCTACCAACTTTATGCCAAGCTAGAAAATGTGTCTTTGAATGGCCGGTCTGCCGTTCCTTGGGTACATTGTCTCCGACAAGGGATTTCAGATGGACCCTGCCAAGTTGTCTTCTGTTCTGCAATGGCCGCGACCAGTCGACTAACGGGCCATACAGCGTATCATGGGATTCGATAACTATTACCAAGAAGAACGAAAATCCCAAGTCCTGGCCATCTGAGGCGGAAGAGGCATTCTCTCATTTAAAGTCTGCATTTTCCTCCGCACCTATCCTATCTAAACCTGACCCAGAGAAGCCTTTCTTGAAGTAGATTCCTCTTTTTTCTCCAAACTGTTCGCCCATGCCGAGAGAAACTATACTATAAGGGATCAAGAATTGATAGCCATTAAGTTGAATTTGGAAGAATGAAGGGGGCTTGCCACCTGGTCAATATATTCACCGACTATAAGAATTTGTTATAGCCCCAAACAGCACAACGCTTGAACCCTCCGGCAGGCCAGATGGTCCCTCTTCTTTTACAGGTATGACTTCCTGATCCACTTCCGACCTGCGAACAAGATATCAAGGGTGATGCCCTCTCCCATGCTTCTGGCTCTTAGGAAAAAGTCTTGAAGTGGGGTAATTGTTCTATGCTGGTTGGGCACTATGGGGGGGGGGGGGTGAATCCTGTTTGCTCATATCTCAGCATTACTGGTGACCAAACCTGGGTCAAGATGTCAAGGAATTTGTTATTTCCTGTAACACTTGCACCCGTAACAAAAATCCTCAACTCAAGCCTGATGGTCTGTTGCCCAATGCCCACACCAGAGTGTCTGTGGACCCATATAGTCATGGACTTCATCACTGATCTTCCACTCTCCTCAAATAATACTGTTATTTGGGTGGTTATGGACCAGTTCTCAAAGATGTCCCACTGTTCGCCTCTACCTGGTCATCCTTTGGCTCCTCAGCTGGCTGGCATTTCTTCCAACATATTTTCCACCTGCATGGTCTTCCCTTGCATATAGTCTCTGATAGTGGGGTCCAGATTGTCTCCAGGTTCTGGCGTGCTCTGTGTTCTTGTCTCCAAATCAAATTAGATTTCTCTTCAGCCTACCACCCTCAAACCAATGGGCAAGTGGAAACAGTAAATCAAATTCTCGGAGATTACCTATGTCACTTTGTCTCTGTACAACAGGTTGACTGGACCAACCTGCCACCTTGGGCAGAATTCTCCTACAACTACAAGGATTCTGATTCAGCCAGAGCCTCCCTGTTCTATATTTTTTATGGCTGACACCCTCTCCCCTCCTATGTATGCTTCTTCGGATGTTCCTGCCATAGATGACCAAGTTTGTGACTTTATAACTATCTGGCAAGAAACCTGACGGTCCTTAATTCAAGCCTCCTCTCTGTGGTTCCTGGGTACATACAAGGTCCTCCAACGTATCAATCCTGCAGCTTACAAGCTCTGCCTGTCTCTGTCTCTCTGCATCCCGAACTCCTTCCATGTCTCTATCCTCAAGCCACTAGTTCTCAATAATTTTTCTCAGGAGGATGTTTCTCCATCTCTGTAAGACAACTCTACAAATGTTTTTGAGGTAAAAGAGATTCTGGCCATGAAGACCATCAGGGGAAAATGGTTCTTTCTTATCGATTGGAAGGGGTTGAGGCCAGAAGAAAGGTCCTGAGAGCCAGAGGCCAATATTCTGGACCTAGATCTTTGCCGGTTTCTTCTGCATAAAAAAGAGGGGAAGGCCCAATTGGTAGATATTGTTACATGCAGCCAGCGTGTCAGGCTGCGGGATCAGTGGCATCGCAGTCTGCATGTTGGACTGCGGGCAAGCTATTACTACCGGCTGGGACTCACCTGTCCACGCTCCTGCTTCTCTGCGCTCCTCTGTCGGCCAATGTATGCATCTCCTCTCCCTAGGGCACGCTTGCCCTGCCTCAGTGAGATTTAAAGGGTCAGCATGCCAGTAGTTGGCTAATAGTTGGGCGCTGACCCTATATCTCCTAGCCACTCCCTGCATTCCCTGCCGATTCTATTGTACATCTTGCCATAGAGAAAACATTCCCATAGTGTTCCAGTTCTGTCGTGTTTCTGATCCTTGCTACGTCCACTGAGCTCGTTTGCATGGCGCCTGCCCTGACCTGTCTGTCCTTGACTATGAGTTGCCTGCCAATTTCTACCCGCTGCACAGCGGCTGCTACCACAAGCAAGTTGCGTCAATGGTAGCGACCTGGTAATCTCCCACCATGGCAAGCCAAACCTGCTTTGCGACGGGCTCTAGTAGAAATCTGGACCTACTTAGACATGGCTTATACCACCACGAGTGGTGGTCCAGAGGATCCAAACCTCAGGCTTGCCAATATGGTAATGCAACCATTACAGAAAGGTAGCAGAGAGGAAGCTGATTAGGCAAAAGTAGACCAAACATTTTGAGATTAAAGGGAGATTGCTAGCTGTGCGGGATGGCTCAAGATCCTTAATTCCCATATTAGATTCATAATTGGATATTTAAAAGAGGAGTTAAAAATGGCAGAAGAAAGGGAAAGGTTAAAGGTTATATTAGCAATGTGAGTAGTGAAAGCAGAACTGAAGGGCTGGACTACATATGAGGGGATGGAATGAGTTATAAAGGTACTAGGGTGAGAAGAAAAGTCAAGCCTGGAGACTTCCCATGTTATTGGGTCAAAGACTGAAAATGAATAAGAGGAAGTGCGGAGGGGATTTGATTGATGCTCCTTGGAGTGTGGCAGATTACTATCTCATGGATATTGTCAATTTTAACTTTGAAGCTCACAGCCAGGACTTTAACACTTAAATCTATGGTACTGGAAATTCAATATGATTAAATCTACGATAGGCACCTATACTTTAAGTGTGAGAAGAGAATGAAAAGTATCAACAAGTGATTTGAATTATTAGACAGAAACGTAAAAAGAGAAATTAATTAGACTTGTTTGGCTGGTTGAAAGGAATAATTGTTCATTATGAGCATGAACCTGCAGCAGAGGAAATCTGATTATGTATTTGCAGTTAATGTGCCTAGAGCTAACAACAATTAGTTTGATGCATGCATCAAGGTTGCTGCCATCTTTGTCATAAGGTTTGAGGGGTAAAGAGTGCTGTTTCAAACAAGGTGCTTTTTAGATTCGTATCGTAATGTTTTTTGTAGCCAGATGCAGAAAAGAGAGAAAAAGAAAGAGGATATTGACAACTGTAGATTAGTGTTGAGCGATTTTTATCGACAAAGTTGAAATCGGCAAGGTTTTTATGGTGATCGAAATTTCCAGATCATGCGATAATTAAGGTTAAAATCTGAGCATCATCTATTAAGATCGCGCCTTTTTCGGCGCTTCCTGTAATTTTGGCGGCCAGCAAATCAGATTACAGAATAGAGGAGGGTGAGATGTGTGTGCGACGTCATGACTGGGATGTATATGGTTGCGATTGGCTGGAAAAATCACATGACCTCATTTTACATAGAACAGCGTTTCCTGTTTCAGCCTCAGTGTCTCTCAGCGTCTCATAGGGATAGGACCTGCGCTCTGCCTGTGGCCAAACAGCTCAGCGAAATTAGTCTATTTCTGCACAGAGAAACCTCTACTATTAGCTGTGATCCTTCCAATTTAGTTAGATTAGAGATTTGAAGATTTTATGTAGTTAGCTAGAGAATTTTAAAGCAGCATCTACCGCTGTAAATTCACGGCGGTGGGAGCGGGGGGGGGGGGGGGGGGCCCCCAAGCGAACACAGACAAGCTCTATCTATAAAGAACACTGGATAAAGTTCACCAAGACTTAGTGTAGACATTGTAGTGGAATATCTTTATTATTAACATTTGCTATTGAAATATTTCCTGGATATTGGGCAGCCTGAACTTATATTGGATACACATCATTTCTAGTAACTGCAGGTCTCTTTGTTAGCTGCAAAACTCCACTTTTATTATCAGTATACATTTCAGATAGGTGTTCATTTTCAATTTTACCCATTACACCTGTGACTGTTGATATATCCACATTGCAGTTAAATTACAATCCAGCAATCTTGTAGTCAGCACAGGTTGTTTGTTGCCAAAAATACCGTGTATCGTACGAAAACATCACAGTTACGTATTTTTTGACTTTTGCGCACCCAGCATTGTTCATTGACGCAGCATCCACGTAAATCTTAAAACAGCAATTCTATATTCACCACATGGTAATTGAAAGGTGCAAAAAATACCGTTTATTATACCAAAACATAACAGTTACGTGTTTTTTTACTTTTGCGCACCCAGCATTGTTCATTGACGCAGCATCTACGTAAATCTTAAAACAGCAATTCTATATTCACCACAGGTGAATTGAAAGGTGCAAAAAAATTGTTTATTATACCAAAACATAACATTACGTGTTTTTTGATTTTTTGCGCACCCAGCATTGTTCATTGACGCAGCATCTACAAATCTTAAAACAGAAATTTCTATATTCACCACAGGTGAATTGAAAGGTGCAAAAAATATTGTTTATTATACCAAAACATAACAGTTTACGTTTTTTTTGACCTTTCACCCCCCAGCATTGTTCATTGACGCAGCATCTACGTAAATTTTAAAATTTCACAATTCTATATTCACCACAGGTTAATTTAATGGTGAAAAAAATACCGTTTATTATAAAAAAAAATAACAGTTACGTTTTTTTTGACTTTTTTGCGCACCCAGCACTGTTAAATTGACGCAGCATCTACGTAAATCTTAAAACAGCAATTCTATATTCACCACAGGTAAATTGAAAGGTCAAAAAATATCGTTTATTATACCAAAACATAACAGTTACGTGTTTTTTTGACTTTTTGCGCACCCACACTGTTCATTGACGCAGCATCACTTAAATCTTTAAAACAGAAAATTCTATATTCCCCCACAGGTGAATTGAAAGGTGCAAAAAAAAATGTTTATTATACCAAAACATAACATTACGTGTTTTTTGACTTTTGCCCACCCAGCATTGTTCAATTGACGCAGCATCTACAAAAATCTTAAAACAGCAATTCTATATTCCCCCACAGGTGAATTGAAAGGTGAAAAAAAATATCTTTATTATACCAAAACATAACATTACGTTTTTTTTTTGACTTTTGCACACCCAGCATTGTTCCATTGACGCAGCATCTACGTAAATATTAAAACTCAATTCTATATTCACCACAGGTGAATTGAAAGGTGCAAAAAATACTGTTTTTATATCAAAACATAAAAGTTACGTGTTTTTGACTTTTGCACACCCAGCATTGTTCATTGACGCAGCATCTACGTAAATCTTAAAACATAATTCTATATTCACCACAGGTAAATTTTGAAAGGTGCAAAAAATACCGTGTATTATATGAAAACAAACAGATACAGACATAACAGCCCCTTTTTTCCCCGCACTTTTTAATCTGGGGTCAGACGGGTTTAAGGGTCATACTGCGGTCCGGGACAGGTATAGTCAATGTCCAGTGAAACTAAAATGGTGGTTGAAAGACTCCTTTTGCGGCACTTTTTAAATCTGGGGGTCATGCAGGTTTGAGGCTCATGCTGCGTTCCAGGACAGGGGTATTCAATGTCCCCGTTCAAGTAACATGATGGTTCAAATATACTGCCTTCTGCACTTTTTAATTTGTGGTGTGAAGCAGGTTTAAGGGTCCGGGTGTGGTACAAGACAGGGATAGTGAATGGTCCCGTGACTTTTTTTCTGTGACTTTTATAACCTAAGTGTGTTGCCTAAGATGTAGCACGTATCCATTTGACTGTTGTGGATGTTAATTTCAGCTTCTCCAGCATTGTTTGGGTGTAATAATGAAGGTGTTGTTGCTCTCCCATAGACTTTAATGGTAATCGCTCATAATCGATGCTCACTATCGAAAAACCTGATCTCGATAGCCAACGCAATCGCTCAACACTACTGTAGATAGATCTATCTATAAATTGTTGAGTAGTAGCAAGTAAGCATGTCTTAAGAAGAACACAGCTAGGAGGCAATGTAAGCCCCAATACTACATGGAAAAAAATTAACAGGTGCTGCTCACTAGTGAACAATTGTTTACAATTAGGGGATGAGTAAGCTTGAATAACTCACAATGCAAAATCAAAACTGCAAGAAGCTCACTGCAGAAGAGACAAATGTGCTGATGTAGAAGCTGCAGATTCAGGAGGTGTATAGGCATCTAAATGAGACAAGATGTCATGAAAAACAGGTAGCACTTGCTCCTGGTGGTTACATTGCTGTAAAAATTTGTTAGCCAACTCATAGATGTGAGGCAGGCATACATCAGTAAGTATTGAACACGTCACAAATTTTCTAAGTAAATATATTTCTAAAGGTGCTATTCACATGAAATTCTCACTAGATGTCGGTAACAACCCATCCAATCCACACAGGCTAAGAAATCACATCGTAGATGTTCATAAATTAAGTTATGTGTAATAATGACAAAGGGGAAAAAATATTGAACACTTGAAGGAGAGAGGTGCAAAAACCCACCAGCTGAAATCTATCAGTAATTAGAAAGCAATGCTGCCACTTAGTAAAAAGTAATATCAGCTGGTTCAACTGATGACCTATAAAAAGGTGTAAATAACAGTGCAGGGAAAGGTTTGTTATTTAGTACAGGAACTGGATGAAGTGCATGGTAGCATGAAATGCGCCTTCCGATGTAACAAAATAGATGATCCTTTTACAATATTATCATTTGGGACGTATAGCGCCCTCATTCCTAGGTAGAAAAATAGATGTTTATAGGTGAATAAATCTCGTCCTGCACTGTGATTTTCTCTGTTATTTCCTGGCTGGGAGAGGATTCTATTGCAGTGGAATTCTATCATTTGGCTCACACCCCCTAAAGCAACAGGGAACATTGTGCCTGGTTAAGCACAACCCCCAAAGGTTAGTATGTTGCATATGTACTAACCTTTTACTTTCGGAATCTCTTTTATTACACTAGTGTGCGCTGTACTGTGTCTCCCCCTCCTAGTTTTTTTTACTATAAAAAGGTGTCTCATTGCTAAGGTGCCACACAAGAAACATCTCATGGCTAAAACCAGTGAGTTGTCTAAAGACCTTTGCAACTTTATTACTGAAAAACATACTGATGGCATTGGTTGCATAAGAATTTTTAAACTACGGAAGATTCCAATAAGCACTGTTGTGGCCATAATCCGAAAGTGGGAAGAACATCTTTTAACCATAAACCGGCTATGACCAGCTGTTCCCTGCAAGAAATGCAGACAAAGGAGTGAAAAGAATCATCAGAAGAGATGTCTAAGAGCCAAGGACCACCAGTGGAGAGCTACAGAAAGACCTAGAATCAGAAGGTCCCATAGGTTCAAAGAACTAACTAACGCACACAACCTCTGTGGCTTGTATGCATGCTCACTACACAAGACTGAATTGCTGAACAAAAACATGTTCAATCGCGTTCAAATTTTGCTCAAGCCTGTGAAATAGTGGGAGAATATAGGCTGTTAACATGAGACAAAAATTAAACTCTTTCGATACCATAATACACACCATGGCACTGTATATAATCCAAAAAACACCATGCCTACAGTGAAGTTTGGAGGTGGGAACATCATGGTGTGGGGGCTGGTTTTCAGGCTCTGGCAAAACTCATATAATTGAATGAAGGATGAATGGAAAAATGTACCAAGACATTTTTGATAAAATTCTGTTGCCATCTACCAGGACGATGAAGATGAAACGAGGGTGGACATTTCAGCAAGACAATGATCCCAAACACACAGCCAAGGAAACTCTCAATTGGTTTCAGAGAAAGAAAATAAAGCTGCTAGAATGGCCCAGCCAATCACCTGACCTGAATCCAATAGAAAATCTATGGAAGGAACTAAAGCTCAGAGTTCATAGAAGGAGTCCACAGAACCTTCAAGATTTGAAGAGTGTTTGTGTGGAACAATGGGCCAAAATCCCACCTGAGCAATACATACATCTAGTTTTTCCATTCAGGAGGCGTCTTGAAACTGTCATTACCATCAAAGACTTTTATACCAATTATTAAATACATTTCAGTAAGTGTGTTCAATACTTTTTCCCTGTTTCATATTTCATTATTACATAATTTATGGACATCTATGGTTTGATTTCTTTGCCAGTGTGGATTGGATGGGTTCTTACCGACATCTGGTGAGAATTTCATGTGAATAGCACCTTTAGAAATATATTTACTTAGAAAATTTGGGATGTGTTCAATACTTACTGATGTATGCCTGCCTCACATCTATGAGTTGGCTACCTGTTTTTAATGACATCTTGCCTCATTAAGATGCCTTTTCATGTCAATTGCACCTTTAGAAATATATTTACTTGGAAAATTGGTGACATATATTTATTTCACATGTAAAAGTACAGGTCAGGGCATTTGAAGTGATAAGGCTGATGTCAGGATGGCCAGCAGACAGTAGACAGTCTGACAACTAGCTGGGTCACTGCCAAATAAACCAGGTAATAATAGAACCAAATGGATCTCATTTTTCTAACTTAGAGGAATAGAACAGGGTCACTTTAAAACCCCTAACAGCAGAAGACTGGAGGAAATTTTAAATATCTGATACGACTGGCCCTTTAAGAGGCCAAAAATTGTGTGCATGTAGCCCACAAAGTGATGACTTATCCAAGAGTGGTGGCTTTGGAGAAAAGAGTGAGCAAGGTGTCCCAGAGAGGAATACTGAGAGGGAGGAGCAATGAAAAAGCCTAGTAGGTGTAACAGTCAGTGCAAGTGGATCCTCTGGACCACCACAAGCGATGGTGTAAGCCACACCAGGGAGCAGAATCTAAGTAGGTCCAGTTTTCACCAGAGCCCGTCGCAAAACGGGATGGACTTGCTTTGGCAGATTGCTACCAGGTCGCTACCCCTAACGTGACTTGCTTGCGGTGGGAGCCGATGTGTTGCGCAGTACAGAATCATGAAGCAGGCTCGTAGTCGGGGACAGGCAGAAGGTCAGGACAGGCGGCAATGGTTCGTGGTCAAGGGACGGAGGCAGAAGGTACGGTACACAGTAGACAAACAAGATACTCGGGAACACTTCCTTTCAAGGCACAGGGAACTATCGATTTGGCAGGGTAACACAGAAGGGGCAGGACTTAAATAGGGTGCAACCAATCACTGGTGCGCTGTCCCTTTAAATTTAGCTGCAGAACCGCAGAGGGCGAGCGCGCACCTGGCCAGCAGCAGGAGCGTGCGCCGGGACGGGAACAGGAGTGTGGCGGGATAAATGGAGATTAGGTGCCGGGCTGTGGCACCGCTCGCAGCTGCGGGCGCTGCAGGGTACGGGAGTGACCGCAGCCCGATACGGGGGCCATGGGGACACCCGTATTAGTAGGGAATGTTACATGATGCTACAATGATTTTATGTTTTCGATATTTATCAACATTATATTTGATCTAAGCAATAATTAACTACATAAAAAATTTTAATTTTTGGTGGAGTCGGAGGGCTTCTGTAGTGTGGTGATGTCACCCTTAGCTGCCTGTGTTCAGTAGAGGTGTGTGACCGAGCACGAACTCACTGACACAAGGAAGGAACATGTTCTATACACATTTTCAGTTTGTTATTGTGATTTATCTCTGGAATTCAGCACAAGGTCGGTGACTGAAATTGCCATTACAACAGAAGAGGTATGTGAAGCTGTGCTTTCTTGTACCTGTTACATTTGTGTGGAGTGCTTTAACGAGCTCATCTGGATTGAATACTTATTTGCTGGATGTATCTTCTTTGTGTATAGAAACATATGGCAATTTAAATTTGGTAACAATAGATTTAGGTTTTTAGATTAGCGCAGTGATGTCTCAATAGATTGGCATATATTTTATATGTCTTTTAAGGGTGCTTTCACACAGTGCATTTTTGGTGCATTTTTGATGCGTTTTTTGCGCAGAAAGGCACAGCAATTAATGCTGTACGTTGCTGCACAAAAAACGCATTAAAAAATGCATCAAATACGCACCAAAAACGCACTGTAGAAAGCACCCTAAGGGTGTTAGCAGAAATCCCCTTAACATCCCTCTACTGTTCATAAACAGTGGCGCTGGTATTTGTTATATCTGCACCACAAATTCCCAACCAAAAATATATGCACTGGGGCCTGTTCCTAGATATTTTGGCAACAACTCTCAACAATATATATCTGAACTACACAACAAAGAGTTATCTACCTATTTTTTACTCTAAAACTTAACCTTTAATAATATACAATAAAATCTACTCTTACCTTCTTATAACCAATATATACCAACTAAAGCCTACCTATCCAAAAAAATTGAGTAACCGCCCCGATAAGGGCGACCACAACTGGAGCCTATCTATAACCTAAATATTTAAACACAGATTTTTTAGTAAACTGAGATAAAATTTTTCCTCAATCAATTTAATAATAATAATAATAATAATCTTTATTTATATAGCGCCAACATATTCCGCAGCACTTTACAATATAGAGGGAATAAGCACAGACAAACCAGACATTACATTATAAAAAAGCTACTGACAAATGAGACACAAAGTGTGAGGGCCCTGCTCGCAAGAGCTTACAATCTATTAGGGTGTATGGGTGAAACAAAGGCTGACAAGTGCTTGGTTTACAATGGACCAGCCATGTTACATAAATATGGGGTAGTATACATAAAAATGTGGATGAACCTGCCATCCCAACCATTACATCTATATACAAATAAGTGCCTGTGGGTGCCAAAGTGCAGGAAGTGACGAATCTGTGACAGAATTTGGGGGGTTGACAATTAGGGATTTTGATAGGCTTGTCTAAGAAGATGAGTTTTCAGAGCGCACTTAAAACTGTGAGGGTTGTGAGTGTGCCTGATCACATGGGGTAACATGTTCCAGAGAACTGGTGCAATACGTGCAAAATCTTGGAGACGGCATGGGAGGTTCGATGAGTGAGGTGTGTAGTCATTAGATCAGTAGCAGAGCGGAGAGAGCGTGTAGGTGGTAGACAGAGATAAGGAGGAAATGTATGGGGGTGCAGCACTGTGGAGAGCCTTATGTGTGAGAGTGATGAGTTTATGTTGTATTCTGTACTGAATAGGCAGCCAGTGCAGAGACTGACACAGGGTAGAGGCATCAGTATAGCGTGGCTGGAAAGAAAGACAAGCCTGGCTGCTGCATTCAGGACAGATTGGAGAGGGGAGAGTTTACAGAGAGGAAGACCAACAAGTAGGAGTATACATTAGTCAAGAAGAGAATGAATAAGAGCAACAATGAGAGTTTGAGTTGTTGCCACAGTGAGAAATGGACGGATGTTGGTGAGGTTCTGGAGGTGCAGGTGACAAGAGCGGGCAAGGATTTGATATAGGGGGTGAAGGTCAGATCAGAGTCTAGTATAACCCTCAAGACAGCGGTGCCATGCTGCCTAGGAGTTATGGTGGTACCACACTCTGAGAGAGAAATAGCAGGGTGAGGTCGGTTAGTAGATGGTGGGATGACTAGAAGTTCAGTTTTAGTGAGGTTTAGTTGGAGATAGAGAGAGGACATGATGTCAAAGACAGCGGACAGACAATCACTGGTGTTTTGTAGCAGGGCAGGAGTGATTGTCGGGGAGGAAGTGTATAGTTGAGTGTCATCAGCGTAGAGATGGTACTGGAAGCCAAATCTGCTGATGGTTTGTCCAATGGGGGCTGTGTAGAGTGAAAAGAGAGGACCAAGAACGGATCCCTGAGGAACCCCGACAGCAAGAGGAGAGAGGAGAGGAGGTAGAACCGGAAAATGAGACACTGAAGGAGCGTCAGAGAGGTAGGAAGAGAACCAAGAGAGAGCGGTGTCCTGGATGCCGATGGCGCGAGCATGCTGAGGAGATGGTGGTGATCCACAGTGTCAAACGCTGCAGAGAGATCCAGAAGAAGCAGCAATGATAGTTTACCCTGAGATTTTTGCTGTCAGGAGATCATTTGAAACTTTAGAAAGAGCAGTTTCCGTGAGTGTAGGTGCGGAAACCGGATTGCAGAGGGTCTAGAAGAGAGTTAGCAGAGAGATAGCGGATCAGTGCAGAGAGTAGACCAAGCGTTCCAGGAGTTTTGGAGATGAAGGGCAGGTTAGAGACTGGTCGTAGTTGGCGGCCAGGAGGGGTCCAGAGAGGGCTTTTTAAGTAAGGGAGTTTATAACAGCGTGTCTAAAGGAAGATGGGAAGATCCCAGTGGAGAGAGAGAGGTTACAGATTGTAGTGAGGTGAGAGAGGACAGCTGAAAAAAATGGACTGGACAAGGTTGGAGGGAATGGGGTCACTAGAGCAAGCTGTGGGGCGAGCAGACAGGTGAAGCCTGGACAATTCTTCTTCTGATGTCGGATCAAGGGCTGAGAGCAGATTAGAGGAGGTGCGGAGGACAGGATGGGTGTTAATTGGGATTGTGATGTGATGCTTTGCCGGATGCTGTCAATTTTGTCTTTGAAGTGAGTGGCCAGGTCTTCAGCACAGAGGTCAGTGACCAGGGCCTGAGCTTTGGGCCTGAGGAGGGAGTGGAAGGTGTCAAACAGACGTTTTGGGTTGTTGTGTAGTGTTGAGATGAGGGAGGTGAAATATTTTTGTTTGGCACAGTGAAGGGCAGTGTGGTAGGTCCTGAGCATGAATTTGTAGCGGAGAAAGTCTGTAGGTAGGACTTTCTCCACAGACGCTCAGCGCACCTGGAACAGCGCTGTAGATGGCGAGTCTGAGGCATGTGCCAAGGCTGCGGGCGTCTGATTCTGGTGGTGCGGTGTGTGAGTGGTGCCAACATGTCCAGGGTGGTTGTGAGAGTTTCATTGTAACGTTTGACAGCCAGGTCAGGACAATACATATAAGCATCAATCTACCTCAAAGATGTATATATTCCCAAAGAGAGATAGTCTTACAGTTATATCTCAATATTTATATATTCTTATCCAGAAAAAAAGATAGTCTTAATATTATGTCCCGATATTTGTTTGTTTCTTGTCCTACGCTTTTCTCACCATATGATTTCTGAGGTTCATCAGGGACATTCTATGGCGCATTACAAAGGGACTTATCGTGCCAAAGTTTGGAGTGCCCCTGTTCATACATTCTTTTTGGTTCAAAGTACAACAGAAAACTGACGCAGCCCCGTTCATGCATGTAACTCAAATGTCAGCACAGTTGACATCTATTTTCCACAGCCATTTTGTCCAGGAGTGCACTGCCATCTGTTGGGAGCAGTTGGGCCCTCTAGGAAGAAGGCAGTGACAGTTTAAGGCTATGTCTACACTGCAGTGGACAAAAAACGTCCTGAAAACGAATTACTAAAAACATTCATGAAACTGAGTTTTCTGTCCACTACCTGTCAAAAGCAGCTGGAAAAGCGTCAGTTTTTTTGCCGCGAATTTGCGATTTTGGCGTGTTTTTTAAATGCGTTTTTTGCTTGTCTTCAAGCTTGTTTTTAATATATGCATAAATTAAACCATTGTATGTTACTCTGCCCCACAAAAGGAGATGTAAAGCACATCATTGCATTTCTGTGTAATCTTGTAGTCGTTTTACGGATTTTGGCGCTAATAAAGTTATTTTGCGTTTGTCGCCAAAAATTAGGGTTTTTTTTACGGATTTTGGCACTAAAATCAATTTTTTTATGGATTTTGGTGCTAAGATCTGCATTTTTACGGATTTCGGCGCTAATAAAGTTATCTCGCGTTTGTCGCCAAGAATACTTTTTAAACAGATTTTGGCCCTAAAGTCAATTTTTTAATGGATTTTGGTGCTAAGATCTGCATTTTTACGGATTTTGTCGCTAATGAAGTCGCGCGTTTGTCGCCAAAAATAATTTTTTTACGGATTTTGGCCCTGAAGTTCATTTCTTAACGGATTTTGGTGCTAAAATCCGTATTTTTATGGATTTTGGTGCTAATAAAGTTATCTCGCTTCTGAAGCTAAAAATACTTTTCTTTATGGAATTTGGCGCTAAAATACTTTTCTTAACAATTTTGGCGCTAGCAAAGTTAAGAAAAGGATTTAACGCCAAAATCCGTAAATAATCAGATTCTTGCGCCAAAGTACATAAAAAAAATTTATTTTTGGCGTCAGAGGCTAGATAACTTTATTAGTGCCAAAATATGTTAAGAACAAGATTTTAACACCAAAATCCGTAAACAAACGGATTCTGCTGCCAAAATCCATGAAAACGTATTTTCAGTGTCAGAAGAGAGATAACTTTATTAGCGCCAAAATCTGTAAAGAAAAGTATGTTAGTGCCAAAATCCATAAAAAAACAGATTCTTGCGGCAAAATCCGTTAAAAAATTTATTTTTGGTGTCAGAGGCGAGATAACTTTATTAGCAGCAAAATCTGTAAAGAAAAGAATTTTAGTGTCAAAAATCCGTAAAAAAACGGATTTTTGCTGTCAGAAGCGAAATAACTTTATTAGCGCCAAAATATGTTAAGAAGAGGATTTTAGCGACAAAATCCATAAAAAAACGGATTCTGATGCCAAAATCCAAAAAAAAAACCCGAAATTTTTAGCGAAAAAAATATGAATTGCGCAAAAATCATTAGCGACCAAAGCATGATCATCTTATTACAAAAGGTACAATAAAGGACACATCACTTGTATGTAAATTTGATCAGGTATAATCTTTATTAACACCCACTATAGGTGTGACTTGGGTCTCCTGGGAGGGTTTTCATTGAAAAATCACGGCAAAAAACGCCGCAAAATACATCCGGCACTTTACATAGACTCCTGTAGTAAATTTTCTGCCCTGTTCTGGTGTTTTTTAGAACATGTTGCAAAAGACGACCAGTAAAAAAGACAAGCAGAAAAAAGAAGCTCAGTGTAGACAACAGGAGGTTTTTACATTAGAAGTCTATGGGAGCTGCTTGCAGTCATTTTTCCAGTGCTTTTAGAAAACGAAAAAAGCTGAAAAAACTGATGTTTTTCTGTGCAGTGTAGACATAGCCCAATACCATCCCTGCCTTCCTGATTACCGTATACAGAGCGTTCAATGAGTACTGTAAAAACAGCTCTTCTGAAAGCCTTTAGACTTTCTGCTTTCCATTGCTGCCAGTCGCATGATTGCACGGGCTTTGTAACTTCAGGAACTGCTGAGTCTTATCAGACCTACATCAGCACTGCAGTTCAGGGAAATTCAGGGAATTTCAGCAAAAAAAAACAAGTTACGTAAAATGCCACCAGAAATCTTTTTCTAGAAATATGTGGGCCTCAATATGATTAAATAAACAACTGTAAGTGACACAATGACAATGCCAAAACTTACTCTAGTGCCACTTTTGCTGGTAAAAATAAATATTTTTTCCTTTATATTAGTAGAAAAAATCTAATGTTAAAATTGCATAAAATAAACTCTTAGGTATAACATGAAAAGGTGAGAAAATTAGTAGAATAACTGAGTGCAAAAAAGCGTTATAACATTCAAATCTGTATGTACTAAAGCAGATGTAAATCTGCCCAGTGATTGGCTAAAATTGAGACAAAAACAAGTCAGTATTTAATAATGAGATCTGTAAATAAAGGCATATTCCTGCTGGACCCAGACTTCCCATTTTCTACTATTGCATTACTCTACCAGTAAATATTTTGCATAACAAATTGACGTTAAAAACAGCTTGAACTGTAGTACACCGCAGGCTGTGTCCTGTAATTGGCATTACCACATTCAGATCAGGAGTGCTGTTCACTGAAAATGTGTTTCATTAACCTTCCATAAACAGAGGAAGTGTCCAACATTACTTTGTAATTCTCAGCAGTCTGTTCTGCTCTCCGAATCATTCATACCAGTCTTTTATCCTTTAGATCTTTCTATTAAATTGTTACTATTGAAACTACAAAGTGTCAAATATAACTTCACAGATGACAAATACATTTGTGGCGGCCACTTCCCCCTTTCTTGCCTTGCTAGTGTGAACAACGATACAATGAGAACTTTTTTTTCATCTTTTTTTTTTACATTTTTGTTTAAAGTATTTGTCTTGTCTAATATTGTGAAATATAAAAGCTGCCAAACGGACAGAAAATAGCATCCTCTGCTTATTCAACTATCCCAAAAGCCATTGGGACGCCAAGCCTTTGGATCTATGCCCAGTACATCTGAATCAAGTATAGATTACGACATTAAACACAGTTGATGCTTCTGTAATAATATTTCCTCACTGCAGTAACACCATGGAGCAACTGGATCTTCTTTATGTTGCCCATAAAAGAAATGTCTCTATACTGTACAATAAGTATGTGGGCAGATGTAGCTAAAGATGATGTCAATTTAGATGTTTTGTTCAAGTAATAGATTAGTCTTATACTAGAAAATTCCTTGTAAAACTCATAAATTATTATTATTATTTATTCAAGAGGGGTTTTGTCATCTAGCAAAGTCTCTTCTGAGGCTATGAGCTGGCGTCACAGAACAGGGCCGGGCTTGTCTATGGTAGTTCTGAATATAGCCAGGCACACTCTCTCAACTACATTCAGAACTGCCATAGACATAAATAAGGGAAAACTGTAAAAGTTTGGCAACTCCCCGTTCTGTGAGACCAGCTCGTAATGAGCTATGAGCTGGCCTTATAAGGGACTTTGCCCAATGGGAAAATCTCTTTTCAAGCGCCATTAATTCCAGGGCCTTGAACATTTGAAAAGGGGCTCAAATACATGACATAAGACTAAAATGAATTGAATACAATAACTGGCCCTAAACAAGTCACAAAACTGGTATAGAGGGAGAGATGGCGCTTCATATGAGGGCTTACAGTCTGCAAGGGAGAGAGAAGGAGACAGAAGGGGAGGAAGGAGCCATTTGTATGTTCGTGTAGAGGCAGTATATTGAAGTTTGTAGGCTTTGATGAAAAGATGAGTTTTCAGGTTACCAGGTTACTTTAGAAGGTTTGAAAGATGGAAGAGAGTCTAATGTGTTGGGGTACTGAGTATGTGGCAAGCACAGGTGAAATCTTGGTGGTTATATGGGGAGCATACAAGAGAAAAAGTTCAGTAGGGTTTGAAGATTACATGAGGAGATGTATCGGGAGACTGAGGTAGAGATGTATGGGGGTGGGAGGGTCAAAGGGGTCAAGTTATTGGGGACCTTGTATGCTATGCAAGGCCATAAGTAGAAATCATGCTGCCTAAGGTACTTTAAGTACTGACTTCCAATATTGGTAAAACAAGCTAAAGCTGCCCATACATTTTAGTAAGCTGTCAGCAAAACACTGATTAGCATTTCACTATTTTTACAGGCTCCCCTTCTGGACATAATGCAATAGGTCTGTCGGACCTATTGCATTATGTCGCACCAGCACTGGATCTTTTTCCATATTAAAATCTTCAATTAGGGATTTTGTCAATTAGGGAACGATTAGTTAAATAACGTGTTTTGGGGGTATTTTTTTACCTTTTTATTCCAGCGTTTTCATATTAGAGGTATCTGGCAGACAGATACCTGGTAGACACCTCTCTATTACTATGGCAGGGGCTTGGTGCCAGCCAGCATTGTTTGTTGTCACACCATGGCTGACATTAATCTATTAAGCCAGGTTACCATCAGAAGCAGACTTTTTAATGTGATGGCTTGCTTCTGGGACAGCTGGAGTTCAGAGTCTGCTCTCACGAAAAGACAGGTCCCTTTGCTGATGCTGCTGATCACCCCCACCCTCCACACCCCCCCCCCCATTTTGCCAAATCCCACAACCCCTCCAACGAAGAGGGTAAGGTAAAAAAACTAAGATTTTTTTTATCTGCTCCTTTGCTATCCCCAACTAGATGCTGCCCTAAGAACCCACCCACATGTGCCTAGTGGAAAAAAAACCCTGGTTATCCATGGTCCAGGGTTTAAACTGAATTCACTGGGCAATAAATAGCCATTGAAAAAAAATGGCAGAATGGAGAGTTAGATTAACTGGGCAGAAAAATTCAAATTAATTGGAGGAAAGTAGGATAGCTTAATTGGAGGCCACAGAGAAGGATGTTAAAGAAGTCTAGACTGGAGATGGTGAGGGCATGAACTAGCAAATTTAAGAAAATAACTGATTTAAGAAATTGCTTTAAGGCAGAGACAACAGAAGTTTAGGTGGGATTGAATTTGCAGTTTGAAGGACAAGGAGGAGTCAAAGAATATTCAAAGACAGCAGATTTGTGAAGTTGGGAAAAGCATGGAGCTATTAACTGTAACAAATAGATCTGGAAAAAAGAATACACAGAATCTGTTAAGTATCATTATACATACATATTACTAAAAATTTCAGAGATTATTTGTTACAAATTAACTAAATTAACTTAGGTTGCTATGAAGTCTATGGAAATGTTAATGCAAATATTATTAGCAGTTTATATAAACACATCATTAATCTAAACTGTGTGCCTTAGTGTATTCTAGAATTCCCACACCGATCACTTTACAGAGTGCCTCAGAAATATGAGAGCTTGTGAGCTTTTTACAATAAAAACAGTCATGGATATTAAGGATTTATTTTCTTACTAGTAACTCTTAAGAGTATTACTAGGCAAGTCTCACAATATCACTACCACATAACTTGCATTCTCATATAAACACTACCTGCAGTATGGCATTTATGGTATTTTCTTAAAGACTAGCTTAGGAATTAGACACCATTAATGGGTAAAGGAGAAAAGCATATAGCAAGTAGTCAGAAATATTTCTGTACCTAATTTTATGTGAATAATGTAAACTGTTGGCACATGAAAATAGCAGGTGGCTTACAAATACGTAGACAAAATATAAAAAAATTTAAGGCTAATGGAAGCCGAGGAGGAAAAAAACGAACGAAACAAACAAAAAAAGGCTGCATTAGGAAGGGGTCAAGAAGCACATAGCTACTCTACAATCACCACAATGCCCACCTAGATGTCTCACCTGAAAAAAGTATTTAACTAATCATCTTTGTCACATACCCAGGGTGCATGTTACAGCCAATTGCGAAACCACACAATGCAAATTAAAGGTGGAGATATTCAGCATTACTTATTGTGAAGTGCACAAGTATGGACCATGGGGTGCCAAGTGGTTACTGTGGCAAATGGGAGCCTAATAGCTGCCATGTTACTGATCCTATTACTTCCTGGACCTGAGTAATAACAAACAGTTCCCTACAATAGTAGGAACCTGGTTTGTCCTGTTTCAGCTTTCAGTGTGTTCAATAGGGGCATGTATAATTTGTTAGAACTGCATAGCATGTGTCCCAGCAGGCTTGACATCACCATGCCTTTCCCTACAGTGTGCTCACTCTAGTCAAACAAAGGCCTGTTTATGTAAAGAGTTGTGAGTAGTTACAATGTAGCTGAGTGGATAGCACTTCTGCCTTTCAGTATAGGCATCCTAGGTTCAAATCTCTGCAGGAACCAAATGTGGACTTTTTTTTCTAGATGCTCATACCTGATTGAAGTTTGTTTTTTTGTTAATTATTTGCACTATTTGGCTAATTGCTAAGGAATAAAGAGGACATGCATAGAATAACAGCACCTGGAGTTGAACACTTGCTCAAAGTGAATGTGTGTGTGATTACTAAGCAGGGTGTAGACTGACCGCACCTACCTGAAAGGAAAGGTGATGTCTGAGAAAGACTAAGGAGCTCTCGTCCCTGGTCGTATCCGCTAGAGACGAGTTGTACACTATGGATAACTAAGGTAACCGCTAAAACAAAAATGTTCCAGAATTTTTAATAGTGATGAATGGTAAAAATGTTTATTATTGAATTTGCGTCAATTTCAATTTGTGGTAAAACCCCTTTAAGTCTAGATTTTCCTGATGGTCACCTGACATTACTTGCATATTGCAATTATTCAGCATCCTACAATATCAAAACAGAAGTATTAAGAGTGATATGTGACTTGTAATCATGTATTTTATACTCATGTATTTTGCACTCATTGCAATTAGCTTTATCGACATTGTCAGGTGGTTATAATATACCAAGGACTATATATTATATTTTAATTGTATGTGCGTATCAGTATGGTGATCTCTTTCAATCAGTTCAGAAAAGGTTTATTCTTTTACTAGAACTCTGCCTTACACCATTTCTCTTTAACTTCTGCTAGAGAAGTTGAAAACTGGTGTTACCCTTCTTGTTGCCAATAATGTGACTCTATATCCTACACTGCTATAGAAAGTATTTAAAAACAATATCTTGGCACATTGATGGGCAATGAAAAGTTATTATGTTTTATTGATTGTACAGGCTATGTACCCTGTACAATATTTTAATTGTACATATGCTTCCTAAATAAAAATTCTAACCGTTTTCTAAATAGCCTTACATTTTTTTTTAAAAATGTAAGACTTTTTATTAAAGTGTCCCATAGTTTTGCTACTGAAAGTCTGTATAGCACATTTATATAGCTGGCTGTTGTGCTGCCTCTGACATAGATCCATAAGTACACTGCTCATGGCTAATGTGGCTTCAGGCTAAACTTTAGAAATGTGATCAAGAAGAGGAGAAGTTTGTATACAGAAAGCTTTATTAAAGTGCACCCACAGTCTGCAGGAGTAATAATTACACAGGCAGGATTAGTTTAAACAGAGAGAGACAAGAACCAACATGCGGGTCTGCAGAAGGATAAAAGATTACATAGGCTCCCAACGTCCGTATCATATAACCCTCCACTGTGTCCTTTAAGCTGCTTACTAGCATCTCTCCGGTAAAGATTCATAATAGAGTCATATGTATTGATGCAGTTAGTGATCAAAACATGACAGTAGCGAGAACTGTGGCTGCTTGCGAACGCAAACTTCTCTAATTCCTGACTGTACTGATCTTTATAGTCAGTGCAGAAGAAACAGGAAGTGACAGCTAATCACTTGTTTCCAAATATCGTAGCTTAAACCTTTCATTGTCCTAGATCACCAAGAATTTAATCACTAACCTTTCCCCCAATCCCAGGGCGTTGGTCATGAACCTTTCCATGCCCTAGACCACCAGAGTTTCTAGCATTAACTCTCATTCTGCCCTAGACAACTATAGATACAAGTGTCAACTTTTTTTGTTCCTTGGGCACTAGTGATATAGAAAAAATCCTTTCACGTATAATAGGGGCTTTAATGTTGCAATATTTTGAAAATCGCTTATCTGGTCCAAAACTGACAGAGAGATGCTGGCATTAACAACTCTATCACATTAGATGATTTAATTAACCCCCTCTCTGTAATAGTCCTGATTAGTGTTGAGCGATTTTTATCGACAAAGTTGAAATCGGCAAGGTTTTTATGGTGATCAAAATTTCCAGATCATGCGATAATTAAGGTTAAAATCTGAGGTGCATCATCTATTAAAGGAACGCGCTTTTTCGGCCGCATTCCCTGTAATTTTGGCGGCCAGAAAATCAGATAACAGAATAGAGCAAGGGTTGAGATGTAGTGGTGCCGACATCATGACCGTGGGATGGTGGTATGGTTGCGTATTGGCTGGAAAAATCACAATAGGACACGAAACACTCACCCGCCACTTTATTAGGTACAGCCAGTACCAACTGCTGATAAACACTTAATTTCTAATCAGCCAATCACAAGTCGCAACTCAGTGCAATTAGGGCATGTAGACTTTTCAGGACAATCTCCTGCAGTTCAAACTCCGAGCATCAGAAAGGGTAAGAAAGGTGATTTGAGTGCCCTTTGATACGTGGCCATGAGGTTGTTGGTGCCAGAAGGGCATGGTCTGAGGTATTTTCAGAGAATTCTGCGGATCTCACTGATTTTCACGCACAACCCATCTCTAGGGTTTATACAGAGAGATGGTATCCGAAAAAGAAAAAACATCCAGTGAGCGGTCAGTCCTGGAAGGGCGGATGCCTTGTTTGATGCCAGAGGTCAAGTAGGAGATATAGGGCAGACGGTTCGAGCTGATAGAAAGGCAACAGTGGACGTCAAATAGCCACCCGTTACCACCAAGGAAGTCAGAAGAGCATCTCTTGAACGCACAGTTACGGCAGGAACTTTGAGGCAGATGTCTACAGCAGCAGAATACCACACCTGTGTGGCGACACCTTTCAGCTAAGAACAGGAAACATGAGGCTCCACTAGTTTGCCCAAGCTCATCTAAATTGGACAGTAGAAGATTTGGAAAAAACGTTGCTGGTCTGTGAGTCCTCGATTTTCTGCTGCGACATTCGGGATGGTAGGGTCCCAGAATTTGTGCGTCAACAACATAAAGCATGGATCCATCCTGCCTTGAATCCACGTTTCACGGCCTGGTGGTTGGGTGTCAAGGTGTGGGGAATTTTTCTTGGCACTCTTTGGCCCCATGGAACCAATTTGAGCATCGATGCCAGCAAACACCCTTGTTGAATCTATGCCACGAAGAATTGCGGCAGTTCTGAAGGCCAAAGGGGGTCCAACCCTTTACTAGCATGGTGTACCTAATGAAAGAATTGGCCGTGATAGTAGTTTACATAGACCCGCGTTTCCTGTTTCACCTCAGTGAATCTCATCGTCCTCATAGGATAGGACGCTGGCGATCTGCCTGTGGCCAGAAACTGCTCAGGCGAAATAGTCTATTTTCTGCACAGAGAAACCTCTACTATAAGCTGTGGATCCTTCCAATTAGTTAGATTTAGAGATTTGAAGATTTTATGTAGTAAGCTAGAGAAATTTTAAAGCAGCCTCAACCGCTTTAAATTCAGGGCGGTGGGAGCGGGGGGGGGGGGTGGACGCCACGGGCGTACAACAGACCAAGCTCTATCTATAAAGAACACTGGAATAAAAGTTCACCAAGACTTAGATGTAGACATGTGTATGGAATATCTTTATTATTAACTAGTTTTTGCTATTGAAATATTTCCTGGAAATAGGGCAAGCCTAACTTAAATTGGATAAACAACATTTCTAGTAACTTAGGTCTCTTTGTTAGCTGCAAAGAACTCCACTTTGTATTATCAGGTATACATTGTTCCAGATAGTGTTCTATTTTACCCATCAACACCTGTGACTGTTGGGTGATATATCCACCATGGCCCTTAAATTACAATCCCGCAATCTTTGTAGTCATAGCACAGGTTGTTTGTTGCCGGAAAAAAACCGTGTATCGTACAAAACAGTTCACATTACGTGTTTTTGTGTACTTTTGCGCCACCCAGCACTGTTCATTGTACCGCAGCATCTACTTAAAATCTAAAACAGCAGTTCTATATTGCCCACCACGAGGTGAATTGAAAGTTCAAAAAATCCGTTTATTATATCAAAACAAAACAGTTTACGTGTTTTTTTACTTTTGTTGTCACCCAGCAACTGTTTCATTGACGCAGCCATCTACCGTAAAATCTTTAAAACAGCAATTCTTATATTCAACCACAGGTGAATTGAAAGGTGCACAAAAGTACCGTTTATTATATCAAAACATGAACAGCTACGTGTTTTTTGACTTTTGCGGGCACCCAGCACACTGTCAATGACTGGGGGGAGGGTTGGGGGGGGGGGTCAGGCATCCTACGTATATCCATAAAAACAGCGCAATTCTCCAGTACAACACAGTGAATTGAAAGGTGGCGAAAAATACCTTTATATTATATCAAAAACATAACAGTTACATGTTATTTTTATACTTTTGCTGCACCCCAGCACTGTGTTCATTGACGCAGCATCTGCTACGTAAATCTTAAAACAGCAATTATATATTCACCACAGGTGAGTTGAAAGGTGCAAAAAATAACCGTTTCTTAATATCAAAAATAACAGTTACTTGTTTTTTGACTTTTGGCGCCGCACACCAGCAACTGTTCATAGAACGCAGCATCTACTAAATCTTAAAACAGCAATTCTAAATTGCCACCACAGGTTAGAAGTAGAAAGGTGCAAAAAATTCCGTTAATTAATCAAAACATAACCGTTACGTGTTTTTTGACTTTTGCACACCCAGCAACTGTTCATTGACCAGTGCATCTACGTAAATCTTAAAACAGCAATTTCTATATTCGACCACAGGAGAAAGAATTGAAAGGTGCAAAAAATACTGTTTTATTATTATCAAACAAAACAGTTACGGTGTTTTTTTTGACTTTTGCACACGCCAGCAACCTGTTATCATTGACGCATAGCATCTACGTAAGAAGCTAGAAAACAGCAATCTATATTCACCACAGGTGAATTGGAAAAGGTGCAAAAAAATACCGTTTATATATCAAAACATAACAGTTAACGTGTTTTTGTGAACTTTTGCGCACCCAGCACTGTTCATTGACGCAGCATCTACTTAAGTCTATAAAACAGGAGCAATTCTAATATTCACCACAGTGAATTGAAAGTGCAAAAAATACCGTTTATGATATATCAAAAACATAACAGTAACGTGGTTTTTGCCTTTTTGCACACCCATCACTGTTCATGTGACCCAGCATCTACGTAAATCTAAAACAGCAATTCTATATTCACCAAGTGAATTGAAAGGGTGGCAAAAAAAAACATTTTATTATATCAAAACATAACAGTTACGTGTTTTTTTGACTATTTGCCTCATCCCAGCTGACTGTTCATTGAACGCAGCATCTACGTAAATCTTAAAACAGCAAATTCTATTATTCACCACAGGGTGAATTGAAATGCAAAAAATAACCGTTTATTAATATCACAACATAACAGTTACGTTTTTTTGACGTTGCGCACCCAGCACTGTTCATTGACCGCAGCAAACTACGAAAATCTTAAAACAGCAATTCTATATTCACCACAGTTGGAATTGAAAGGGTGCAAAAAAAAAGTTTATTATATCAAAACATAACATTATAACGTGTTTTTTGACTTTTTGCGCACCCTCCACTGTTCATTGACGCAGCATCTCCGTAAATCTTAAAACAGCAATTCTATAACACACACAGGTGAAATTTAAAGGGCAAAAAAACCGATTATGGGGGATAACAAAAATTAACAGTTACGTGATTTTTGACTTTTGCGCACCCCTGCACTGTCATTGACGCAGCATCTACGTAAATCTTAAAACAGCAATTCTAATACTTCACCACAGGTGAATTGAAATGGTTAAAAAATACCGTTATTTATAACAAACATAACAGTTAGTGTTTTTTGACTTTTTCGCACCCAGCACTGTTTCATTGAAGCAGCACTACGTAAATCTTAAAACGCAATTCTAAAAATATTCACACAGGTGAATTAAAGGTGCAAAAAAATAACCGTTTTATTATTCAAAACATAACAGTTACTGTTATTTGACTTTTGCGCACTCCAGTCACTGTTCACTTGACTCAGCATCTACTTAAATCTTGAAGAACAGCAATTCCTATATTCACCACAGGTTGAATTGAAAGGTGCCAAAAAATACCTATTATTATATCAAAACATAACATTATTACGTGTTTTTTTGCCTTTTGCACACCCAGCACTGATCATTGACGCAGCCATCAAACGTAAATCTTCAAACAGCAATTCTATATTCACTCACAAGGGTGAATAGACAGTGCAAAAGAAATTAACCGTTTTTATATCAAAAACATAACAGTTACGTGGTTGTTTTTGACTTTTGCGCACCTAACACTGTTTTCATGTGACGGCAGCATCTAACGTAGAATCTAAAAACAAGCAATCTATATTCACGCACAGGTGAATTGAAATGTGCAAAAAAAAAGTTTATTAAATCAAAAACAAACTTATACGTGATTTTAGACTTTAGCTCACACCAGTCACACTGTATCATAGACTCAGCATCATACGTAAAAACTAAGAAACAGCAATTCTATATTCACCACAGTGTGAATAGAAAAGGTGCAAAACATATCCTTTTATTATACAAAACAAAACAGTTAACGTGATATTTGACTTATGCGCACCCAGACTGTTCATTGACTCGCATCTAACGTAAATCTTAAAACAGCAAATTCAATATTCACCACAGGTGAATTGACAGGTAGAAAAAATACCGTTTATTATATCAAAACATACATTTTACGAGTTTTTTTTGAACTTTGCACTACCCATCACTGTTCATTGACGCAGCAGCAATCTACCGTAAAACCTTAAAAACAGCAATTCAATATTCACTCACAGGTTAATTGAAAGTTCAAAAAAATACCGTTTATTAAATCAAAACCTAAACATTTACGTGTTTTTTTTTACTTTTGCGCACCCAGCACTGTCATTGAACGCAAGCAGTCTACTTGAATCTAAAACAGCAATTCTAGTATTCACACCGAGGTGAATTGAAAGTGAAAAAATACCGTTAATTATATTCAAAAGCAAAACAGTTTAACGTGTTTTTTGACATTTGGCACACCCCAGCACTGTTCATTAAACGCAGCATCTACGTGCATCTAAACAGCAATTCATATTCCACCACAGGATAATTGAAAGGCTGCAAAAATATACCTTTTTGTTTTCGGTTTAATTTGTATCAAAAACATAACAGTTACGTGGATGTTATTTGACTTTTGGCGCAACCCAGCACATGTTCATTGACGTGCAGCAATCTTCTACTTAAATCTCTTAAAACAGCAATTCTATAAACACACACAGTAGAAATTGAAAGGTGGCAAAACATATAAACCGTTTACAATTATATCAAAAAAAAACAAACATTACGTGTTTTTTGACTTTTGCACACCCAGCACTGTTCATTGACCGCAGCATCTACGAAATCTTAAAACAGCAATTCTATATTCACCACACATGTTGAATTGAAAGTAGCAAAAAATACCGTTTTATAATAACAAAACATAACAGTTACGGTTGGGGGGGGTTTTTTTACTTTTTGCGGCACCCAGCACTGTTCATTGACGCAGCATCTACTTGAATCTTAAAACACAATTCTAATTCACCACAGGTGAATTGGAAATGTGCAAAAAAAATTAAAACCGTTTATTATATCAAAACATAACAGTTACTGTTTTTTTGACTTGCAACACCCATCACTGTCAATTAACGAAGCATCTAGCGTGAATTCTTAAAACAGCAATTCTATATATCACCACAGGTGAATTGATAGTGCAAAAAAATACCGTTTTATTATATCAAAACATAACATTTACGTGTTTTTTGAACTTTTGCACACCCAGGCAACTGTTCATTGAACGCAGCATTCTACGTAAATCTTAAAACAAGCAATTCTATATTCACCACAGGATTAAATTGAAAGGTGCAAAAAATATCATATATTATACAAAAACGTAATAACAGTTTACGTGATTTTTTTACTTTTGCGCACCCCAGGCACTGTTCAATATGTAACGCAGCTCTACTTGAATCTTAAAACATCAATTCTAAATTCACCACAGTGAGATTGAAAGGTGCAAAAAATAACCTTTTATTATATCAAAACATAAACAGTTACGTGTTTTTTTGACTTTTGCACACCCAGTCACTGTTCCATTAACCGCAGCATCTGACGTGAATCATTAAAACATAGCAATTCTATATTCACCACAGGTGAATTGAAAGTGCTAAAAATACCGTTTATTATATCAAAACATAACAGTTACGTGTTTTTTGACTTTTGCAACACCCAGCACTGTTCATTGACGTCAGCATCTACGTAAATCTTAAAACAGCAATTCTATATTCACTCACATGTATAAATGAAGGGTTCAAAAACTACCGTTTTATTATACCAAAACATAACAATAACGTGTTTTTTGGACTTTTGCCCAGTCCACAGATTTTTGTTGATAGACACCTTGCAGTTAAATTTGAATCCAGCTAATTTTGTTTTGATATTATAGGATTTTGAGAATAGCGTGATTTGCCGTCTTTTTAATAAGTGACATTCCAAAACATTCCATACCTTCCTCAAAATTTTTTATATTTCTGAAACATGGAGCGAAATGCAATGTGGTAAGCGAGCAAGAGGGGGTAGCACATGGAGGTAGAGGTACTAGAGAAGGTGCTCCTTCCAGTGGCGTGGTCGACAAACACACGCATGCCAGCGGGATCGTCATTTTTTCAGGACCGTCAGGCCTGTCATCGCTGGGGTCAGGGCCCTGTTGAATCCTAAGTAACAACATCGTCGCCAATCTGTCCCTTCAGTGGTTAATGCAACCTGCATCTAGCAGTCTTACCTCCTCGTCCTCTGCAGTCACCGGCCACATTAAGTCGTCCATCAGCACATCAGCATCCCGTCCAACATGAAGCAGCCCCAATGTCCCAACTTCGAGTACCCACCACTGTGGATAATCCATTGTCTGAAGACCTCTTTAATGACAAAATCGGTGGGGTCAGAAGTGCATGATAAAAAGATCAAGAGGATGATTTAGTCTGCTCTGATTTCCCAGTTACTGATGCCATCAGAGGATGTGAAGGAAGGGCTCGGTCAATCGGCAAAAATCCCGGCGGTCCTGCCCAACTCCTTGCAGTGCCCCATGCTTGTACCCGCAGCATCTGGATGTAGAAAGTCCAGACAACCATGTCACCTGTGTTGATGGATGATGAGAATGACGACATTGCAGATCCATCCTGGGCTTTTCCGCAGAATAGTTTGCGAGCGTTTCATCATGGACGAGGAGAAGACGATGGGGTATTCAATACGGGTGTTCCCCCCACAAAAAGGGATGAGGGCGGTCGCCAGAATTCCGCTGATATGATTCCGCCAGCCACGGTCAGCGCAAAACCCCCCGCTCCTCGCTTATCGCCGTCAAAAAGGTCCAGACCTCTCAACCTGGGCCTCTTTGAGCAATCCTCTGATGTCCCCAGCGATGTCATATGCCGCTTTTTTGCCGGAAACGCATAAGTAGAGTGCAAGAAAATCTTAAGTGGTTAACCACCACCAACATGTCCAAGTCACATCAAGCGAATGCATAATTGAAAAGGTAGGGAAACTTTGGCCAAAACAGAGGCCAGACCGACTCCGGGCCTCCAACCACTGTTCACACCCTTTGTCTCCCAGGACTCCTCCCTCCTCCGCCCACCCACAGCGTTCCTCACTGCCCATGACTCTACAGAGTCATTATCAGGGGATACAGCCTCCGCTTCGCCCCCACCGTCAGCACGCGAGGTACCACCAGCACCACCAGAGACCCATCCTACCCCTTCTCTGTTTCCTTCCGCCAGTTTGATGAACTGCACAAACGGCCGTACAGCGGCCAGCTCCTAGCAGCCCCATCCCTTCTGCTTCCAGGTTTGGGAGCAGAAGAAACACTTTTAAAACCCAAACCATCCCAAGCTAGAAGCCTGAATGTCGGCATTTGCCAGCTTTTGGCCTTGGAAATGTTGCCTTTTTTCCCGTCTGGTGGACACAGATAGTTCCTCCACGTCATGTGCCCCTCGTGAGCGATGCGCGCGCGCAATACCAGATGCCGAGCAGAGCAATTCATAGCCAGAAAAGCCGTCCCTCCCTTTCCAGCCACGTGTCCATCTAAAATTTCAAAGCGCGTTTGTCTGCATTCTGTGTCCGGAAAAGTCATCTCACCACCGACACATGGACTAGTTAAGGCACGCCAAGGCCACTATATCTCTTGTTCACTGTGTATGAGCTTGGTGGGATTGTATCTGGTGGGTGGAGCGGTGGGCTCTCAGGCTCGGCGCACGGCTCTTCAAAACCGCAGGGATGGAGCAGGTTCTTTCCCCCCCCAAGGTCCTCTGGTGCATCACGTGCCCAGAGACACCAGGGCCGTGTTGAAATTAATCTGCCTTGGGAGACCGTCCACACACAGGTCAGGAGGCTGTGGATTGCTGCTAAGCAACGGACTGAGCGCTGGCAGGGTGACAAGAACCTTGTGTCGAGGCCAATGGTGGTGTGCGATTAAACGGGCGAAATCTGCTGGCCGCCCTTAAGATCGAAGGGCTGGAGCACATCCCTTGCCTGGCACATTTCAATGAACCTTGTCGTGCCAGTGAAATTTTCTAAAGAGCTACCCCGGTCTGGACTGCCTGCTGAAGGAAGGTCTTCGAGGTCTGAGTTCGCACTTTCCCGGCACGTTTCGCACCCAGCTTTCGTCCCGCCTGGCTGCGTTGCAGCGTAGCTCGGCCTCACCCATCGTCAACGTCACATTTGTTGACATGGCAGACAACGCTGAATATTTTCCGACCCTCCACATGCTCCAGCGATTGTGTCATAGCAGCGCAATGCCATTTACCAGTATCGAAGTGACAACATAGGCCTGACAACAGCGGTACGGACCTCGGGTGGTTGAACCAACCGAGAGTGGAGGCAGGTGAAATGAGCTCTGCACCATCCTTGCCAGTTTTGAAGAAGCCACCAAAATGGTCATGCGGACAATGCCCTTGTCAGCATGAGCATTGTGGTGATCTTAGTTCTGGAACGATCGTTGGACACTCGAAACAACAGGTCCACCAGCTACGGAGGAGGAGACGGACACAGATCGACACGGAAGCCTCTCTCCGTCAAATCCACAAGGCCCGACAGTTTCACAATTTTCATCGGTTTCATTAGGTAGTGGTTCGGGGTCCAAGCTAGTGCAAGGAGGTGCGCATCAGCTCTCATGGTGCATCAATCTCAGGAAAGTCATGGCTGTATTGAAGCTGTGCCGGAGGCAGCGAGGAGGAGGCAGGAGGAGGTATTCCTAGACACCGATGTTTACCAACCGACGTCCCTCCCCTTGGAAGAGGTTGGCGCGAATTTGAGGCGGAGAGGAAGATGAGGAAGATCAGTTTGCTAAGTGCGCCTCGACCTAGACTTGGGAAATCAAGTGCTCCTCTCTCACATGAGGTGCTTGGCTGCTCCGTTTCCTCCAACATGATCCTCGCATTAAGGCCATCAAAATGAAACAACATTTATCGGGTGGCCACCCTCCCTGGATCCCCGGTACAAAACAAAAATCAGCACTTTCCTTCCACCCCACCCAATAGAGATTAATATGCAGGAAATGAGACCTGCTGATTGATTCAATTGGAGACATCGTGCGGTCACTTCACGTCCCCAAATGTCACGTGTGGAACAACATCAGCGACGTGACAGCAGTAGAGTGCCAAGTAGGACGTAAATCGGCAAGCAGCAGGCAAGGTGGCAGAAGCCTATTGGGGGACCTCTGGCAATCTATGTTTCCACCTGCACCAACGCATCAATGCAGTGCACACATCCAACCACAGCAGAGATCAGACTTAAGAGACATGGTGCAACGACATCTGCGTCTCAACAGCCGATGTTTTTGCAGTTTTTCCGGACCCAATAGACTTCTGGGTATCCAAAATGGACGAATGGCCCGCTGGCTCGTCACGCCATAAGGTTGTCCGCCCCAGCAGTCCATCGTCATATCTGAGCGGGACCTTCAGACACAAGCTGTAGTGTCATTACATACAAACGCATCCGGCTTTCCACAGATAATGTGTATCGATTTGATCTTCATCAGATGAATCAGCATGGATCTCAGATGATGTGATGTGGTGCGCGATCCAATTGCCGAGGTTCACCGGATTATTCCAGTTACTATCACATTCCTTTCAAACAGAAATGGTCCTCTGAAAACTATTTTTAAAATGATCCCTTTACTTACTGTGCAATTTTTATCTCTTTTCCCAACATTATCAATTTGCTGGTTTTGCTGTGAGGAACTGTAAAAGGAACAGCAAGGTTTCATGACAACAAACCGTATTCCATTACTCACTTTATACTTAAGAATTTTTCCGCATTGTTCAATGGATTTTTGAGTCATTAAGGCTGTAGAGTATACAGCAAATAATCAAGGGTCCTATGGAACAGAAATGTGACTTCTAAGTGGCATTTCCTCCCCACAATTTTTTTAATAGTGGCGGTGAGAAGTCGTATTAATAATTTTTTGGGGTCATGGTAGCTGTGAATACAGAATAAATCAGTCGTCCTTTTTAACAAAATGTGCTTCTTTAAGTGGCCATTTCCCTCAACAATTTTTTTAACAGTGGCTGAGAATCATTTTTTATAATTTTTTGTTTCATGGCTGCATTGAAAAGCAGCAATACTTCAGTCCTATTAAAAAAAATTTTGTTTCTAACAGACATTTTGTTCTTCACAATTGACCAAAAGTGCTCAAAGGGTCCATGCTTTGAATTTTTGGGGGCATTTTAAACTGTGACATGCAGCTATCACACAGGTCCTATTCTAAAAAATGGATTTTACTAACAACATTTGTTCTTCACAATTGACTACAAATGGCCTAAATGGTCATGCTTTGAATTTTTGGGGGCATTTTTTGCTGTGACATGCAGCTATACTACAGGTCCTATTCTAAAAAATGGGTTGTTATCATAACAACATATGTTCTTCACAATTGACCAAAGTGGCTCAAGGGTCCATGCTTTCATAGTTGGGGGCATTTTGCTGGAACAAATAGCAGCTTATAACTACAGTACCTTTCTAAAAATTTATTGTTTCTAACTGACATTTGTTCTTCACAATTGTCAAGAGTGGCTCAAGGTGATGGTGCTGACAGAAACAGGAATAGTAGCGACAAGTCTGTTAATGGAACACATATTGCAAAATTACTGTTTTTATTGCAAGACCTTTAACATAGCTAAATCAATCCCTGTATTTAGACAACCCATTTATACAATGAAAGAAAGAGGAAACAAAGGATCATGGTGGGATTCGTCCTATTTAAAAAATTGTGTTTTTCTAGAATTAAAGTACAAAAAAACTTGCATGTAACAAAAATAGCTGATAAAAAAATTTCCTCTGAATTGTACAAGGGAGGTAACAGGAAAACTTGCGGCCAGATGGTGGTTTATTCAGAGGACATGGAGTAATGGACACGGAACAGAGAACAAAGTACAGAGAAACCATTTCTCTACCAGCACACTTGAGTAAAATGAGAAAAAGATTGGCCAAGGAAAAAGAGGCACCCTGGGTGTAACATTAGCGTTAACCACCAGTTAGTTTCCAAGTGGTGAAAGCACAATTGGTCCACACTGCAGTACGGAGGGGCAAGTCGCTACCATGTATTGAACTGTGTACAGAGTAAGGTGGAGTTCTCTAACACTATCCGCTTCCTCACTCCTGCTTCAGCACTACAGTTTTCGTTGCTTGCGGTCATCATGGCATTTTAACCCTGCTGTTAATAGATGACGGAACAGCCATCCTGTGGGCTTTCACCCGCACCCACTGTAACTCCGGCCCTGGTCATGCTGGGGCCCAGGACAGGGTATATCAATGTCCAGTGAAACTAAAATTGTGGTTTGAAAGACCCCTTTTTTCCGGCACTGTTTTAAATGTGGGGGTCATGCAGGTTGGGCTCATGCTGTGGCCCAGGACATGTAATAGTCAATGTTCCATTTCAACTAAAATGGTTGGTTGAAAGACTCCTTTTTTCCCGGCACTTTTTAAATGTGAGGGTCAAGCCAGGTTTTGGGGCTCATGCGTGGCCCAGGACAGGACATAGTCAATGTTCCCAGTGAAACTAACATGGTGGTTGAAAGATCCTCCTTTTCCGGCACATTTTAAATTGTGGGGTCAAGCAGGTTTTAGTGGGGGGCTCATGCTGTGGCCCATGACAGTGTAAGTCAATGCCCAGTGAAACTTAAAAATGAGTGTTGAAAGACTCCTTTTTTTCCGGCACTTTTTAAATGTTGGGGGTCATGCAGGTGGGGGCCTCAAGTCGTTGTGGCCCAGACAGGTATAGTCCAATGTCCAGTTCAACTAAAAATGGTTGGTTTTGATAAGACTCCTTTTTTTTTTTTCCGGCACTTTTTAAAATGATGGGGGTCCATGCAGGTTTGGGGCTCAATTCTAGCTTACCAGGACAGTGATTCTTCACTGTCCAGTTCAAGAAAGATGATTGGTTCAAATCATACTGCCTTCGGCACTTTTTAATTTGGTTGGGGTGATGCAGGTTAAATTGTCATGCTGTGGTAAAAGACAGGGATAGTAAATGGTCTGTGACTTTTATTTCCTGTGACTTTATATAACCTAAGTGGTTGCCTAAGAATGTAGCACGTATCCGAGTGACTAGGTTGTGGTGATGTTAATTTCAGCTTCTCCAGCCGTGTTTGGGTGTAATAATGAAGGGTGTATGATGCTCTCCGAGCCATGAGACTTTAAAATGGTCATCGCGCATAATCGATGCTCATCTATCGAAAAAAACCTTATCGATAGCTGGCCCGACTACTATCGAGCTATTGATCGATCTCGATAGCCAACGCAATCGCTCAACACTAGTCCTGATGGATCCTAGCAGTTCCCCCTTTTCTGACTAGGGATACAGCAATAACCTCATTACTTCCTGAGATTACCAGAGGTGTACACATGAAAACAAACCTAAACATTTTCCATCCCTTACATTAACTCCTATACTGCCTTAGACCACCAAAGATGCTAAAACGAACCCCTTTACTTCCATAGACCAGCAAGGTTGCTTACATTAACCACTTTACTTCACTAGACCACCAAGGTTGCCCACATAACCCCTTCACTGCCCTAGACCTCCAAAGATCCTTACAAGAGCCTATTTAAGGCCCATGACCAAAAGACAACCTAAAATTAAACCCTTTACTGACCTAGACCACCAGGTATGTAGCATTAACTCTTTCACTGGTCCCTAGCAAGGATCCAAACAACAACCCCTTATTGCCACAGCCAGTTTTGGCCTCTATGACAGATTTTTTCATATCTGACACGTCATTTTATGAGGGAATAACTTTCTAATGCCTTTACCTATTCATCTGATTCCGATAGGGTCCAATTCAATCAATACCATGTTTACTTGTGTAAAAATATCAAATGTTGGAAAAAATTCCGTCACCTTTTCGACCATTATCAAAGTTTCAAAAATAAAAGTTTCAAAGGTTAGGACCTATATGTAGTACTTTTTTATTTTTGATCTTTTTGGGGGTAACTGTGTTTGTATTGGGGAAAGGGCAGTGTACCTATTTTACTTTATTTTTGTGTTTCAGTGCTTTTTACTTTTTTCTCTTTTTATTACTTTTTTTTTACTTGTCCCCATAGAGGACCTGACTCAGGCTCTACATTACATAGCAGTACATGACCATATTGCTACATTGGAGCTGTCAATCACCATGCCTGGCCATGCCTTCGGGCAAGGCCAGGTGTGGTGATGTCTCAACAGCTTGGAAGCCTTTGTAAGGCTTCCGGGTCATTATGGCACTTATCGACACCTCACAGTCATGTGGCTGGGTACCAATGGAGACAGAGGGAGTACCCTTTCTCTGTCTTTCACTCAGCTGCTGCGGTCCCTATTGGCCATTGCATCTAAGGGGTTTATTGGCCGCAACCGGAGTAAACTCTGGTCCCGGATGATATCGCAGGTCACCAACTGTATCACACATAACTAACTCTTCATTGCTCATGCCCATCAAAGATCCTTGTTTCTCTTTTAATCTACATTTGGGATATTTCACTGCAATATATGCTCTACTAAACAAAAGCCTGGTGTACTACACTTCGGCTGTATAAAGCATATACTACCATAAAATAGACCAAACGTAGTTTAAAAGAGACTATGGACCACATGTATGAAAACTGTCTTGGTCTAAGACTTTCTTTGTTGCCCATAGCAACAAATCAGAGTGCCCCTTTTATTTTATATAGTGTTTTGAAAAAATGAAAAGGGCGCTCTGATTAGTTGCTATGGGCAACAAAGAAAGTCTTAGACCAAAACAGTTTTCATACATCTCCCTCTATGTCTCCTATCGCTACTGTCTCCTTACAAATTTTTTTAAAGTCCTTTACATACACTGAATAATGCTCAGACTGCCATGAACAGCCACTTTACCTAAACCACATTCCACCAAGACCCCAAACCACACTCATTATTTACTCATGTGAACCTGGCCAGTATTTTTTGGTAGAAAAGGGGGCAAAACTATTTTTGTGTCCATAGTTTTTAATAGTGGAGAAACCCCTTTAAATTAGAACTCTAATTCAGTAATGCTAGATTTAAAATGTGCCCTAAAGCTTTAGCTTTAAGGGGTTTTCTCATCACAAGCTTTCGCAGACTTGAGCTCTGTCTCTCTGTCTCTTACAGCTTCAAATCCAAGGGTGTGTCTCTCTTCCCAGGAGGCGTATCTTCCCTCACTGAAGACTGGTGAGATCATCATTCTGTGTGAGCAGGGGAAGGGAGAGGAAGTCACAGCTCTGCAGACTTCCTGCGATGGTTCTCATGGCTGCAGAGCTGTCAGCTCCAGGCTCTATAAGCTCCTTGTGACCAGAATACCTGCAATGCTGTAAACAGTTATACATATAGCCCAAAGTGATGAAACATATGTGAGAAATGCACTCTGCTCTCCCTCTGTTATCAGGCAGGACGTAGAGGGGGAACATACTGTATAAGACTGTGTTAAATGGGTGTGGAGAGAGGGAATCTTACAGCTAGAGACTTGTAATTGCCCAGATCCTTCACATAGAGCTGAGAGATGAGCATAGAAGGACTCAGACAGCTTTTGTTGTACAGACAGCACCAAGCACAGAAATCTGTTTCACTTTTATATACACAGCTCAGAGGAGAGTTAGCACAGAGTGCAGGCAGCCAATCACAGCACAGGGGGCGTGTCCAATCCAGGGGCGTGTCCCAATAGACTGAACGAAATATCAGTCAGCCAATCACAGCAAAGGGGGCGTGACCCAACCTCAGGCTGCTGATTTAGCTCTAGACACACAGATTAGCTCATAGCTGCTATACTAAATGATTTAGGTAATGCAAACCAATTGCAAAATTGTTTATTTTTACTGTCCCCATCATTAGAGATATGATCTTTGTAGAGAGAAAACCCCTTTAAACTTCTATAAAGAGTAGCATTGATGTGGGAAAGATGTGTTTTGCTAGACTATGTAGTAAGGCTGACAATATCAAGTAAAATGTTACAGTCATTGAGAATATAATTTAGTTGAAGCACTTAACATTTTCCAGCAGTCTGTCATGCCCTTTCCTTCTAGTCATGCAGTCTACTGAGAATTATTTCAACTGGTTGGCTTCACTGCAGATGAATTATCTGGCTGTATCGAATTTGTAACTGAGAAGATGGTCATGAATATGGAACAAAGTTTTTTTTATTTTACACTTATGAGATCACCCAAATATAATTGTAGTTCACAGTTAGTTGTAAATCAAATCGACTAGATGACTTCTTTACTAACTTATCCAAAACACAGCCATTTTAAGGGTGGTAAATATGTTATATGTCCAGAAAAAAAACAACTGGCATGAATATGAAATGCATTCGGTTTCAGTATATTATTTATTGATCAACAAAAGTAAAAGTCATCAAATAAACCACTGCTCAATGTTTTCTCAAATAACCAATTTATCTATTGCCTCAAGAGACTGCTTCTCAGGAAAAGTACATTAATTATTAAACAATACACAATAAATACAAATTACAGATTGGCATATATATCTATACCACATAAACTATTACGAGAAAAATGTACCTATTATTATTCACCGTTTAATTCAATTAACCCACACATTCCTGGGGAATAAAATGTGTCAATTAACTGTGTAATAATATGGCCCTAGAGAGATGATCTAATGAAACACAACTGAAGGTTAATATATGAAAAAGACACAGATTTTTAAGCACCTAACGTATGCTTAAAGCCACATTTAGTCCTATAAAATGAGACATACATACATTACTTGCCCAAATTGATGTAGTTTTAGGGACATGTATGAAACCATCGAAACCAATCAGAGCTATCCTTTTATTCGTTGAGAGCACTATATGGAATGAAAAGGGACCTTTGATTGGTTGCTATGGGCAGCAAGGAAAGTCTTAGACCTAGACAGTTTTCATACATATGACCCAGTGTGCCACTGCATGGAACTTGTATTTTAAAACATTCTAAGAAACATTCTCCCTTAGATGCAATATCTATAGAATAGAATACCTATGTAATGGAATCCAAAGGAATGTGCCACAATTTTTTCTCAGCTGCAGTGGGTACGGAAAGTATTCAGACCCCTTTGTTTCATTGCAACCATTTGGTGAGAGCCAAACAGTTCCTTTTTAGCACATTAATGTACAATCTTCACCCCATCTTGAAAGAAAAAAACCCATAAATGTAGATATTTTTTACAAATTTATTAAACAAGAAAAAATGAAATATCACATGGTCATAAGTATTCAGTCCCTTTGCTCAGTATTGAGTAGAAGCACCTCTTTGAGCTAGGACAGCCATGAGTCATTCTTGGGAATGATGCAACAAGTTTTTCACACCTAGATTTGGGGATCCTCTGCCATTCTTCCTTGCAGATTGTCTCCAGTTCCCTCAGGTTGGATGGTGAACGTTGGTGGACAGCCATTTTCAAGTCTCTCCAGAGATGTTCAATTGGGTTTAGATCAGGGCTCTGGCTGGGCCAGTCAAGAATAGTCACAGAGTTGTTCTGAAGCCACTGGGAGACATACTGCTTGTATTATATTTTTGTGTTCTCCCCCTTCAACTATGCCCTTACATATTCTCTCAGTCAAACAGGACCAAAAGAATCAAGAGGAGATGGGCTTAAGCTTTTCTAGGAACTGAGTTAGCAATTGCTTATTAAAATCTATGGAGAGGGGAGTGCAGGAACTAAAAGTGAAAGCAGGAGACTCTCACAAATAAGCAGCAGCATGGAGGACATTAGTCAGCAGTAAGGAACAATGTAGCTGTGAGTCCTGCATGAAGTACAGGGCTGCCATTAAGGCAGTAGTAACAGTACTCCTGTAAAGGGCCCTAATCAACGTTTTTAAAAAGAGGACCACTGATATGGTGCAAGACAGGCTCAGATGCTTCAGTTTCTTGGGGCTCTGAAATTACTTATGGCAGCCCTGGGGAGGTGACATAAAACACTCACTCTATAGCCAGCACCATCTCTCTGCCTCTCCTCCTTCTCACACTTCCCTCTCAGGGGCCAAAAATGTCACTCTCAGACTCATCAACAATTTCATTTGAATATGACCAGGCTTCAACACTGGATTTAAAGGAACTAATGCAAATGATCTACATGTAATTTTTTGTGCAATTGATAATAAATATGTTAATTTAAATTCATGCATTTTTTAATCATTTCGATTTAAAGAAATCTAATTTGTGAAAGAAGAGGCATGGTAATAAATCTGGTGTGCTGTGCAGAATAACCTGGCTGCCAGTGTACTGCCAGAGTCTGTAGAGTTCATGAGGTGAATGCTCTCCTTGCCCCTCTTGTTCCTCTCAGACTTGACTGAGATATATATATATAACACACAGGCGGGGAAAGTGATGCCACATAACTAACAATGTGTACATGATGGCTTTTCAGTTGGAAAAATCCATTGTGTGGATTTTCAGCAGAAATACAAGACTCATGCCCTCAGGTTTCTTCAGTGGCTCTTGACTTTAAATGTTGCAGACTTTGCACAGTTATCAATATGGATTAAACTTATTGAAGGCTAATCCATTTCTTGTCCACTTGATGCCACTTTGGACATGGCATCTACAGGAGAACCTAATCAAATAGCTTCAGACCAGCTAATGCTCTTTCATGATGCAGTGTGTGCAATTTGGGGTTGTAGGAGAGAGAACTTGTTGCTACAATATACTGCCCCTTAAGAGAACCTGTCATGTAATTTATGCCCCCCTTGCTGAGGACAGCACAATCTAGTGTCAGACCTGCTGTTTCTAGCACTGTGTCCCTTATTCTGTAAGATGCTGTAGTTTCAGAGCATGTAATGCCCAAATCTGGCAGTTTGCAGCCAGAAGAGAGTCCAGATTATTCATGAACAGATGTTAGTCCCACCCACCCAAGTTATTCACCTGCTTCTACCTATTCAAAGTAATGGGTTAATCAGTTATGAGGTGGACGGGGGGCAGCCTCAGATGGGCGGGTCATGAATTAAACAAACTCTTTTCAGACTCTTTTTGTCATGTCAAGGGAGGTACAATGAGCCCTGACTGGAACCCAGCCCACTGTCCCTGCCTACTTGACGTGCTGCCCTAGGCGGAAGAGTCAACTGGGCGACAGTCTCTGCATTGCTAGAGTTCTGGGGCTGTCAGGAGGGAGAAAGGTCAGACAGTCTGGGTCAATACCAAAACGGGAACGCCAAAGCCACAAATCAGAACCAGAGGGATAAACGTAAACAAGCAGGGGTCAAAAGCCAAACGGGAGCGAGGTACAAAATCAGAACACAAGCCGAGGTAAGTAAACAAGCCGAGGTCAGGTACACAAGTAAACAGCACAATACAAATCACAGGAAAGCAAGGCAGCCAGGAAATTTCACAGGTGCAGCACTCAGCCAGCAGGGAGTTTAAATGTGTTTCCACGCCCCCTGTCCGGAGTGGCTGGGCGTTTGTCACTCACAGAGTTGCCAGCAGCAAGTGTATCAGGGTGGGGTTGCAAATCAGCTGCTGCAGCCTGATGATCCCTGCAGCCTGAGTGCAGCCTAGTCCTGACAGTACCCCCCCCTTTTAGGAGGGGCCACCGGACCCTTCCCTGGTCTGGGTTTGTCTGGGTGAGACTCATAGAATTCTCTCACCAGGCAATCAGCATGGATGGATTTTGCCGGAACCCATGATCTCTCCTCAGGACCATACCCCTTCCAATGGACCAGGTACTGCAATGACCATTGGACCTTACGAGAATCCAAAATACGGGCGACTTTATATTCTAACTCCCCTTCTATGCGAACTGGAGAAGGAGGTCTAGAGGACGGAGTCACAGGCTGAATATACTTCTTAAAGAAGTAAAACGATGGAAACATTTTGTAAAAGGGAGGAGAGGGAAATTTTCCCCAAGGGCGATTTTGCCCCGGGTTAACCCCCCTCCTGAACCAATAGGGGGGGAACCAAAAAATTTGGTGGGCGGAGTTTACCGAGGGGAACTTTCAATCACGATTTCGGGAGGGAAAACCCCCAAAAAAAAAATTTTTTTTATCCCCAACCGCCCAAACCCTCTAGAACACGGGGCCCCGGGCTATCGGAATTTTTTTCTGGTTTTTGGGGTTTAGATCCAATTTTCCCTTTAAAACCCTTGGGGCCCCAGACTGTGCACCGGTTTCCTTTAAATTTGAAAACATCCCCCCCGTTTATGATCAGACGTAGCACGGGAAAAATTACTTTATGCCTAGGGTAAAAAACCTTTAATTTCATTTAAAAGGGTGAGGTCCCAGAGACTACTATCTGATTTTTAAATTGGAAAATTTAAACCCCAACGGTAAGTTTTTTTACCCGTTCCCTGTGTTGGGATAATAACAAAGAGTTTTTAAAGTTCCCTTTTGGGTTTTATCCTCTCTGTCTGCCCATTAGTCTTGGGTAAAAGGCAGAAGGGGAAGGGACAGGGTGTTTACCCAGAGCCTTGCAAAGGGCTCTCCAAAATCGGGAAAACAAACCCTAAACCCCCTCTGCCCCGAAACGATTTTTTTGATAACCCAGAAGCTTGACAATGTTTTTAAACCAAAGAGTTCACCCAATTTTTTTTGGGAAAGAGGGAAAAACCCCCCTTAAACAAAAAACAAGATGGCACATTATGCTGAAACGACCCAAACTATCACTCAAAAAAACTGTTTTGCCCCCCAAAGGGGGAGGAAGGTCTGTCATAAAATCCAGGGAGAAAAGGGTCCATGGATGTTCAGGTATAGGTTTAGGGGGCCTAGTTCCCCAAAGGGGGGACGAGTTCTGGGAACCTTAGCCCGAGCGCAGATTCACAAGATGCCAAAATGGCCTCAACATCATGAGGAAATAACGGCCCCGTAATTAAAAGGGATATTAGTTTTTTTGTCCCCGACCCCCCAAGGATGCCCAAAATAACCCGGAAACCCAAAAAATTTTTTTAAAATAGTACCCGGGGAACTGAGTGGGAATAGGACCTTCGAAATAGGAAAATTAGCGGTCTCATTTCCGGGTTTGGGACTTAATCTCAGGGGCCCTAAATCGGGGAAAATTTGCTGAGACAACAGCTCCTTGGGAAATTATAGATCCCGGGGAACCCTCCGGGGGGTGCGTGGCGGGCACAAAAGTTCTGGGTTGAGTCAGCCTTAAACTTAGTATTCCCCTTATGGTGGGGGAGACATCTGTCAACAAACCATTTTTCCCCACCGGGATTTAATTTCCCCTAAATTTTCCAGTAAAAACAGGGGTTTTATGTTTCTAAAAGCCAGGGACCCCCAAAAAACCACATCAGGGGCAACCCCTCATGATAAATAAAAAACATATTTTTCCCAATATGTACTGTATGGATGGGACCAACATCCCCCCACCCTCGGGGTTTTACATTTTTTGGATTGTCCCCGGGGCTAGGGAGGGGAAAAAAGTTAAAGAAAAATTTAAGGCCCAAAACCCCCTTTTTTTGGGAAAGAAAAAAAAATTAAAAAAAATAGGGGGTTTCCAAAAAAAATTAAGGCCCTTTAAAAACCCGCGTTTAAAAAAAAGAGGATCAACAAAAATTAAAAAGCTGATCCAGAATCCCCCAAAACGAAAAACCCAAAAACCAAAACAGCGAAAAGTAAAAAATCTTAACGGGTTTGCAGCAATTTTTTGGGAAATGGGGAAATACCTGTTTCCCTTTGGAGATTTTCCCTGCCAAATTCTTGGACCCACTCCCTGATCCCTTTGTCCCCCTTGCCACGGGTTAAAAAGCAATCCCGGAAATTCGGGGAAAAGCCTTTACGGTCCCTAGCACCCGTGAAGGAAAAACCCCCTTATTGCATGGGCTCCTCGGATTTTTATATGGGGAAAACCGTGGGGTAGGGGGGACTATGGAGTAAAACCCCCGGGGTGGAAAAGCCTTCTCGGGGAGTCTCCCCTCCAAACGTCTTTTCCAGACGAATGGCAAAGTCCAAAAACCTCTTAAAAATTTTCCAAGGGGTAGGGAAAGCCCCCAAATTAAATCCAAAAACAGGGTCAGCTAAATCCTAATCTAAATTGCCCATCTAAGAGGGGGTTTCTTTCCCCACCCAGACAAAAACACACCAGCCCCGAAATTCGGCAAAAATCCTCCCAGTCTTTTTCCCCGCCTCAAGGGGGTCAGCTTTTGCCTCGGCACCCCCTTCCCTATCTGGGTTTTTAAAAAAAGTACCCCTAAGGCAGCAAAGAACCTGTCCACAGAAGACAGTTCTGGGGGGAATCAGGCGGGTTACGAGAATGCCCACTCCGGGGGGGGGGGACCCTGAAGTAGGGACATAAAAACCCCCAAAACCCTTTGCTCCTCTTTCCCCGGGAAAGGTAAGTGGGCGGAGCCAAAAATACATGGGGAAATCCCTCTCTAAATGCCACAAAGGCCTTTGTTGCCTGAGAACCTGTAAAGCTTTTGATGGGGGGCTCCAAGGGGGGGAAAAGGTTTTTCAGGGCACTCTGATTTGGGGTGGGACCCCCTGTCCCTCTCCCCTAAAGCGCCGATCCGGGGACTAGCGGGGTTTAAACCCCTCCCCATCTGCTTACCGGGAAGGCAAATCAGGGGGGTCCATAGTGGGGGGTAGAGCAAGTTTTAAACGGTTTTAAACCTGTGAAAATTTTTCACTTTCAAGGGAGGTACGTGAGGCCCTGACTGGCCCCACCCCAAATGCCCCCTCCCTTTGGGGCAGCTGCTGGGGGGGGTCAGGAAGAAAAAATAGTCGGGGACGCCCGGGTCAATACCAAAAGGGAACCCCAAAAGCCACAAATCAGAACCAGAGGGGTTTAAAACGAAAACCCAAACGGGGGAAAAAACGGTACAAAAAAAAACAGCCCCAATTAAAACTCACAGGAAAGCAAGGCAGGGGAAAAGGTTTTTAAAAGGGCGCCACTCAGCTGCATGGAGTTTAAATGTGTTTCCCGGATCCCCCCCCTGTAGTGATTGGAGCGGCCCCGGGTCCCCTTTGGGGTGGTGTGACACCCCCCCCTGTCGGGGAGTGGTTTGGGCCTCTTTTCACTCACGGGGTTGCCGAAAAAAAGGTGTTTTTTCAGGGGGGGGTTTTGCAAATCAGTGCTCCCACCCTGTTGTTTTCCTGGGGCCTGAGTGCGGGCCTACCCCGGGACATTTTTTTGGCTGGAAAAACTGCAGATTTGAGCATCAAATACTCTAAAGGCCTCATTCACACGGCTTTTTTGGGGGGTGTTTGGGGGCCTTACTGCGCGCCGTTTTTTGCGCCCGCAGTACGGCTCCAATTCCGCGCAGTAGCTACGGGGAAAACCCCAGTTCCCATAGAGAACTGTGGGGTTCCGTCGCTCCTCCCCCCTCGGCCCTGGGAACATTTGCCTAAGGGGCACAGTGCTGGAAAAAAGCATGTCTTTTCTCTAGCTTGTGCTGTCCTCAAACATGGGGGGCATAAATTTTTTGTGACAGGGTTTTCTTTATTTAAATAGTTTAGCATTTTCTAATGCGGACTTTTTTTCCAATTTGTTGGACAATTTTTTTTATTGAAATTCAAATGGGGGAAAATTTAATGTTTTAAAAAGGAAAAAAGCAAAGTATTTAGAAAAGTTTTTTTTTTTTTTTTTTTTTTTATATGAACAGCTTAAAATCTTTCCATTTCTTTAAATAATACATGCCACCATGCCAGTGATACATTCTGATTAAACACTTCATAAACAACAGGTGGATATTTTCTGATACAATGGGCAATTTATTAAACAAATCCAACTTTCACGTTAATAAATTTTTTACAAATAAGGTTACTTTCCCCTTTGATGTCCATAGAAATGTGTTTTGATTTTAAAAAAAAATAGGAAAAAAATATATGAAAAAATGTTAGCGTAGGAAGTCTTTGTTTCCCTTAGCAACCCAAAAACTTATTTTTCCCAACATTATTGAAATAAAAGTGAGCCTTTATTGGTTGCTATAGGCAAAAAGAAAAGTGTTCTGCTAGAGCGGGTTTTCATTAGGGGTTGAGGCCCATTTTCGTTTACTATCGTCATCGGGTCGATGGTCGTGACGGGAATAACCCAAAAAGTTATTCGAAAGGTCGATGGGTTGATTTTCCCCCAAAAGGGCCATTTAAAAACTTTTGGGAGAGCAAAAAAACCTTAAATTTCCCACACCCAAACAGGGCTGGGGAAGCTGGGAAATTTAAAAACCCACAAAAAGTCAAATGGTTTGCGTTTTTTACATCTTCGGCACCACCCCTTAGGTTTTTAAAAAACCCCCAGAAAAAAAAGTCACACACCATTCACTATTCCTGTTTTTTTACCCCGGGATGACCCCTTAAAAGCATCACCCCCAAAAATTAAAAAAAAGGGCCCGAAGGGGGTATGATTTGAAAACCCTTATTTTTTCTTGAAAATGGCATTGGGGAAAATCCCCGTCCCGGAACGCAGCCCTGGCCCCCCCCTGCATGACCCCAGATTAAAAAATTTCCGGAAAAAGGAGGGCTTTCCCCAAACCCCTTTTTGTTTTTAAAAAGGGGCATTGGGGCTATACTGTCCGGGCCACAGCATGAGCCCCAAAACCCGTGACCCACGATTAAAAAAAATGCCGGGAAAAAGGGAGTCTTTGAAAACCCCCTTTAGTTGAAAATGGACATTGACTATACCTGTTATGTACCACAGTATTACCATTAAACCTGTCTGACCCCCAAATTAAAAAGTGCCGGGATAAGGAGTCTTTCAACCACCATTTTAGTTTCACTGGACATTGACTATATCTGTCCTGTACCGCAGAATGACCATTAAACCTGTCTGACCCACAGATTGAAAGTGCCGGAAAAAGGAGTCTTTCAACCACCATTTTAGTTGAACTGGACATTGACAATACCTGTCCTGGGCCACAGCATGGGCCCCAAACCTGCATGACCCACAGATTAAAAAGTGCCTGAAAAAGGAGTCTTTGAACCACCATTTTAGTTGTCTGGACATTGACTATACCTGTTCTGTACCACAGTAGACCATTAAACCTGTCTGACCCCCAAATTAAAAATTTCCGGGAAAAGGAGTTTTTCAACCACCATTTTAGTTGAACTGGACATTGACTATATTTGTCCTGTACCGTTGAATGACCATTAAACCGTCTGACCACAGATTAAAAAGTGCCGGAAATAGGAGTCTTTGAACCACCATTTTAGTTGAACTGGACATTGACTATACCTGTCCTGGGCCACAGCATGAGCCCCAAACCTGCATAACCCCCAGAATTAAAAAGTGACGGAAAAAGGAGTCTTTAAACCAAAATCTTAGCTTCACTGGACATAGACTATCCCTATTCTGGGCCACAGCATGAGCCCCAAACCTGCATGAAGTACAGATTAAAAAGTGCTGGAAAAAGGAGTCTTTGAACCACCATTTTAGTTTCACTGGACATAGACTATCCCTGTCCTGGGCCACAGCATGAGCCCCAAACCTGCATGACCCACAGATTAAAAAGTGCCAGAAAAAGGAGTCTTTCAACCACCATTTTAGTTTCAACGGACATTGAATATCCTGTCCTGGGCCACAGCATGAGCCCCAAACCTGCATGACCCCAGATTAAAAAGTGCCGGAAAAAAAAGGGAGTCTTTCAACCCCTTTTTTTATTTTGAAGGACATTTATACCTTTGGACCGCAAAATGACCATTAAACCTGTCTAAACCCCAAATTAAAAAGTGGGGAAAAAAGGAGTCTTTCAACCACCCTTTTTATTAATTGGACATTGACTATACTGCCGACCTTTGAATGACCTTTAAACCTGTTGACCCACAGATTAAAAAGTGCCGGGAAAAAAAGGGGCTTTTAAACCACCATTTTATTTCACTGGACATTATACTGTCCTTGTCCGGGAAGCGCTTGCCCCCATAAGAGTGCGGACCCAATTGAATTCATTTTGGAATACTGGTGGTAATGCTCCTGTTCCACCCAGGGCCCTTTTTTTTTGGGCTTCTTTTTTCATTTACTCAACTGTGGGGAAATTGTCTCTGTATTTTGTTCCTGCCGGCTCCATACTCCAGCCTTTTAAAAACCTACATTGGTCAAGTTTTCTGTACCTCCTTTTTTACAATTCCGAGGAATTTTTTTACCGCTATTTTGTACATGCAATTTTTTTAGTAGTTTAATTCTAGAAAAACTTTTTTAAAATAAGATGGGAATCCCCCATGTCTTTGTTTCTTTTTTTTAATTGTTTTAAAAGGGGTTTTGTCTCAATACGGTGTGATGTAGAAGTCATTTACCCATTCCCCACTGTCATTTTCCCCCCCCCCCAAAAACCATTCTGTATCAGTCAGACAAGTTTCCCCCAAAACCACAGCACAAGCCAATTTACCTTAACGAAGCCCAGTGAAATCCTTTTTTCTATGGGAAGTCGCCACACAGGGCAACCATGAAAAGACCCCATAAATTTCCAATTAACCCCTGAACAAATGGTTTTCCCGCTTCAAAGACTCCCACAATCATAACCCAACGGGTCGTCCCATTTTCATATCATTCATAGGCAAACCCGCTTCAAAAACGGTGCTGGGGGGTTTTCATATCACAAAATATAAGCCCCCGCACGCACACCCCCCCTTTTTCCCGGTTTTCCGGGACCCCGGGAGGAAACCCAAAAACCGGGCCTATGGGGTCCAGAAGAAAGCATGTTTGATATCCGGGGCGTCGGGAAAATCCCAAGGGTTGGGAGGTTTCCCCTTTGGGCGGGGGTTCTGGCCAATCCCCTTTCCAAGTTATTCTCCTTTTTTTGGTTTTTGCAACAAAGCTGATGACCGGTGGGGGGGGTGCATAGGCCGCCCCAGGGGGTGTGGGGCTGCCCAGTGGGCTGCCCCGCGGAGATTAAGCCGGAGCCGGGTTTGGCTCTTCCTGTTGATCAGAGAGGGGGGGGGGTGCCTGAAACGGGTCGTGGACATCATCACTCACACCAGGCCAATCTGCCCCCCCATGGGGGCCGGGGGCCCCACAAGCAAGAAAACCGGTAACTGTTTATTCTAATGCCTTTTGTCTGCCTCCATAATTGTTTTGCTCTTCTCCTATGTATATTTTTACCATGGTATATTTTAAATTGCTTTTTGGGGCCTCCCGGAATTTAAAAATCTATAAACTTTAATCGAGTTAGTCTGTTTGTCAAGGGCCCTAAACCCTAATACTGGGTCTATGAAAAATAGCTCCCAAGGCGGGTTCGCCTTGTTATAAGATTGGTCAGGGGGCCCGGGGTCTTAAACAAAACCAGAAAAACTGGGCAGCCGTTCAGGGTTTGGAAGGGAGTGTTCTCTCTCCCCGGGGTTCTCCTTGTCCCGGTGGGAAAGGGGTAAACAGGGGGACTAAGCTTTTTTTTGTAATTTTGGGGGCGAGCGGGGGGGATCAAGGACAATGTTGTGTGAGTGGTGTCCCGTACTCCCAAACACTAAAACTGCCAGAGGGGGTTTTTGCTGCGCGGTCTTAAAGAACTCAGCACAGACCATCAGAGTGCAAATAAAAAAAAGGGGTGCATTCAGGTTGCAGTTTTTTGTCAAGTGCCCAGGTTGCGTTGAAGGATGGCTGGTTGCGGCAAGGGGCGACTGTAGGGCCCAAGGAAACAGTGGGTGAATGGCCAGGGGAGCCGGCCCAGACCGGCTAGGGACCATGAAGGCAGGGGGACCCCAGCTCGGGCCCCGGGCGCCATTGCAGGGGTCAGTGCGCAGTGGGCACTCCCAAGGGCTATTCTCCTGCAAGCTCCCTGGCTAAGCTTGGGCTGGAGCCCCTCGAGGGGCCTACAAGGCCCTCCTGGCCTTTTAAAACGTGGAGCGGAGGAGGATCGTCAGCGTGACGGACCACCAAATTTGCAGGGGCTTCAGCTGGAAAAGGGGCCAAGCCACCCCGGCCGGCAAGAGCCTTTCTGAGACCCAGGTCCCAAAGTTGGGGGGCGGAGAATTTCATGCGGTTTAAGGGGAGACCTGGACACCTTTTCCTGCGGGCTTTTTAAAAAGACTCCCCAGCACCATGTCCTGAGGCCCCAGTGTAAAGACAAAAAACTCAGCTCCCCTCTGTAGCTAAAGTCCGGGGTCCTGGGAGCACGGCGGGCGGAGTCCTCACCCGAAAAGACAGCAACAAAACAAAGAGTAGCCACTCATCCGAGCCTAGACGTTGGCGGAAAACTTCCAATTTTTATTTTCTTTCTAATGAAAATCGATACATGAAAAATACTTCAAGAAAAAAAAGCATAAAGCACCGGTTTATCGCTTTTTAACCGACGCGTTTGGGAAATTTTTCCCTTTAAAATCTGGCCAGTGGGTTCGGTTTTGACTCCTCGTTCAGGGGGTAAAGCTCTGGAATTTTGGGGGCCCTGCCCAGGAGTCCACCCTACTCGGGGGAATCAAGCAGGAAAGATCTGGCAGTACAATCTCACCCTGGATGTCAGGAAGAAGCTCCGAGTTTGCTAGGGTCCAAACAACAGCTGGGTTCGGCACACCCGGCCCCCTCCAAAGAGCATCGACCGGGGCCCTGGGGGCTAAAGATCACCAACCGTCCACACTGAAGGACTCACGCCACGGAGCAGTTTTTGTGGAAAAAGCCCGAGACCCCCGCACACTTGGGACCAACCGGGGGGCCCCCCCCCAGAAAACCTTTCTTGGAGAGAAAAGGGCCAACAATCGGGCCCGGGGGCCCAGGAAAGCACACCACTGGGGGGGGGTTAAGAATCCTGCATGGCCATTGCCCTCCCCAACCCGGGGCCCCCCACCCATCCCACTTTTGGGGGGAAAAACCCCGGCCCTTGTCACCTTTGAAAAACAGCCGGACATTTAAGGCCGCATTTCCCCCAGCGCCAGAAGGGCCCCCCCAGTCCCCTTTTCCCAAAGCCCCCCCAATGTTTTGTTTGGGGTGGGGGGGGGGGAAGGCCCCTTGTAACTCCCAGCCGTCACCGTACCATCGGTTCCCGGGGACTCTGGCGGGGGAGATACTGTGGTGCGGCCTGAGCTGGTGTCCCCAAAGGACTTATACCAGGAAAGACTTGCGCGTCCCGGAATTGGAGGCGTTGGGGCCGGCCTGCCCAGTTCCCCAGGGGGTTTTGGGGATGGGGGGGGCGGGGAAGCGGGGGGGGTTGGGTGCGCAAACTTTCCCGGGGCTATTATTCTTTTAGGGACAGACTTGGGGCGACTGGTACCCCTTTTTAGGGCCCCTGAAGCCCCAAGGTTGCTCCCCCCAAATTTGATATGTCATAAAACCCATGTTAATGTTGCAAAAATGTCATTAAAATGCATACTGATGGGGGTAGGGGGGTGGGTGACATGGTGTTTTTCCCCTCCCTCATGGGAGAGGAGAAAAGGGGGCAGCATTGCCAAAATGGGCAGCATATGTGTCCAGCAAGCCTGCTGGGAAATTTGTTGCCCGGGTGGGGGCATCAGGGGGAAAAAAACGGGGGGAAAACCGCTGTGGTGGGGGACCCCTGCAGGGAGGCAGGGCCCCCGGAAAGGCCACCGGGCAGGGGGTCTCCCCACAACCCACAACAGGGGGCCGAAGCGGTTTTGGGGGGGGAGAAGCGGGTGGCAGGGCCCCCAGGGAAGGCCACAGAAAAGGGGTCCCCCAAAAAAGGATGTGGAGGGCAGTTAGGCCAAGCAGCTGGCGACTCATGTAAAAACCGCCGGGGGGGAGGGAGCCCCCAAGGGTTTTTGCAGGGGGGGGGGGGGGGGTTTTGCCTGTAAAGGAGAAGGGGGGGAGGGGAAGGGAGGGAGGGGGAGGTTTTATAGGAAGGTAAGGAGGAAGGGGTGAGGGCGGAGAATGGGGTCCCATGGAACTGAACGGGGTGGCAGTTAACCTTTCGGGGCCACGCTGTCGAGGTTTTTCAGGCAGCTTTAGCTGCGACAGCCTAAAAAGCTCCAAGGGCAGGCGGCCAGTCACCCTTGGACCAGACACCGCGCGGGTGGTCTGGGCCAAGGAGGCTGTACCCGTGACGGCCCGCCGGGGTTTTTCACTGGAGGCGGGGCCCGGGGGGACCAGGGTTGGAGGACCCTATCCGTTCAGGGGCGGAGTTGTTTGCGGGTTGCCACAAATTTCCCAATGGGGCCGGAACCCCTTTTAGGGATCCCCCAAGACAAAGGGAAAGGCTGGCCCACATTTCTACTGGCCAAAGATGTGACTGATTGGTGCCTACTGCCGTTCGTGTGACCCCTGTCGGGGGGTTGGGGAAGGGGGGGGCCGAGGCCCCAAAGCCCCATGGTCCTCGCCTTCTAGACAGCCTTTCAGGAGGGGGGCGTGGATTTAATTGGACCGCGTCCTTTTCCCAGCCCCTCCGGGGAAAACGTTTCATACTACGGAGTGGGGAACAAACCCACTGGGGTACCCGGAGGGTAGCCTTTTTCGTCCATTGGCCGACAAGGTGGCCACCGCCTTCTGGAGTTTTTCCCTCTCGAGGGGGTTTTTCCCAGGAAATGCCCCATAAAGGGGGACCCAGTTCATGTCGCAGCTAATGGAGTCCCATTGGGTTTAAAAAATACATGCAACATCTGGTGGCCAGCCCATTCACCCAAAAGACTAATGGGCCCGTGTGGGAAAGGTTCGTTGGCACCCTGAAGCAAAAGCTTAAATGTTGGTCGCACCCACGGGCGCGACTGGGGGCGGTACCCCCACACCTGCAAAGCGGCATACCGGGGAAATCCCACAGGGGGCCCCACGGGGTTTTGCTCCCTTCGAGCTCCTGTAGAGCGACGGTGCGGGGACCCCCTGGTTGGTGAAGGGGCCGGAAAGCTTAGCAACCCCCGGGGTTCGAAATTAGTTTGTTTGTTCCGTGACAAAAATGAGGGGGGGTTTTATGGTATGAAAATATGCGAAAAAGGGGCCCCAAGCCGACCAAAAAACAGTGGTACGACCAGAAACCCTTTTGAGGGACCTACCAGGTGGGTCAAAGTGTGGGTTCTTCCCCGTTTCCCCAGGACAACTTCAGGCAGCCTGGGGGGGCCCATTTGTCGTGCACAAGAACTAACGCAGCAAGTAAACCCGGTCACCCTGGACCAAACCCGAGGGAAGGCGGAAGGCCTTCCACTGAAACTGATGAAGGGCATCAAAGGGGGGGGAGTATGTGCCCTTCCCGTGTGCAACCTCCCGAGGGGGAAATGAGACGGGAGAACCTCTTGGACTTTCTTGTCCCCTCAGGGCAGTGGGGCCAAAGGGGTGTGGAGATTTGGGACAGCTCCTGGGGGGCCAACGTCCCAGGTGTTGGCAACCCTCTACCCCTTTCCCAGCATTTTTAACGAAAGGCCTGGAAGGCGGAGGCAGGTCCAACGTGGGGGCACCGGGGGTCACCCCCCAATCCGCGTTCAGCATACCGGAAAATTCCCCCGAAGTGAGAACACATGCGGGGGGAGATTGACAAGACGGGTGAAGCTGGGGGGGTCATCCAGGCGTCCAAAAAATGCCTGGGGGCCCGCCTTAGTTCCCCGTCCCCCAAAAAGGGTCGGACCACCCGATTCTGCGTGGACTACAGGGGCTCAATTTCTGTCACGGTCACTGTGCTACTCGATGCCAAGCTCATTACCTGGGTCATCGTTGCCGGGCCCCAAGTACCTGCCCTCATGGATCTGGGGCCAGGGGGGTATGGGAGATTCCCCTGACCCGTGAGGGAAAGGGAACACTCCGCCCTTTTTCACCCCATTCGGGGTGTACGAGTTTCCCCTGTCATGCCGTTCGGGATGAAGAATGCCCCTGCCCCTTTTCAGCGGGGTCAACACGCTGCTCAAGGGACTTGAAGGGTCGCGGGTGCGACCTGGATGACATAGCCCTTTTCAGTCCCACCCGGGAGGACCACCTCCCACCTGACGCAGGGGCTTGGGCTATTTCCCCCCCCCAGGGCAGGTTGCCTTCAAGCCGGAAAAGGCCCGCTGGGGATGAGTGAGGTCCACTACTGGGCAACCGGGTAGGTGGGGGGGCCCGAAGCCGGAGGCCCCGGGAAAGTGGGGTTTCCCCTCAATCCTGGGCCCACCCCCAGGGGCCAAGAAACAAGGGGAGTTTTTTCTTTGGCACCGTGGTTTTTTTAAAAGGGTTTTTTGTTTTTTTAAAATATAGTACCAAAAAAACCCCCCGAAACCCCAAAAGAGGTTCCCTCCGCATCGATGGACCCAAAAGACTGCGAGAGGGCCCTTTCCAAGCCCCAAGGCCGCCTGCCAGCCCCAGTACTAAAGCCCCGGGCTTCACCCGGCATTTATGTAAAACCGATGGCAGGACTTTTTCCCGGGGCATGCCAGCCTGGGGACACAAGGGGGAAAAAAAGGGGAAAATTTTTCCGTTTATTACCTGAGCCGGAACTGCTGCCAAGGGGAAGTGGCCTATTCCACCATTTGGGAAAAAAATGCCTGGCGTAGTGTGGGGACGGCTGCAGCCCAACTAACGGGCGGCATTTCATTGTGGAGACAGACCACAACCTCGAGCGGCTTTCACACGGTCTCCCGGAACCAAAGGGAGGTTGCTACGCTGGGGGCCCGTCGTTCAGGAAATTTGTTTTGAAGGAAGGGGAAAAGGAAGGATGGGGTTGTTGAAAGGGGGGGGTTTAGGTGGGGGTGTGGGTGGAGCACCGGGAGGGCTCCCCCCTAGCGCCCTAAAAAAAAAGGGGGGGGGGGGGGAGGGGGTTGAAGTAGAAGGGGATTTTATTTTTTCCCTTCCCCACTGTCATTTCCCCTCCCCCTCAACCATTCTGTATCTAGTCAGAGCACGCTTTTCCCCCACCCAGCCAAGCCCCAATTTACACGTAAAGGGCCCAGTGTAAATGCCTTTTCTATAGGAAGTCGCCCCACAGGGGGAACTCATGAAAAAACCCTCATGAATCCAAATTTGCCCTGAACAAATGGGGAGTCCTAGCTTCAAAACTCCCCCAATCATAACCCCCGAGGGGCTCCCGTTTGTCATATCATTTAAGGCGATCCCCTCTTTTCTGGTCGTGGCGGGTTATTTTCACAAAATATAGAGCTCCCCGCCGCACCAAACCCCTTTTTCCCGGTTTTCCAGACGCCCCGGGGACGAGGTATCCAGAACCGGGCCTACGGGTCCAGAAAAAAGCATGTTTTTATAAACCAGGGGTCAGGAAAGCCCAACGGGTTCGGATGGTACCATTGGCGCGGTCCTGTGCCAATCCCTCCAAGTATCTCCATTTTTTGGTTTTTTCATCAAAAAACTGGGATGACCTGAGGGAGGAGTGCATAGCCGTCCAGGGGTTTAGGGGGCGCCCCGTGACTGCCCCCCGCAGTATAAGCCAGGGGCCAGAGTTGGCTTTCCTGTTTGATCCAGAGAGGAGGGGGGGGCCTGAAGCAGGTCCGTGACATCATCACTCAGCGCCAGGGCCCCCAAACTGCCCCCCCAGCGGGCCGGGCCAAAAGCAAGCAAAACCTAACTTGATTATTCTAACTGCCTTTTTTCGTACTCCAAATTGTATTTGATCGTTCCTACCTTAATTTTTTATCCCTCGTGATAAATTTTTCTGTCTATGTGCCCCCCCGGCTAATTAAATCTATAACTTTAATCTGAGTTAGTCTGTCTTGTCACGGCCTCACAACCTAATTCGGTCTATGATTTTATAGCTACCCCAAGGCTGGTTTCGGTCTTGTTATAAGATTGGTCAAGGTGTGGACAAGGGTGTGGGCAAGGGTAAACAGCGGACTAGGCTGTTTTCGTCACAACAGGGATTGATAGCTATGTTAAAGATCTTGCAAAAACAAGTCATTTTGCAATATGTGTTCCATTAACAGTGTCCTACCTATTCCTGTTTTCTGGCAGCACCATCACCCATTGAGCCACTCTTGACAATTGTGAAGAACAAATGTCTGTTAGAAACAACATGTTTTTGAATAGGACCTGTAGTATTGCTGCATTTCAAAGCAGCATGACCCCAAAAAATTATAAAAATGACTTCTCAGCACTGTTAAAAATTGTGAGGGAGAAATGCCACTTAGAAGCAACATTTCTTTTCCAAACGACCATGATTATAGCTTTATCTCACAGCAACATGACTAGTGTTGAGCGATTACGTTGACCATCATCGACAAGATAGTCGATAGTGAGTGGTCGATTATGAGCGATGACCATTAAAGTCTATGGGAGAGCAACAACACCTTCATGCTTACACCCAAACAGGGCTGGAGAAGCTGGAATTAACATCCACATCAGTCAAATGGATATGTGCTACATCTTTAGGCAACACACTTAGGTTTATAAAAGCCACAGAAAAAAAATCCACAAACCCCCATTCACTATCCCTGTCTTGTACCACAGCATGACCCTTAAACCTGCATCACCCACAACTTAAAAAGTACCAGAAGGCAGTATGATTTGAACCATCATCTTACTTGAACTGGACATTGAATATCCCTGTCCTGGAATGCAGCATGAGCCCCAAACCTGCATGACCCCCAGATTTAAAAGTGCCGGAAAAAGGAGTCTTTCAACCACCATTTTAGTTGAACTGGACATTGACTATATATGTCCTGGGCCACAGCATGAGCCACAAACCTGCATGACCCCCAGATTCAAAGGTGCCGGGAAAAGGAGTCTTTCAACCACCATTTTAGTTTCACTGGACACTGACTATACCTGTCCTGGGCCCCAGCATGAGCCCCAAACCTACATGAACCCAGATTAAAAAGTGTCGGAAAAAGGAGTCTTTCAACCACCATTTTAGTTGAACTGGACATTGACTATATCTGTCCTGTACCACAGAATGACCATTAAACCTGTCTGACGCACAGATTAAAAAGTGCCGGGAAAAGAAGTCTTTCAACCACCATTTTAGTTTCACTGGACATTGACTATACCTGTCCTGGACCGCAGTATGACCATTAAACCTGTCTGACCCCCAAATTAAAAAGTGCCAGGAAAAGGTGTCTTTGAAACACCATTTTAGTTTCACTGGACATATACTGTCCTTGTCCTGGGTAGCGCTTGCCCCTCCATATGAGTGCGGACCAATTGAGATTCACTCGGAAATACTGGTGGTTAATGCTCCTGTTCCACCCAGGTGCCCTTTTCTTGGCATTCTTTTTCTCATTTTACTCAACGTGCTGGAGGAAATGTCTCTTAACCTTGTTCTCTGTCCGTGCTCCATACTCCATGTCTCTGAATAACCTACATCTGGTCAAGTTTTCCTGTACCTCCCTTGTACAATCAGAGGAATTTTTTCCCAAAGCTATTTTGTACATGCAAGTTTTTAGTAGTTAATTCTAGAAAACACATTTTAAAATAAGAGGGAATCCCACCCCATGTCTTGTTTCTCTTTTTTAATTTGTATTAAATGGTTGTCTCAATACAGGATTGATAGCTATTTTAAAAGGGATCTTGCAAAAACAAGTCCTTTTGCAATATGTGCCCCAATAAACAGTGCCTACCATTCCTTTTCTACAGCACCATCACCCTTGGGGCCCCCCTTACAATTGTAATGAACAAATGTCTGTTAGAAACAACATTTTTTTGAATAGGACCTGTAGTAATTGCTGCATTTCAAAGCAAACATGACCCCAAAAAATTATAAAAAATGACTTCTCAGCCACTGTTAAAAATTGTGAGGGAGAAAAAGCCACTTAGAAAGCCACAATTTCTTTCCAAACGACCATTGATTAACTTTAATCCACAGCAACATGACTAGTGTTGAGCGATTGCGTTGACCAATGACATCGGTCGATGGTCGATAGTCGACCATCATCGACAAGATAGTCGATAGTGAGTGGTCGATTATGAGCGATGACCATTAAAGTCTATGGAGAGCAACAACACCTTCATTCTTTCCCCCCAACAGGGCTGGAGAAGCTGGAATTAACATCCACAACAGTCAAATGGATACGTGCTACATCTTAGGGAACACACTTAGGTTATAAAAGCCACAAAAACAAAAATCACACACCATTCACTATCCCTGTCTTGTACCACAGCATGACCCTTAACCTGCATCACCTACAAATTGAAAAGTGCAGAAGGCAGTATGATTTGAACCATCATCTTACTTGAACTGGACATTGAATATCCCTGTCCTGGAAGCAGCATGAGCCCCAAACCTGAAATGACCCCCAGATTTAAAAGTGCCAGAAAAGGATCTTTCAACCACCATTTTAGTTGAAATGGACATTGACTATACATGTCCGGGGCCCCACAGCATGAGCCCCAAACCTGCATGACCCCCAGATTCAAAGTGCCGGGAAAAGGAGTCTTTCAACCACCATTTTAGTTTCACTGGACACTGACTATACATGTCCGGGGCCCACAGCATGAGCCCCAAACCTGCATGACCCCAGATTAAAAAGTCCCGGGAAAAAAGGAGTCTTTCAACCCCCTTTTTAGTTTCACTGGACATTCCTATACCTGTCCTGGGCCCCAGCATGAGCCCCAAACCTTCTTTGACCCAGATTAAAAAGTGTCGCAAAAGGAGTCTTTCAACCCCCCATTTTAGTTAAACTGGACATTAACTATCTCTGTCCTGAAACCGAAAGAATGACCATTAAACCTGTCTGACCCACAGATTAAAAAGTGCCGGGAAAAGGAGTCTTTCAAACACCATTTTAGTTGAACTAGACATTGATATATATGTCCTGGACCGCAGTATGCCCAAATTAACCTGTCTGACCCCCAAATTAAAAAAGTGCCGGGAAAAGGAGTCTTTCAACCACCATTTTGTTAAAACTGGACATTGACTATATCTGTCCTGTACCGTAGAATAAACCATTAAACCTGTCTGACCCACAGATTAAAAAGTGCCGTAAAAAGGAGTCTTTCAACCACCATTTTAGTTTCACTGGACATATACTGTCCTTGTCCTGGGTACGCTTGCCCTCCAATGATGCGCCCCAATTGAGCTCATTTGGAAATACTGGGGGTTTAAGCTCCGTTCCACCAGGCTTTTTCTTGGCATTCTTTTTTCTCATTTTACCACCGAGCTGGAGGAAATGTTCTCTGATCTTTGTTCTCTGTCTGTGCCCATACCATGCCTCTGAATAACCTACATCTGTAAAGTTTTCCGTCCCCTTTTTGTACAATTCAAAAAATTTTTTTACCGCTATTATGTACATCAAGTTTTTTTTGTTTAATTCTCGAAAACACTTTTTTTAAAAATGGAGGGAAAACCCCCCATGTTTTTGTTTCTTTTTTTTTTTAAATTTTTTTAAAGGATGTCTCAATACAGGGATGCTAGCTTTGAAAAAAGATGATGCGGCGGGTTGCATTAAACCACTGAAGAACAGATTGGCGACGCTGTTCTTTACTGAATTAAAGGGGCCCCTGACCCACAATGACAGGCGGACGCCGCAACTGACATCCGTTGGCATGCTGTTGCGCCAGCACGGGGAAGGAGCCCTTCTCTGTACCTCTCCCTCCATTCCTATCCCCCCTTTGTGCTTACCACCCGAATTTTGCTCCCTGTTCAGAAATATAAAAATTTGAAAGGTATGGATGAGTTTGAAGTCCTTTTTTAAAAAAACGGCAATCACGCTATTCTCAAATCCCTCAAATCAAAAAAAAAATTCTGATTCAAAAAACTGCAAGTAGATCTATCCCAAAAAAGCTGGCCTGCGCCAGTTGAAAAAACACATATCTGAAATGTATTCGGATAATAAAAGGGATTTTTTGGCACTATCAATTCACCTGTGGTGAATACAAAATTGCTGGATTCAAATTTAAAAAATGCAAAGTAGATCTATCAACAAAACTGGCCTGCGCCCAAAATGAAAAACACGTATCTGAAATGTATTTGGATAATACAAAATTATTTTTGGCACCTATCAATTCACCTGTGGTGACTATAAAATTGCTGTATTCAAATTTAAGTGCAAGGTGCCTCAATGAACAAAGCTGTAGTGCGCCAAAGTCAAAAAACACGTATCTGTTATGTATTCGTATAATACAAGATATTTTTGGCACCTTTCAATTCACCTGTGGTGACTATAAAATTGCTGGATTCAAATTTAAGTGCAAGGTGGATAATCAAAAAAGGGTTTAAGGGGAAAAATTTGAAAATGAACACCATCTGAAATGTAAATTTATAAAAAATTGGGGGGTTTTTGCACCTAACAAAGAGACCCCCATTTTACTAAAAAAGATTTTGAAACCTATAAGTTCCGGCTCCCCCAAATATCCAAAAAAAAATTTTTCAATAGAAAACTGTTAAAAAAAAAAGCTATTGCAGTGAAAGTCACACAAGTCTTGGGTGAACTTTTATCCAGTATTTTTTATAGAGCTTGTCTTTTGTTCCCCCCCGCCCCCCCCTTTTCTCCCCCCCCGTGATTTTTCCCGGGGTTTAGATCTCCTTTCGATTTCTCTAAAAAACTAAAAAAAACTTCCAATCTCTAATCTAACTAAATTGAAAAGGATCACACAAATAGAAAGGGGTTTTCTCTGTAAAAGAAATAGAAAAAATTTTCGCTGAGCAGTTTGGGAACAAGCATAGCGCACGCCCCTTCGCTCTGAGACCCCTGAGAGACACGAGGCGAACGGGAAACGCTGTTCATTAAAACGAGGTCATGTGTTTTTTTCCAGCCAAAATCGCAACCATACACATCCCATATGACGTCGCACACAAAACTCACCCGGGCTCTATTCTGGAAGTTTAAATTTGCGGGCCCCGGCCAAAATGACAAGAAGCGTCGAAAATGGCGCAAACTTAATAGATGATGCACAGTTTTTAAAACCAAAAATTATCGCATGATTAAAAATTTCGATCAACATAAAAACTGTGCCAAATTTAAAACTTTGTCGATAAAACCGCTCAAACACTAAACTTTACCCCAAAAAATTATAAATATGCTTTCACCCACTATTAAAAATTTTGTGGGGGGAAAAAAGGCCACTTAAAAACCACATTTCTTTTCCCAAAAGGGACCAAAAAATTTATTGCTGTATCTCACAGCAACATGCCCCCAAAAAAATTAAAAAATTTTCCCTTCTCAGCCATTTTTAAAAATTGTAAAGGGAAAAATTGCCCCCTTAAAAAGCCACATTTCTTTTCCCCAAAGGACCAAAATTTAAATAGCGAAACTCACAGCAAAAATTGCCCTTTAAAAAACCTTTGACAAAACAAAACTTCTAAAGAAAAGTGAGTAAATGGAATAGGGGTGTTTTTCAGGGAAACCCTTTTGCGTCTTTTAGCTCCTCACACCCAAACCCAAAGCAAAATGAACTGTTTGGGGAAAAGAGAAAAAAAATTGCAGTAAAAAATTTGTCATTTTAAAAATAAGTTTTTCAAAAAGGCCCAAATTTTCGGGTTTAAAGGGGGAAATGTGAAAAAAACCGGCAACAAAACAGTAAACCTTCGGCAATTGGGGCCCAAAACCATCACAGAGGCCCAAAAGGCCTGATTCATCTTGATAAAGTAAAAACCCGATCCACTTTATCTGGGGAAAGCGAGATGCTTTTTGTCTGTAATGACCCTCCCTTGCTGAAGGCCCCCCCAGAATATGACGCGGGCTGCGGGGCGGGACAACACCTCTAGGGCGGGGCGAGCGAGCTGGGGCCATCTCCTTTTTGGTACCCAAATCTTTTGGGGCCCCGGAAAACACACCCAAAAAAAACATGGGTTTTTGGGACGCGGAAATTTCCCTTTGAAAACCAGGGCTTAAGCTTTTCCCCTTGTGTTTGGTTTGGTGCCCGGCTTTGAAAGCGTTGGTGGGTTTGGTAAAAAAAGGGTTTTGCCAAGGGTCACCCTTTAAAGGATTCTCCACCTTGCCTGCAGCTGGTTTTTTTGCCCGCAAACGGCCTGCGTAAAAAATCCCAAGCTGGGGTTGTTCCCCCTTGAAAATTTGAAAAACGTAAATCAGATGAAACCCAAAAATTTTCCCCAAAGTTGATAAAACAGAAAGGTCCCCTTTTCCCCTGCTTTTACTCTTTTTTTTGGGGTTGGGTGGAAGGAAAGTGCGATTTTTGGTTTTGTCCCGGGGGACCCCGGGGGGGGGGGGGGTGGCCCCCCCAGTAACTGGTTTGTTAAATTTTTGAGGGCCAAAATGCGGGGATCATGGGGGAAGGAAAATTTGGGGGCATCCAACACTCATGTGAGAAGGAGCCCTTTTTTCCCCAAAAGCCTCGGGGTCGAGGGGCACTAGCAAACTGACCTTTCCCTCAACCTCCTCCCAACCTAAAATTTCCCGCCGCCAACCTCTTTCCAAGGCGGGGAACCGGTAAAAAAGGGTTGCTGGGAAATTTAACCCCCTCCTCCTTTCCTCCTCCTCCGCTTCCCCGGCACAGCTTAAACATTTTTCCTAAATTGCCTAAAGTTTGAGCCCCTGAGAGCTGATGCGCTGCCTTGCACTAGCCCTGTACCCCAACCACTACCAAATGAAAACCGAAAAAATTGGGAGAAACTGTCAGGCTTGTGGATTCGACGGAGAGAAAAAGGGTTTCCCTGTACGCATCCCCGTGTTCCCCCCCTCCTCCGTCCCCTGGCGGGACCTTTTGTTTCAAAAGTTCCAACGATTGTTCCAGAACTAAATCACCACAATCCCCATCTGACAAGGGCATTGTTTCCCCACTGACCATTATTTGGGGCTTCTTCAAAAATGGCAAGGGTGGGTGCAGAAAGCTCTTTTTACCTGCCTCCACCTCCTGGGGCTTTAACAACCCCAAGGGCCGCACCGCCGGGTTTTTCAGGGGCCAAAGTGTCACTTCGTTTCTGCGTAATGGCCCTTGCGCTGCCGGCCTAAAAAAAAAAAAAAAAAAAAAAATTTAAAAAAAAGAAACAAAAAAATTTTTTTTTTTTGGGGTTTTTTTTTTTTGGGGAAATTAAAAATTGGGGGGAAAAAATTAAACAAAAGAAAGGGGTTTAAGGGGAGGCCGAGTGACGCCCGCAAAAAGAAACGGGAAAGAAAACAGGGTGGGGAATGGCGGGGAAATGCAAACTTAGACTTCGAGCCTTTCCCCAGCAGGGAGTCCCCCGACCCGGGCTAGCTCTTTTGAAAAATTTTTGGACGACAAGGTTTTTGACATGTCCAACAAGCGTTTTCCCAGGGCCCACCCGGGTCTTAAGGGGGGCCAGCAGAAATTTCGCCCATTATCGCAAAACCACCCCGCCTGGCCCAAAAGGTTTTTTGGGTCCCAGCCCGCGCCCCGGGGGTCGTTACGAGGGCCCCCCACCGCTCCTTACCTGTGTGTTGGGCGGTCTAAAAAGACAGTTAATTTTTAACACGGGCCCGTTTTTCTTCCGGGCCCGGGGTTTTCCAAACCCCAAAGGGCCTTGGGGGGAAAAAGCCCTTCACCATCCCTCCCCGGTTTTTGAAGAGCGTGCGCCCAAACCCCGAAAAAGCTACCCTCATGGAAACCCAAAACATCCACCCACTCACCCAGTGAGCTGTCATAAGAAATAGCGGCCCTTTGGGCCCTCTTACTAGTCCATGTGGTTTTGTGGTGAATGGACTTTTTTTTTGGAAAACAGATGCAGACAAAGCGCTTTGAAATTTTTGATACAAAGTGGGTGGCCAGGGCAGGACGGCTTTTTTTGGGAAAGAAATGGGAAAAACCGGGAACTGGTAAGGGGGCAGGCCCAAAGGGGGGTTACGTGGCGGAAACCCCCGTGTCCACCAACAAAAAAGGCAACAAAAACCAAGGCCAAAAGCCTGGAAAAGCCGACATTCAGGCTTTTGGCTTTTGGGGTGGTTTTGGGTTAAAGTGTTTTTTTTTCTGCTCCCAAACCCCGGAAAGAAGGCTTTTGGCCCGCTAGACTGGCCGCTGAAAAGGCGTTTCAGGGCGCAAAAAGGCGGAAGAAGGGAAAAAGGGGAGGATGGGGCCTCTTGGGTGCGGTGGGACTTGGGCGTTTGGGGGAACTTTAAGCGGAAGGGTTTATCCCCAATCCCTTACTCCGATAGACAAGGCAGCTTAGGAACGCTTGGTGGGTTGGGCGGCGGAGGAGGAGGCGGAGAAAAGAAAAGGGGGGTGACATGGTTTGGAAAGGGCCCGGCTCGGGCTGGCCTTTTTTGGCCAAGTGTTTTCCTCCATTTTAACCATGCATTTGCTGCATTTTACAAAACTTTGGGTGGGGGTTAACCACCTAAGGTTTCTTTCCTTTTAAATTAGCCTTTACGGCAAAAGGGGGCATATGACATCGCCTGGGGGGGAAACAAGGCTTGCTCAAAGAAGGCCCAGGGTTGAAAAAGGGCCTGGAACCTTTTTTACGGGGATAAAACAGGAGCGGGGTTTTCCCCTGACCGTGGGGTGGTGGAAAACTATCAGCGAAATTCTGCGACCGGGCCCCCTCCCTTTTTGAGGCGGGACCCTTTTCGACACTTTCCCCATCGTCTTCCTCCTCCCTCCCCGGGATGAAGCGCTCGCCCAAACAAAAACGCTGAAAAGACCACGTTGGATCCGCAATTTTCGTCAACATAAACATCAACACAGGGGGACCCTTGTCCCCCTTACATTTTGCATCCAGGGGCTGCCCGGGGTACAAACAAGAGGGACGCAAGGGGGTTGTGACCGCCCCGGATATTTGCCATTTTACCGGCTTTCCTTTTCCCCCCTCCATGGCAAACAGTAACTTTGGGGGTCCAGAGCAAAGAAAAATCATCCTCTTTTTGGGGTCTTGAAACTTTTAACATGCCTTCTGACCCCAAAACCCCAATTTTTTTTATCAAAAAGGGCTTCAAAAATGGATTTCCACAGAGGTTTGGGTTTCAAGTGTTGACATTTGGGCTTTCTTCAGTTGAAAGGGGTTCTGATGGGCGACAGTTGTGGGCCCTTACGGGAGGGCCCAGGAGGGAAACTGCTGGATGCCGGTTGCATTTAAACCCCTGAATACAGATTTTGGGGGGGTGCGTTCGTTACTGAGATTTACAGGGCCCGACCCACGATGAAAAGGCCGATGGTCCCCGGGAACTGGGCAAACCGCTCAAGCGTGTTTTCGCCAGCAAATGGAAAGGACACCTTTTTTCCCCGTTCCTCTACCTCCTTTTTCCACCCCCCTCCTTTTCTCGCTTTCCACCCGAATTTCGCTCCATGTTCAGAAAAATAAAAATTTTAGAAGGGATGGGGAAAAGTTTTTTTGGAAATCTCTTATTAAAAGACGGCAAAAACACAGCTATTCTCAAATCCCTCAAAAACAAAACAAAATTTCTGGGATTCAAATTTTAAACCCGCAAGGGGGCTTTTAAAAAACAAAGCTGGCCTGCGCCAAAGTGAAAAAAACCGTATCTTAAATTATACGGGGTAATTTAAAAAGGGATTTTTTTTTCCCCCTAAACAATTTTACCTGTGGTTTTTTACTAAAAATTTCTGAAATTTAAATTAACTAAAAGTAGCTCTAAGAAACAAAGCTTTGGGCTAACCAAAAGTGAAAAAAAAAACACCTGTCCCGAAATGTAAAAGGAAAATTTAAAAAGGGATTTTTTTTGGCACCTAACAATTTTACCATTTGGGGACTACTAAATGCAGTATTCAAATTTAAAATACAAAGTAGCTCTAAAGAAAAAAGCTTGACTGACCAAAAGTGAAAAAAATACCTGTCCGAAATGTATTTTTCCCGGGTAATAAAGTTTTTTTTTGGCCCCCTAACAATTCCCCCTGTGGGGAAATACAAATTGCGTATTAAAAATTTAACTACAAAAGGGAAACTCTAAGAACAAGCTTTACTGACCAAAAGTGAAAAAAACACAATCTGAAATGGGGAAACGGGGTTAAAAAAAGGTTTTTTTTTTGGGGACCTTTCAATTCACCCTTTGGGGACTATAAATTCTGTATTCCAAAAAAACTAGAAAGTAGCTCTATGAACAAAGCCCTTTACTGAAACCCTAAATGAAAAAAAAAAACCTGCTGAAATGTATAAAAGGGTATTAAAAGGGATTTTTTTGGGACCTATCAATTTTTCCTGGGTGACCCCAAAATTGCTGTATTCAATTTAACTACAAATTTTGCTCTATGAAAAAAGCTTGACTGACCAAAAGTGAAAAAAACCTGAAATCTGAAATGTAACGGGATAAAAAAAGGTATTTTTTTGCACCTCTCAATTTACCTGTGGGGACAAAAAATTGAGTTTTCAAATTTAACTAAAAGTACTTTTAAAGAACCAAAAAAAATTTACTGACCATAAGTGAAAAAAAAAAACCTGTCTGAAATGTATATTTTTAAAATTAAAAGGTATTTTTGGCACCTTTCAATTCACCGGTTTTTGACTACAAAATTGCTGTAAATTTACATTTAACTGCAAGATGCCTCAATGAAAAAAAGCGTAGTGGCCCAAAGTGAAAAAAACCGTATCTGAAAAAGTATTCGGATAATAAAGGTATTTTTGGGGACCTTTTAAAATTTACCTTTGGTTTAAAACAAAATTGCCGAAATTTACATTTAATGCAAGGGGCCCCCAAGAACAAAACTGTAGTTTGGGCCCAAAATAAAAAAAAAAACGTACTAAAAGTTTTTCGGAAATTAAAAAAGGATTTTTTTTCACCTTTCAAAATTTACCGTGGTGACACCCAAAAAAGCTGGGATTCCCCATTTAACTGGGAAGAATTTCCCCAATGAACCCAAAACTGTAGTGCCCCCAAAAAATGAAAAAACACCCTTTAACTGAAAATTTTTTCGGGTAATAAAAGGTATTTTGTCACCCCTTTTAATTACCTGGGTTTACTACAAAAATTTCGGGATTCACATTTTTAAATGCAAGGGGGCCTCAATTAACAAAGCTGGAATGGGCAAAATTGAAAAAGAACACCTATATCTGTAATGTATTCGGAAAATAAAAGGTATTTTTGGCACCTATCAACCTGTGCTGACTACAAAATTGCTGGATTCTAATTTAAACTGCAAGATGGCTAAAACAACAAAGCTGGAATGGGCAAAATTGAAAAGAACACCTATCTAAAAGTATCTGATAATAAAAGTGGAGTTTTGCACCTAACAAAGAGACCTGCAGTTACTAGAAAAGATTGTGTATCCCAATATAAGTTCAGGCTGCCCAATATCCAGGAAATATTTCAATAGAAAAACTGTTAATAATAAAGCTATTGCAGTGCAATGTCTACACTAAGTCTTGGTGAACTTTATCCGATTCTTTATAGAGCCTGTCTGTGTTGCCCGCGGGGGCCCCACCCCCCCCCCCCGCTCCACCCGTGACTTTAGAGCGGTAGATTCCTTTAAAATTACTCCTAACTACAAAAAATTTTTCAACTTGATCTAACAAAAGTTTTTAAGGGCCAGTAACAGTAAGTTTTCCCCCTGTGAAGAAATAGAATAATTTCGTGAGCGTTTGGCACAGGAGAGCCAGTCCTATGTTTTGAGACGCGGCGACACTGATCATGAACAGGAAGGGTGTTCTATGAAAAAACGGGGGTCATGGATTTTTCCAGCCAATCGAACCATACACATCCCGCTGACCACACCACATTCCCCGCTTATTTGTAAGCGTTTTTTGGCCCCCAAAAATGACAGGAAGCCCAAAAAAGGCGCGATTTTAAAATAGATGATGCAAGTTTTTAAAACCCTAAAATTATGCATGATTTAAAAAATTCAACAACAAAAAAAAACTGTGCCGATTTCAACTTTGTCGTAATAATCGCTAAAACACTTTTTTCTACAAAGGGCCATAATTTCCAGCTAGCAGTTTTTTATAAAACAGGGCCCCTCGCTAACACTAGAATGGCTAGCTTCCTTGCATTAGCCATAACATTTAAAATCACTTGTTTCAGTAGAATAATGATACCAAGACAAACAAAATCTGGGTTTTAGAGAATGAAGTTGATTCTAACCAAAAAAACTAAAATCTTAATTGTGTTGAGAAATTTTACTTTGGGTTTTATCAACATGGGGGAGTCGATAGTCGGACCATCGATAGGTTTTTTCGATAGTCGAAGTCGATCTCTCCGATGACCTTTAAAAGTCTATGGGGGAGCAAAAAACACCTTCTTTCTTACCCCAAAACAGGGCTGGAGAAGCTGGAATTAACAGCCAAAACAGTCAAAGGGAAACCCGAAATCTTGGGGCACACCTTTAGGCTAAAAAAAAGCCACAGAAAAAAAGTAAAAAACCCCATTCACTAACCCTGTCTGGTTCCCACAGCTGACCCTTAAACCTGCATCACCCAAAATTAAAAGGTCCCCAAAAGGCGATTTTTGAACCATCATTTTACTTGAACTGAACATTGAAATCCCGCCTGGAACCAGCATGCCCAAAAAACCTGCATGACCCACAGATTAAAAAAGTCCCGGAAAAAAATAGATCTTTGAACCACCATTTTATTTGAACTGGACATTGACAAACCCTGCCCTGGACCGCAGATGCCCTTTAAAAAACCTGTCGACCCAAGATTAAAAAAATTTCGGGAAAAAAAAGGGTCTTTCAACCACCTTTAGTTGAATGGACATGGACTAAAAAACTGTCCTGGACCGCAGTATGACATTAAATGTCGGGGACCCCAGATTAAAAAGTGGGGAAAAAGGAGTCTTTCAACCACCTTTTTTATTAACGGGGGACATGAAAAACCCTGTCCTGGACCGCAGCATGACCCTTTAAAAACCCGTCTGACGCCCGTTTAAAAAAAGTGGGGGGAAAAAGTAGTCTTTCACCCAATTTTGTTGAAGGAAACATTGACTATAAATGTCCTGGACCGCAGTATTAAACCATTAAATTGTTGACCGCCAGATTAAAAAGTCCCGGAAAAAAAGGAGTCTTTCAACCACCATTTTAGTTTCCTGGCAAATAATGTCCCTGTCCTGGCCCCAAAGATGACCTTTAAAAACCGCTGCCCCCAGATTAAAAAGTGCCGGAAAAAAGGAGTCTTTCAACCCCATTTTAGTTGAACGGGGACATTGAAAAAAACCCTGTCCTGGACCGCAGCATGACCCTTAAATCTGTCGACCCACAGTTTAAAAAGTCCCGGGGAAAAAGTAGTCTTTAAACCCACCATTTTATTTGAATTGACTTTTGACTAAACTGTCCTGGACGCAGAAGGGCCCATTAAACTGTCTGCCCCCCTTTAAAAAATTCCCGGAAAAAGGAGTTTTTTTAAAACCACATTTTGTTAAAAAGGGGGCTTTACTATACCTGCCCCTGTACCACGGGACCCAGGGCCGGATTTTAAATGGGTGCAGTGAGAGCCCGGTGGCGTCCGTCACTATTAACTTTTGCAGGAAAAAATGCCCTGATACCCCCAGCAACGAAAATGTCGTGCGAAGCAGATTTTGGGGGAAAGGGGGAAAGTGTGGAATTCCAGTTTCCCTCAGTACACATTTAAGCCTGGGTAGCGCTTGCCCCCCCCTAGGGTTTGGGGGACCAATTGAGTTTCATTTTGGAAATACTGGTGGTTAACCCCCTGTTACACCCGGTCCCCTTTTTTTTTGGCATTTTTTTTCTAAATTTTACCAACGTGCGGGGGAAAAAAATGGTCTTGTACTTTGTTCCTGTCCTGCTCCATACTCCAGGGCCCTGAAAAACCCTACACTGGTCAATTTTTCCCTGCCCCCCTTGTAAAATTCAGAGGAATTTTTTTAACAGCTATTTTTGTACATGCAAAGTTTTTTTGTAGTTTAATTTAGAAAAACACTTTTTTTAAAATAGAATGGAATACCACATGTCTTTGTTTCTCTTTTTTTTTTAAATTTAAATTTAAAAGGGTGTCTCAATACAGGGATTTATGCTATGTTAAAAATCTTGCAAAAACAATCATTTTGAATATGTGTCCATAACGTGTCCCTCCTATTCCTTTTCGACAGCCCCCACCCTTGACCACTCTTTGACAAATTTTGAAGAACAAAAGTCTGTTAAAACAACATTTTTTTTATAAAAGGGGCCTGTTTTTAGCTGCATGTCACGCAAAATGCCTCCCAAAAAATTTAAAGCATGACCCTTGAGCCACTTTTGGGCAATTGTGAAGAACAAATGGTTAGAAACAAATTTTTTTTTTAATAGGCCCGGGAGTAAAGCTGCATGTCACAGCAAAATCCCCCAAAAATTCAAAACATGACCCATGACCCTTTTGACAATTGGAAAACAAATGTCTATTTTTAAAAAAAAATTTTTTTGAATAGGACCAGTAGTTTTTGCGCATTTCAAAGCAGCATGACCCCAAAAAAAAATTAAATAGACTTTTCAGCCACTGTTAAAAATTGTGAGGGAGAAGTGCCATTAAAAGCCACATTCTGTTTCCAAGGACCCTAAATTTTTTTGATCTCACCGCAAAATGCCCCAAAAAAATTTTAAAAATATGACTTTCACCCTGTTAAAAAAATTTTGGAAAGGGAAAAATGACCCCCCAAAAACCCTTGCAATGGAAAAAAATTCTAAAGATGTTTTAGTAATGGAATTGGTTTGTCATGAAACCTGGTGTCTTTTACAGTCTCCTCACAGCAAAACCAGCAAAATAAAATGTTGGGGAACTGGAATAAAAATTTGCAGTAAGAAATTGTCATTTTAAAAATAAGTTTTTCAAGAGGACCATTTCTGTTTGGGGGGGAAATTTTTGAAGTGACCAGAAACTAAACGGTGACCTCGGCAATTGGGGCCCAACATCATCAGGATCCAGCCTGATTAATCTTGATGAAAGTCAAAGTCCACATTTTCTGGGAAAGCCGGATGGTTTGTCCCGAAAAGACTCTCCGGCTGTGAAAGGGGGCCCCTCAGTTTTGACGCTGGCTGGGCAGGAAAAACACCTCTATGGGTGGCGAGCCAGCTCGGGCCATTTGTATTTTGGATACCCAGAAGTCTATTGGGGGCCGGAACACTTTCAAAAAAAAATCGGTGTTGGAGGATAGTCGTGCACCATGTTTTTGCTGGTCTTGGGTGTTTTTGTGTGCCTCTTTTCATGCGTTGGGGGGGTGGTAAATAAAGATTGCCCGAGGCACCCATTAGGCTTTCTGCCCCTTGCCTGTTGCTGCTGCTGCCCCTACGGCACTTTGCCCAAATGCTGTCACGTCGCTGGCGTTGTTCCCCCTGACATTTGAAAATGTGAAGCGCGAAAAAGATGTTCCCCTGATCAATCAGCAAGGTCCCATTTCCTGCATTTTACTTCCATTTTTGGGGGTGGGAAAGGAAAGGCTGGTTTGTTTTGTACCCGGGGGGCCGGGGGTGGGCCACCCAAAAATTTTGTTTATTTTGATGGCCTTAATGCGAGGATCATGTTTGGGGGAAAATGGGGCATCCAAGCACTCATGTGAGGATGGGCCTTGATTTTTTCCCCAAGCCTTGGGTGAGGGGGCCCTAGCAAACTGATCTTCCTCACTTCCTCACCCCCTAAATTGCGCCAACCCTTTCCAAGGCAGGGACGTTTTGGGAACATGGTTTTCTAGGAAAACTCCTCCCCTCCTCCTCCCTGCCTCCGGGGACAGCTTCAAAAATCACCCTGACTTGCCTGAGAAAGATGCCCCGAGAGCTGATAAACACCACCTCCACTGCTCTGGCCCCCAACCACGCCTAATGGGGACGTGAAATTTTGAAATGTCGGGCCTTGTGGGGTAGACTTGTGGGGTTTTTAGCCCCGAATAAGATCACCCCCAAAGCTATGCTGACAAGGGGCATTGTCCCCACTGACCCTTTTGGGGCTTCTTCAAAAATGGCAAAGATGGGTGCAGAGCCTTTCCCCGCCTCCACTCTCGGGGCTCAACACCCCGGGGGGCCGCTGCTGCTTGTCAGGGCCCGTGTCCTTTGTCTGGAATGGCATTGCGTTGCCCAATCGCTGGAGGGATGTGGGGGGGTGGAATTCCCGCGTTTTGCCCCGCAACAATGAGCGGTTTTACGGCCCGGGCCCAGCGACCTGCAACGCAAACCAGGGGGGACGAATCAGGGTGCCGAAGGCGGAAGTGCAACTCGACCCGAGCCCTTTTTCAGCAGGGGTCCAACCCCGGGGGGGGCCCTTTAGAAAAATTTTGGACGACCAGGTTCATAACATGTCCAGGCAAAAGGGGTGTCTCCAGCCTACCGATCTTAAGGGCGGGCCCGCGATTTCGCCCGTTACGTCCACCTTGCCTGGCCAAGGTTCTTGTCACCCAACCAACCCCCCGGTTTTTCGTTGCGGGGGGAAACCCTCCCCCAGCTCCTGACCTGTGTGTGGGGCGGTTTCCCAAGGGAGATTAATTTCAAACGGCCTGGTGTCTCTGGGCACGTGATGCCCCCAGAGGCCTTGGGGAAAAAAACCCCGCACCATCCCGCGGTTTTTTTAAGAGCGTGCCCGGCCCTGAGAGCCCCCCCGTCACCCCCCGGACTTTTCCACCAGCTAAAATGGACGTCACGAGATATAGCGGGGCCCTTCCGTGCTTTCTAGCATGTGTCGGTGGTCAGATGGACTTTTTTGGGCCCCAAAATGCAGACAATGCGCTTGAAATTGTAGATGACAAGTGGGCTGGCCAGGGGCAGGGACGGCTTTTCCTGGCTAAAGAACTAGCCTGATCGGCATCTGGTATTGGGGGCAGGGCAAGGGCCATTGATGTGGCGGAAACCATCTGTGTCCACCAGAGATGGAAAGGCAACATTTCCAAGGCCAAAAGCCTGGCAATGCCGAAACTTTCATGCTTCTTGCTTTGGGATGGTTTGGGTTAAGGGTTTTCTTCTGCTCCCAAACCTGGTAGAACAGAAAAGGCTGGCTGTAGACTGGCCGCTGTACGGCGTGCGGGTCGTCAAACTGGCGAAGGAGAGTAGGGTAGGATGGTCATCTGGTGGTGATGTCGGTACTTGGGCGGACGGTTGGAGGTGAAGCGGAGGCTGATCCCTGTTCATGACTTGACGAGGGACATGGCAAGGCTGAGGGAACGCTTTGGTGGTGGCGGAGGAGATGGAGCAGTGGACCAGAGGTGTGACAGTGGTTGGAGGCCCTCCCGGCGTCGGGTCTGGCCTTTTTTCGGCCAAGTGTTACCTCCATTTCAACTCTTGCCATTCGCGGCATGTGGACTAGACTGTTGGTGGTGGGTTAACCAATTAAGGTTCTTGCCTTACTTATGCGTTTACGGCAAGAGGCGGCATATGACATCGATGGGTTGACATCTGAGGCTTGCCTAAAGACAGGCCAGGCCTTGAGAGGTCCTGGACCTTTTTGACAAGGCGATAAGCGAGGAGCGGGTTTGAGACTGAACGTTGGATCGTGGTATCATTTCAGAGGACTTCTTGCGACTCGCCTCTCCATTTTTGTGGCGGGACCCGTATTGACACTACCCCATCGATCTTTCCTCCTCATCCACTGATGAAGCGCTAGCAAGCAAAAAAAAATTTTTTTCTGCGAAAAAGTACTTGATGATCCGCAATGTCGTCTTAATCAATCTTTCATCAACACAGGTGACTTCGGTCGTCCTGAATTTCTGCATCCAGAAAAGCTGCGGGCTAAAAGCATAGAGGGCCTGCAAGGCGTTGCCGACCCGCCCGGGATTTTTGCCCAGAATTTTTTGACGGCTCCTTCTCCTCCTCTGTTGGATCATGTAAACTGGGCGTACAGTGCAGAATATACTCCTCCTCTTGATCTTTTAACATGCTTCTGACCACAAAACCGCATTTTGTACATCAAAGAGGTCTTCAGACTACTTGATTATACTCAGTGGTGGGTACATGAGTTGACATATGGGCTGCTTCATGTTGGACGGATTGCTGATGATGCTGATGTCGACATTGTGGCCTGTGAATGGAGGACGAGGATTGTAAGATGCTGGATGCAGGTTGCATTATCACTGAAGGACAGAGTTGGCGACGAATGTTCGTTACTGAGATTTACGGGCCCTGACCCAGCGATGACAGGCTCCTGACGGTCCTGCCAACTGACGATCACGCTGGCATGCGTATTGTCGCCAGCACTGGAAGGAGCTCCTTCTCTCGTTACCTCTACCTCACATTTGATACCCCCCCCTCTTTGCTCGCTTACCACCTGCATTTCGCTCATTGTTAAGAAATATAAAAATTTCGAGTGAGGTATTGGATAGTTGTGGAAAGTCTCTTATTAAAAGGGACGCAAATCTCAGATATTCTCAAATCTCTATTCAAAAACAATATTGCTGGCTGCAGATTTCAAAATTTTTGAACTGAAAGGTGTCTCTATCAACAAATCTCGGAATGGGCAAAAGTGACAAAAACCACGTATCTGTTTATGTTTTAGTATAATACCACGGTATTTTTTGCACCTTTCTATTCACCTGTGGTGACTTTAAAATTGCTGTTTTCAGACTTTTCGTTGCAAGCTGCATCAATGAAACAAAGCTGTTAGTGCGCCAAAGTAAAAAAACACGGATCTGTTATGTTTTCGTTATTAATTACACGTATTGTTTGCACCTGTCAAATTCACCTGTGGTGATATAAAATTGCTGTTATAAGTTTACGTGAAAGATGCGTCAATGATCAAAGCTATGTAGTGCGCCAAAGTAAAAACACAGTATCTGTATGTTTATCGTATAATAACGGCATATTTTGCACATTTCAATTCACATGTTGTAGATTATAAAATTGCTGGTATTCAGATTTACGTGCATGCTGCGTCAATGAACAAAGCTGTAGTGACGGCCAAAGTTCAAAAAACACACGTATTGAAATGTTTTCGAGATAATTAAAATGTTTTTTGCAACCTTTCAATTAACCATGTGTGTGACTATTTAAAATTGGCTGTTTTAAGATTACTTGCAAGCTGAGTCAATGAACAAAGCTGTAGGTGCGCCAATAGTAAAAATACGTATCTCGTTATGTTTTTGCTATTATACACGGGGTATTTTTTGCACCTTTCAATTCAACCTGTGGTGACTATAAAAATTGTGTTTTCAGATTTACGTGCAAGCTGCTGTCATTGATCCAAAGTGTAGTGCGCCAAAGTTTAAAAAAAAAGTACCGAAATGTTTTATTGGATCAAATAAAAGGTATTTTTTTGGCACCTTTCATATTACACCAAGTGGTAACTTACACAAATTGCTGGATTAAAATTTAAACTGGCAAGGAGGCTCTAATAACAATCTGGACTGGGCAAAAAAGTGCAAAAAAACACGTATCTTGTAATGTTTCGGATATTCTAATAGGTATTTTTGGCACCTTATCAATTCACTTTGTGGTGGACTACAAATTGCTGTTTTTCAAATTTATCTGTAAAGTAGTAGTTTATATAAACAAAGTGGGCCTGCAGCCAAAGCTGAAAAAACACGTATCTGAATTGTATTTGGATAATAAAAGGTATTTTTTGGCACCTATCAATTCCACCTAGTGGTGATAAAAAATTCGGCAGCCAGTCTCATTTAAGGGACAAGGTTGCCTCCAATGAACAAAGGCTGTTGTGCGCCAAAGTGAAAAAAAACGTATCTGAATGTATTCGATAATAAAAAGGTTATTTTGTGGCACCTTATCAAAATTAACCTGTGGTGATTACCAAAATTGCAGTATTCACATTTATGGTGCAAGGTGCCCTCAATGAAACATCGCTATAGTGCGCAAAGTATAAAAAACACGTGTCATCTGAAAATTTAATTTCGGATGATTACACAGGTGTTTTTGGCACCTTATCACCATGTGCTGATTGCTGGTATTTCTATATTTAAAGTACAAGGTGGATATTATCAACAAAGGTGGAATGGGCAAAATTGAAAATGAACAACTTTCTGATATGTATACTGATAATAAACGTGGAGTTTTGACCTAACAAAGAGACCGTGCAGTTACTAGAATAGATGTGTACTTTAAGTTCAGATGCCCAATATCCAGGGAAATATTTTCAATAGAATAACTGTAATAATATAAGCTATTGTAATGTCTACACTAAAGTCTTGGTGAACTTTATCCAGTTTCTTTATAGAGCTTGTTGTCTGTCGGCCCGCGGGGGCCCCCCTCCGCTCCCCCCCGTGACTTTACAGCGGTTTGATGCTCCTTTAAAATTTCTCTACCTAACTATATAAAATCTTCCAATCTCTAATCTAACTTAAAATTGTAATGGATTCACAGATAATATTAGAGGTTTCTCTGTGAAGAAAATCTAATAATTTTTGCTGAGCTGTTTGAGACCAAGCAGAGCACCACGTCCCTCTGCTCTGAGACGCTGAGGACCACTGAGGGCACTGCGAACAGGAAACGTGTTCTATTAACCCCCAATCCAACCCCCCGAGCCAGCCCCCCACCCCCGACACACCCTGTCACCGCCCACCCCCCCACCCCCAACCACCCACACCTCCCAAAACCACACCCACATCCCCCCCCCTCACCGCCCCGCTATCCCACCCATCAACTCACAATCCCCACACCCCCCACCACCACCCACCCCCCCCCCCCAACACCTCCCCCCCACCCCACCCCCCCCGCCTACTGCCCCTCCCCCCCACCCACCCCTTTCACACCCCTCCCCCCCACTCCCCAGTTTGCAACCCACACCCCCCATCCCTCCCGCACCCCTCACACACTCACCCACACTCGCCCCACCCCCTCCACCCCCCGCCCCCCCCCCACAACCCCCCCCAAAACAACTAACAATAAAAACCCCCTCCCTCCCCACAAAAACCTGTGTATAACGAGGTCATTTGATTTTTCCAGCCAATCTCAAACCTTTTTACATCCCAGTCATGACGTCGCTCACACATCTCACTGCTCTATTCTGTATAATCTTGATTTGCTGGCCGCCAGAAGATTACAGGATGCGCGAAAATGGCGCGAATCGTAATAGATGTTGCACAGTTTATTAACATAAATTATAGCTATCCATGATCTAAAAAATCCGATCACCATAAAAACTGTGCTGATTTCAACTTTGTCGATAATAATCGCTCAACACTACCCGTAACAAAAAGCTGTTACTCACAACTAAAGGTAATAGCATGTATAGTATGTTTATAAATGGATTAAAAAAATAAACAGGATTACTGAATACATATCAATGATACTGACATTTTAGTACAGTGAGGGCAGTTTATGTTGGATAGTGCCATGTTGGATGATGCCTTTTTATAATTGCCACACAGTATGGTAACAACAGCATTTCACACAGGTATTTGAATAATTATATTATATAGTGTAAACATCATTAAATACTGAAAAAGGTAATTACTATTTAGTAGCTTAGTAAATACCACAGTGTTCGAATAACACCAACATATTGTGACCAAAAAACATACATAAAAAGTAACCTTACAGTAGTACTATAAAATGTCTAAATAGCTGTTTTACAAAGGATTTTAGATTTAAAGATTTAAGTGACAGGGAAAGGGCTCTCACATTTCAAACAAGGAAGTAAATGACCAATGTTCAGTAAGTGGACTGTGTCCTTAGACAGCATTTTTGTGCTGCTGTTGACAACTCCTTTAACACACTGAATAAATACATCTTTTTATACATAGAATGAATAACACCTACTGACATGAAAGTGAAACGGCAACAAAAAAGCAATGATACAAGGCATGGATAATAGTTCCATATAACAGAAAAACCACATAACAGTGCAAGATAGAAGAAAGTCACCAACTTGTTATACCCCACAAAGAACATTGATCTTACACCTACACTGGCTCCCTGAGCCTCTTGGCTCCATAGCATCTGCTATGACTGTGACAGCTACGTCAAACGGTTAATACCTGACCTGAAACACGTCGGCAAGGACTATTTTTATTTTTTTGTGACTACATCGAATACTGGGATGTGTTGATATTCCATTTTGTATATTTTAACATTGAAGAAATAAAAGAAACTTCTACTATGTCTTCAGGTCAAATCTGGCATTCCTCTACATTTTGCTGTTAGAACTATAATTATGCCCATCAAGGAGTTCCCTCAAAACCCTTTATTAAATGTATAAAAAGAAAAATGTGCTTCTATGACGAGACCTCAATTCATGTGAACACCATAGAAATGTATGTTAGCCGGCTGGTAATGCAAAGAAAAGAAAGACAAAAAGCATCAAATAAAGGATGTGTATGACAAAATGTAATGTAGCCCCATGTGGGTATATTTATTTCTATTGTAAAAACCCATCTAGCCTCTTTCTAGAGAATAGATTTATTAGTGGAAGGTTGCACCACCTCATTGCCCAAAAATTGGAGTAGCTTCCATTTACCACCATGTATTTCCATCATGTACCACACAAGAAGTGTAATGTTGGTAACGTAGGAATCAGCAGTAACACCTGTCAGGAACCAGGACAGGAAACCACTGGGAACCAAAGTTCAGGCAAGGTCTAAAGGGAGGAGCTGCCTAATAAACCCACAGGTGGCAGGCGATAAGAAGGGGAAGCCAGACACTGTGAGGTTAAATCTTTGTAGAGTCTGGCTGCGCCTCCCTATAGACAGGTGGAAGCAGAGCAGCAGCAGCAAGGTGTGAGCAAGCTATTTGGATAGCCTGGTAGGAGGGATAGCTGCGTGGTGAACAGTAGGTCAGATAACCTTTTCATAATTTGATAATTTTCAGCTAATTTGTGACCAATTCCCAAAATGTGTCAATACAAGAATGTTTACTGACTGAAGGTGTCTTCTTGCTTTTACAGCACAGATCACTGAATGGACCATCATCAGGAAACGGTTTAGTCTGTTCCTGTATTGCAAGAGGGATTCTAACTCCTTGTACAGTAGTCCAGTTCATTTTTTCTCCAGATCCGAACACTCTCATTTTTCTTTATTACAGAGAAACTTCACCAACTTAACCCCTTAGTACCCAGCCCTATTTGGGCAATGATAACTAAGTAACTCTTTTCACCTCTATGTCTCGAATTCAAAAAGGTCATGGTACTGTAATTGTATGAGGACTTGTTTTTTTCATAGGATGAGTTGTTATTTGTATTGGTACAATTGTATGGTACATATAGTTTATGAAATTTGTAAAAAAAAAATTTATGCAGGGAATTAAAAAGAAGTGACACAAAGCAGGTAATGTACAAGTTCAAAACACCCCATTACTACAGTGGGTGGGTTATCCTAGCTCCAGAAAAATGTGTTACTTTTTACACATTACTCAAGTGTCTATTCTTCTTTCTGCAATATGAGATCAAGGTCATCCAAAACAGCAACATCCCTGATATCTTATAGGGTTTGCCCAGGGAAACTACTACCACCAAAACATGCTGTCCAGACCAGTTCTAACAACTCCAGCCCACATAGTTTGGGATAGCCCTTTGGAAGCCCTTGTGCCAGGGTGACTAGCCTGACAACAATTGGAATCTATTTTGAACAACACGTCTCAGCCATAGTACAGGTGTTTCCCCTTGCTGTGAAATCTGCGGTCACACTGAGCTACGACATGTCACCATCACATGTCATGGTACCGGCACTTGCTCCCAGCCCATCATTTGTTGTTAAAAAGTTAGGCAGACATGTACAGTGAAGGAAATAATTATTTGATCCGTTGCTGATTGTGTAAGTTTTCCCACTGACAAAGACATGAACAGTCTATTATTTTAACATTGAGAGATAGGATATCCAAAATAAAATCCAGAAAATCATATTGTATAAATTATATAAATTTATTTGCATTTGCAGTGAGAAATAAGTATTTGATCACTCTGGCAAACAAGACTTAATACTTGGTGGCAAAACCCTTGTTGGCAAGCACAGCAGTCAGACATTTTTTGTAGTTGATGATGAGGTTTGCGCACATGTCAGGAGGAATTATGGTCCATTCCTCTTTCAAGATCATCTCTAAATCATTAAGATTTTGACGTTGTCGTTTGGCAACTCAGAGCCTCAACTACATCCATAAGTTTTATGTGGGATTAAGGTCTGGAGACTGGCTAGGCCACTCCATGACCTTAATGTGTTTCTTTTTGAGTCACTCCTTTTTTGCTTTGGCTGTATGTTTTGGGTCATTGTCTTTCTGGAACACCCAGCCAAGACCCATTTTTAATGTCCTGGTGGAGGGAAGGAGGTTGTCACTCAGGAGTTAATGGTACATTGCTCCATCCATTCTCCCATTGTTGTCGTGAAGTAGTCCTTTGCCCTTAGAAGAGATACACCCCCAAAACATAATGTTTCCACCTCTATGCTTGACAGTGGGGACAGTGTTCTTTTTGTCATAGGGAGCATTTCTCTTCCTCCAAACACGGCGTGTTGAGTTAAATGAGTTTTCTCACTACAAAGATCATATTTAAAAAAAAGGAGGCCGTAAAAATAAACACCTTTCTAATAGGTTTGTATTTTCTAAATGTTATAGTTTAGCAGCAGTTCCCTTCTTTCTGCCTTCCTAGTGCATTTTCTTACTGCCCTGGTCAGGTCCTGTCCCCTTCACTGGCATTGGCTGTCAGCTCTCCAGCCTCCAGCCTGACAGCAATTGGGACCTATTTTGAACAACAGGTCTCAGCCGTAGTACCCGGTCGTAATCCTGGGAGCGCACACAGGCTCCCTGCTCTCCTCTGCCATCCTCCCCCCTCAGTTTATTGATAGAAAGAAAGCAGCTGTGGGAGCATTTAGTAGCTGCAGAGAATTACAAGACACCTTGAATCGCATTCTTTCCCCTACACGCTCCCTCTTTAAGAGGAGAGAAGATCTGCTGATAAGCAATGTAAACATGTAAAGCTGCCTGAGTACAGAAGTCTTAGAAGCTGATTATCTGCCCGCTAGTCTTCAGCACACACTGACTGGCAGGTACCTCTGCTATTTGTCCTGTCTGCCTGTACACTCGCAGGCTACAGGGTAAGACAAATAGCGCCCCCAAGCTGTGTTAGCATGCCCCCTGTTTTGAAACTTTTAATGCTGTGAGCGGACAGAATGTGCACGAACTGAAGTAGTGAGAAAACCCCTTTAATGCCAAAGAGCTAAATTTTTGTCTCATCTTACCACAACACCTTTTCCCAATCACTCACAGAATCATCCAGGTGTTCATTAGCTTAAGATGGGCCTGCACATGTGCCTTCTTGAGCAGGGGGACCTTGCGGGCACTGCCGGATTTTAAACCGTTATGGCGTAATGTGTTACCAGTGGTTTTCTTCTTGACTGTGGTCCCAGCTGCCTTGAGATCATTAACAAGTTCCCCCATGTAGTTTTAGGCTGATCTCTCACCTTCCTCATGATCAAGGATACCCCATGAAGTGAGATTTTGCATTGTGCCCCAGATCGATGTGGATTGACAGTCATTCTGTGTTTCTTCCACTTTCTTACTATTGCACCGACAGTTGTCTTCTTCTCACCCAACGTCTTACTTACCGTTTTGTAGCCCATTACAGCTTTGTGCAGGTCTATGATCTTGTCCCTGACATCCTTTGAAAACTTTTTGGTCTTGCCCATGTTGTAGAGATTAGTGTCTGATTGATTATTGAGTCTGTAGACAGGAGTCTTTTATGAAAGTGGCTATTTAAGACAGCTATCTTTAATGCAGGTAACTAGTTGATTAGTAGCATCTAACTGGTCTGTAGGAGACAGAACTGTTAATGGTTGGTAGGGGATCAAATACTTATTTCTCTCAGTAAAATACAAATACATTTATATAATTTATACAATATGATTTTTTGGATTTTATTTCGGATATTCTATCTTTCAATGTTAAAATTGACCTACCCTTAAAATTATAGACTGTTCATGTCTTTGTCAGTGGGCAAACTTACACTATCAGCAAGGGATCAAAATAATTATTTCTTTTACTGTATGAAAGAAGGCGCTTGTTGTCTTGTTTTCAATGTGTAATGCGCCTGAATGTATGAAAGTGTTTTTTGTGCGATTATAAAGTTCATTGCGCCTCGCCTGTGTGTTTGGCACATTATGGAACTTAGGCGCATTATTAATGTGCCAAACATGTGTAAGGCCTATAGATAGGCTGGAAATAAAAAAAAAAAAATCATTAGAATAACATGTCAGTGAATAGAAACTATGGCAGTGATCTTGCTTGGTGGATCACAGATCCCACCAAGATCTGTGGTGTGCTGGCTTGTGCTGTATGTAGAATAAAGGGTGAAAGCAGCAAAAATACATTTCAAATTTAATGTAGTAAAAATTAAAAAATCTGAACAACAACATCAGTGGGTTCATTTAATGTAAAAATAGTTTTAGATTTTATTAATTTTCAATACATTTTATAGGAGATATTTTTATATTTTTGGGATATTATATATTTTTATATTTTCTATGATAAAATGTTTTATTAAATTTAAATAATTGAATTTTATATAGTTTGATAATTATCATAAATTACTTTTATTACTTTTAATTGAGAAATATTGGACATTTTTTTCCCTAACAGCAAATCTAGCTCCACTTCGACTCTTCAGGTTAAAGCAGACCACATTAATATTTTTGGGATATTAAGTATTTTTTTATTGATTTTCTATGGTAATGTTGTATTTAATTTAAATAATTTAATTTCATATACAATAGTTTAATAATTATCAGAAATTACTTTTTATTATTGTACTGGTGTAAGTTGAGAAATAATGGACATTTTTTGCCCTAATGACAAATGTAGCTCCATTTCGACTACTCTGACTGTGGCAGACCACATTAAATAGGTCTGTCTGTTCGAGCAGTAACACACCTTGTTTTGCCGACCTGCATTCATATATGTGTCTAATAGAACGAGTGTGGTGCGACGCCCTCAGAATGCCCCCAGATATTAGGTGCATTAAAAACTGACGAGTCTTGCAAACAATGCACCTAACACATTCGTTTGGCGCATTATACTTCACAGCCTGCTTACTTTTGGCGCATCTTACACCAGAAAAGGGTGAAAAACTCTTTCATACATGTCTCCCTTAAAGAGAACCTGTCAGGAGCCTGATGCTGTCTGAGCCAAGGCTAGATGAACCAGGGACTGGTTTTCTCAGTCTAACCAGCTACAATTTATTCTGAAACACTAAGGTTTAAAAACACATAGTTTAAAAATCAGCAGGGAGCAGAGAGAATAGTCATCTGAGTCTGTCAGCTTCCTCCAACCTCAATCAATCCCAGTGGAGAAAGAAGAAGCAAAAAGTGAGCCACTCCCTGAACCTTCTCCCCATTTCCAACCTATTTTTAAGCTATAATTTCTCTGAAATATCACATTATATTAAAGCAATTTACAGCTGGTTCTGGGAGTCTGTCTATATTCATTGATGTCCATGGTTTAAGGGGTCCTTCCCTGTTTCATAATGCATTTGGTTCAGGGAGCATGTCCATGTTTCTTGATATCCATGGTTCAAGAGACCCTTCTCTGTTTCATAGTGCCGATGGTTCAAGGAGACTGTCCATGTTTGACACCCATGGTTCAAGGGGCCCCTCCATGTTTCATACCTTTAGCTCAGGGAGCCTGTCCATGTTTCTTGACATCCATGGCTCAAGGGAGCAAGAAGAAGCAAAAAGGGAGCCTCTCCCTGAACCTTCTCCCCATTTCCAACCTATTTTTAAGCTATAATTTCTCTGAAATATCACATTATATTAAAGCAATTTACAGCTGGTTCTGGGAGTCTGTCCATATTCATTGATGTCCATGGTTTAAGGGGCCCTCCCCTTTTTCATAATGCATTTGGTTCAGGGAGCATGTCCATGTTTCTTGATAGCCATGGTTCAAGAGACCCTTCTCTGTTTCATGGTGCCCATGGTTCAGGGAGCCTGTCTATATTCCATGCTGTTTTTTGTTGAAGCAACATGAAGCTCTTAAGTTTCGAAATTAAGTGGGTTGCATAGAGGAGCTTTCAACATGTAGTTAACAGTAAATGAAGAGGTTTTTCAATTAGACTGATTTGTTTATTTTTCTTTGTGAGGAGAGAAAAGTTAGTGCACACAGGTTGCTCTAGGTTACCAACCTGCTCTGCCCTGCTCATCCCTGCTGTTTGTCTAATCTGATAGCAAGGATGATGCCATCACACAGAGCAGCGCACAGAACTGCCAGCAGCTTTAGAGTTTGAGTGTTATGTGATCTAACAAACAAAGGAGACTAATTATTTTTGTTTATTTTAGCTCTGAAACTTCTCTGGACTTTAAATAAAGATCTGCTCTCCTGTCAGAGTAATTAGTAAACCTTTGAATACAGAGCTGATATTCTAATCACTGCTATAGAATCACACACAGACAGGATGCATGAATGAAAGCTGCTTTACTCTCTGTGAAACAGTGTGGTGAGTCAACCCCTTTAAGTCCTTCAATCACTAAACAGCAATACAATTTTGAGTACAGAGATTTCATCATCTGTGAGCACATATTCTGACAAATTTATGATTTACTTATTGTTGAGCCTGTTGAACTAAAAGAAATGGTACTCCAAGTGGCTGGATTTACCCCTTAAAGATCCAACTCTGCCACATACTCTGCCCCATACTTATGTGAACATGCAGGCAACAAGTGAATGAAGCTTTTACACAGCATAGTATCCTTCCAGGATTCATCGTTATTCCTTAGAGTATGTATGCATACCTGTATGTATATAAAGCAGCAGAATCTGACTATTAGTGTTTATTGGGTTACAACTTACCTTATTGGGTTATTAGTTGCATCTGGATCCCTAGCAGAAACAATCTGTATTGTTGTACCAATATCTACATTTTCAGCGACTTCCACAAAATAATGATTAGATTCAAACACAGGCGGCTCATCCACATCTTCAACAGTAATCTGCACGGTTGTGTTATCATGGAATGGACCCAGGTTAAAAAAACGTAGTTCTATGTGTGGGTTTGAACCCTCAATTTTCAATGTGTAGCTTTTCTTGGTTTCATAGTCCAATGGCTATAAAAAAAAAAAGATTTCAGTATTGCATAGTCTATGGGATGACAGCTTCACAGGAAAACAGATAATAAAATGAACATTAACAAATACTTTTATACTTAACACCACTTGCTGCTATGCATACATTTTTTTACATACAAAACTGTTACCTTCCTACTATACTTTTATTGCTGAAAATGCTCCCTATACGAAGGATGAATTCTGATAAGATCACAGGAACACTATAGGAAAATCAGAATCATATGGTTTTTTTTATGCTACCTTGACTTTTCTACGTCACTACCTGCTGAATTCATATGCACTAATTAGAGAAGTTGCATTGCCTTTGGGGCTTTGTCTTCTTGAAAATGTTTTTAACAATCTTGCATAGGAGGCAACGATTAGAAAATAAAGAAAACAAAATAATCAGTGCAGAGTTTTCTATGTAGTAGTTTTCTGTAACGTAGATAATGTTTTGTATAAGATGAATGCAGCAGAATAATAAAATGCAAGCCCTTTGCAGCCACCACTTGGTGGCTGCATTCTGTAATGTTTACTAACAGCAGGAAATAGACATACGATTATGCAAGGAACACTCTCTGTTTATTAGTCTTTATAATGTATATTTACTGTATGTTAACACAGACTTCACTATACAGAATGGTTATGTTAGATTGTTTAATGGTTGCTTTTATATTTTCTATTCAAAATATGTATGTGTATATATATGTTTACATACCCTGGCAGAATTTTTGCTTTCTTGGTCTTTTTTCAGAGAAAATGAATGATAACACAAAAACTTTTCTTCCACTCATGGTTAGTGGTTGGGTGAAGTAATTTATTGTTAAACTACTACACATATGCATATTTTTCTCAGTATCAGACATGACATCAGAATAAACCTTACCCGTTTTAGGTCAATTAGGATTACCAAAATTATTTATATTTGCCAAATGCTAGAATATTGAGAGACAGAGAGAGAAATTTTTAAGGCATTTTTATTACTTTCTGAAAAGTCAAAAGTTTACATACATTTCATTAGTATTTGATAGCATTGTCCTTAAACTGTATGACTTGGGTCAAGCATTTTGGACATCCTTCCACAAGCTTCTCAAAATAGTTGGTAGGAATTTTTGCCCAGTCTTTCTGACAAAACTGGTGTAATTGAGCCATGTTTGTAGGTCACCTTGCTCACACCTGCCTTTTCAGCTTTGCCCATACATTTTCAATAGGATTGCGATCAGGGCTTTGTGATGGCCACTCCAAAACATTGACTTAGTTATCCTTAAGCCACTTTGTAACCAGTTTGGCAGTATGCTTCGCGTCATTGTCCATTTGGAAGACCCATTTCTTCCCAAGCTTTAACTTCCAGGCTGATGTCTTGAGATATTGCTTCAGTATTGCCACATAATCTTCTTTCCTCATGATGCCATCTATTTTGTTAAGTGCAAAACAACCCCACAACATGATGCTACCACAATGGCTTCTTCCAAGCAGAGTGGCCTTTCAACCCATGTTTATACAGTACTCATTTCACTGTGGATAATGACAGAATCTTACCAGCTTCCCCCAGCATCTTCACAAGGTCTTTTGCTTTTGTTCTTGGGATGACATTCACATGTCGGACCAAAGCACATTTATCACATAACCTGTCTTCATCCTGAGTGGTATGATAGCTGGACATTCCCAAATTATTTGTACTTGCATATACTTGTTTGTACAGATGAACGAAGCAACTTCAGGCATCTGGAAATTGCACCAAAGGATAATCCAGACTTGTGCAAGTCCAGAATTCTGTTCCTGATATCTTGACTGATTTCTTTAGACTTTCCCATGATGCTACATATAGAAGCAGTGTGCTTCTAGTGTGCTTAAAATACACATCCACAGCTGTGTCTCTAATTAACTCTTTCTGATGATGTCAATAATCCATAATCAGAAGCTTCCCACGCCATGACATCCTCATATGGGCTGACCCAAACTGTTTAAAGGAATAGTAATCCTGGTGTATGTAAACTTTCGACTGAAAGTAATAAAAATGCCTTAAAAAATCCTCTCTCTCTCATATGCTGGCATTTGGCAAACATAAATAAGTTTGGTAAACCTAAGTGACCTAAAACAGGTAATTTTTTTTCTGATTTCATGTCATATAGTGAGAAAAACATGCATATGTGTCTTTATATAAAGGGTATGTAAACTTCTGTATTCAACTGTATGTTATTATCAACTCCATGAATGTGGTGATGATTTTGTTTATTCTTGAAATACTAATCAAGATAATTTGAGCACTGCATTCACCACATTGTGAATCCTCCTAGATGTAGAGATATTCTAAGAAATAATTTTTTTCTCTTCTGGAAATCACCATAAAAGAAGTTTAACAGCCGTAAAAAATGTGAACTACCAAATGACCACAACATAAAATGTAGTATAAGCAAGACAGTGATAATTGGACTATTTTTTATAGCATTTTTACATAATTTACTTTTAAATGTTCTCAATGTGGAGCTGTCTGTGTGATATATTGCTTCAAGCTGTTAGTGTTTACTACTTTGTGACTTATTCTAGCAGAACAATATACATGTCTATGGGTTGACTGTTGGCTAATGTATGTACTAATTTATTAGTACTGTTAGAGTGATGGTCCTATCACACACAGTACTTTACTTACTTTTATACTCTGTTCACAAGCAATTCTCCATCTGCCTTATCTAAGAGAGCTTTGTCTAAGCATAATTAGCATTTATGGATCTTCAAGTTCCAATTTTAAAAAAAAATACACGTGTTTTATTGGTTCATAAATAATCCATGCTCTTTTTATTGTTCTTTGTGGTGAAATAGAGTAAAAAATGTGTAGTGAGCAAATGCAGCTTTGACAGACTCAATCAATAAGGTGGCAATCCATTTGCAGAATATCTGTTTAGATACACCAGGGATTAAAAGATTTTATAGGAATTAATATCCCTATAATGTAATGCTTTCTCATCACATATGAATTGCTTTTAGACTTAGGACAAACTATTTTTACATGGAATACCAAAATATGAGGAAAATGTAAATTAGATGGAACATGTATCCTATAGCAGATGGCTAGGACAGTTGCTGACGACACATGTAAAACTAGGTCTCATTTCCACAATATTTTGGCCTTCTTTAAGTTAAATATACTTTATGTGCCAGACACAAAAGAGTATATCAGCATGAAAAAAGACCAAACGTCCTTCCATAGAGACTTGGTTTCCTATGTGAAGTCCTATCGCTCTACCACCCTCTATACTGGATACCTTTTTCATGGTATCCCAACATATTTCACCAATGGAAGGTGAAACCACATTAGAATAAGGGCCATATCTGGTTTGAATTTATTACCTAGATAGGTGGTAAGCAATTGGAGGTGCCCTTCCTGTGGTCTCCCACTCCCATCTTCTGTTTTTAAACTGTACAGTGTGTACAATACCCAGTGGGACAGGTTGGTAGAGCAAATGTAGTGTGACCAAGTCGGGGTTTTATGATTAGCACTACTAAAGGAACTTTCTCAGGATAGAAGTATTTGTATGGCAATCCTAAACTACAGAACATTAGATATGGATTGTGTCTGGCTCTTTTGAGGGTAGTATGGGTGGCACTTTTGGAAACATCATGGCTGTAACAATATTATAGGCGGGAGCTTTAACTCAGGGGTCCTCAATCGGCGGGCCATGGACCAGCACTGGGCTGTGGAGTATGCTCTACCGGTTTGCGGCCCCAGGCTGCAAATGATGCCGATCGCCCGTTTATATGTCCGGGTGGTCGGCATTGTCTACTCTGTAAGTTCGTGCAGAGTTAGCAGCTGTACACAGACTGTGCACCTGATTTGACATGGCGACAGCAGAGACTGCTTTCCCAATCGTTGTAGATACAGCGCTGACTGAGTGCTGTACCTACACATCAGAGTCACAGGGAGTGTTATGCAGCGGTGTCGTCATCCCTCCTCCCCGTGCCACTGGGTCTCACCGGACACTAGCTCCCGGAAGGCTTATGTACCTACCTAACGACTGGGGCTACATTCAGTCCTACATACAGGGAGCTGATACACCTAGCTACAAGGGCCTTTATTTCTACCTACAAGGACCCTATACACCTACCCACCTATGCACAGGCAGCCTATATAACTATCTACTAGGGTCCTTAATTCCTACCTATTAGATGAGGCCTATATACCTACCTATCTACCTAATGTGGGACCTAGATACCTACCTATTGGGGGACCTAAAAATCTGCCTAGTTAATGGGGCCCATAGAGCTGATTATATATGTATATTATATACATGTCTAATGCTGACCCACATAGCTGATCAATATAATTGAAGACTGATTGTCAGCTCTGTGGGTCAGCATTATATGATATAAAGACGTATCTGTGTCTGGTTTATAGTATAGGGGATCTGTCTCTGAGGACCAGTTAACAGGGCACTTGTGACCTGCATAGTGTTATTATACATTGTTGTTGGGGCATCTGTTGCTGGAACATAAATATATAAGCATCTCACTGCCACCAATAAATAATTATCTGTGTTTTGGCAGGTTTATTCTACAGTCATATGAAAAAGTTTGGGCACCCCTATTAATCTTAATCATTTTTAGTTCTAAATATTTGGGTGTTTGCAACAGCCATTTCAATTTGATATATCTAATAACTGATGGACACAGTAATATTTCCGGATTGAAATGAGGTTTATTGTACTAACACAAATTGTGCAATATTAGTTATTAGATATATCAAATTGAAATGGCTGTTGCAAATACCCAAATATTTATAACTAAAAATGATTTAGATTAATAGGGGTGCCCAAACTTTTTCATATGACTGTATATGTACCACTAAAGAGTGTGTGGGTGGAGCACAGACAGGCCCATAGGGAAGCAGGAGAATCCGCCAGTGGACTCCTGGGCATGCTAGGCCTCGGACTTTTTTTTTAGCGACAAAGTCAGAAAATAAGAGGAAGAAAGCAAGAGGCAGAGTGTAAGAGCCATGTTCACTATATACAGTCATATGAAAAAGCTGTAGAGTGGGCCTTAAGATTCAACTCTACTGCTGGGTGTCAAAATTCAACTGCACTGGTAGACCCCAAGAATCAACTCTAATGGTGGGCACATACAATAGGATAGGTGATACCTTAGGATAGATGATAAATGTCTGATTGTCGGAGGAACTGATTGCTAAAATGGGGTCCTCACTCCCTGTCCTTCCTCACTCACACAATGAGGAAAAGTTTGAATGGAACAGGTTAAACATGCGCACGGCTGCTCCATTTAAAGTTTATAGAAGCGATGGAGATAGCTGAGTACAGCGCATTTAGGAAGGGCAGGAAGTTGGGGACCCCATTTTAGCGGACGATAGGAGACTCAGCGGTTGGACCTCCTCAGGATCAGACATTTATCACCTATTTTGTCAATGTGCAAATATATCTTTCTGGGTACAACTCGGTGTTGATTGTCTTTCGAGGTACAACCTCTTTAAATATTGTAAGATATGCCAGGTAACAGTAAACAAGGATATGAAGGAGAATAAGGAGTTAAAGTTTTACTGAAGCTGGATATACTCTAATAGAAATAATGAGAAACAGCAATATGTATACAAAATTTACAATACACAAAAGCAATAAAATAAAACAGTTGCACAAAGCTAGCACGTGAGTCTTAAAGGGGTTTTACCATGAAGGCATTTCATGCCTGTTTTGTCTAGTTTCAGCTCTCAGTGTGCTCAAAAGGGGGCATGTATGATTAATTTGAACTGCATATCATGTGACCTAGCAGTCTGTTTATGTAAAGTGCTGTGAGTAACTACAATCTAGCTGAGAGGTTAGTTTGTCTGCTTTGCAACACAGAGGTTTTAGGTTCAAGTCCCTACAGGAACCTAACATAGAATTATTTTTTCTCAGTGAACATACTTGATTGAGGTTTCTTTTTTCCTTTAATTTTTTTGCACTGTTTGACTAATTGCTAAGGAGTACAGAGAACAGGAGTAGAAAGACAGCACCTGGGGTTAAACACTTTGTAGTGAGTGTGTGTGATTAATAGGCAGGGAAGATACTGCCAGTAGCTGCCTGAGAGGTGATGTCTGACCATGTGAAACCAGGATTGATGAGCTCTTGTCACTGGTTGTATCCCTTATAGATAAGTTGTACACTATGGATCACTAAGGAAGCAGCTAAAACAAAAATAGTACTGAATTTTTAATAATGATGAATGGTGAAAATGTTTATTATTTAATCTGCAGGTTTCTCACATCAATTTTACTCCGTGGCCCAACCCCTTTAAGCTGGTATTGTATGGCATAAAAAGCCATACAGTATATAGCTCAGAATTTGCAGTAGCCCACAGGGTTGTATTATAACATTTTGTTACTGCTCACAAAGTTTCATTTTATTTAGCACCTTTAAAAATTTAACCTTTAAATAAACTATTGTGACAAGTGCCTTTCCTCTGGGATCCCAGTTAGCATGTTAGTATAATTTCTATTAAATTTCTATTCACCATATGGAGGATGTTGTCAATCACTGAAAAGGTGCTAAAATACAAATAAAAAGTTGCCACTTTCAATTAACATCTTATGGAATATTTAGATCTCCAAACATAAGCACAAGTGACATTTGCTACTTAGGGACACATATGCTAATATGTTGAAAGCAGACTGTTCTAGAATGTGCTTTCTACCTAATGCTAGGAGAAGACTTACAGATCAGTTATTTAACTTAGCTGCATTTACTGATATTTACACCTCAACATTAATTTAATTTCTACTTATTGCAAAATACAAATTTTAGATGAACGAAGAAATAATTATCAACATTAATTATAATTCATTACTTGTTTGAATTATTTACTACTCGGGAATGGTCTTTAAGGAATTGCTCCTAATCCTCTCTGCCCAGTGAAAGAAAGAGGACTTTACAGCAGAGTCAACAGAGCAAGCTTGCTTTCTCACTTAGCTATGCTTTAACTACATACCCCTGTTCATACATATTGATATTATAAGTGTGAAAGTTGCCTATCTTGGCTCAGTTGTTACTCTTTCACAGACAACTGACTACTAAATTAATATGCTGGCATCTAGTGGCCTAAGCAAAAACTGCACATTTTTAAATATATATACTGTAAATACGTACATACAAATATATACATACAGTATATAGTGAAGCATATATACAGTGAAGGAAATAATTATTTGATCTCTTGCTGATTTTGTAAGTTTGCCCAATGACAAAGACATGAACATTCTATAATTTTAAGGGTAGGTTAATTTCAACATTGAGAGGTAGAATATCAAAAATAAAATCCAGAAAATCACATTGTATAAATTATATAAATTTATTTGCATTTTGCTGAGAGACTTAAGTATTTGATCCCCTACCAACCATTAAAGGGGTTTTGCCATGAAGTACAATTGACATGGGAAGCTTGCAAATGAAATATCAAACATTTTCACCATTCATTATTATTAAAAATTCTGCACCGTTTTTGTCTTAGCTGCTCCTTCAGTGATCCATTGTTTACAGCTCGTCTCCAGGTGATATGACCAGGGCTGAGAGCTTCTCAGTCCTGGTTGCACATGCTCAGACATCTCCTCTTCTCTAAGGCAGCTACTGAGTGTTCAAACCCCAGGTTCTGTCATTGTGATCCCATCCTCTTTTTACTACTTCTCATTCTACTTTTTAGTAATTAGTCAAACAGTGCAAATAAATAAAAAAGAAACCTCAATCAGGTATTTGTATTGATAAAGAGAAAAAAAAAATCACAGGTTTGTTTCCTGCAGGGATTTGAATCTAGGACCCTTGTGTCTGGAGGCAAAAACTTTACCTCTCAGAAACTCACAATGCTTTACATAAACAGACCTTTTGTTGACTAGAGAGAGGAAAGGCCTGGTGATATCAGCCCGCTGGATCACATGATATGCAATTCAAACAAAACACACACGCCCCCTTCGAGCACACAGAGCTGAAGAGCAGGATACAGGATGTATGAAATGAGATTGTGGCAAAATCCCTTTAAGAGTTCTGATTCCTACTGACCAGTAACATTCTCCTAATCAACTCGTTACCTACATTAAAGACAACTGTCTTAAATAGTCACTTTTATAAAACACCCCTGTCTACAGACTCAATCATTCAGACTCTAACCTCTAAAACATGGGTAAGACCAAAGAGGTTTCTAAGAATGTCAGGGACAAGATCATAGACCTGCACTAAGCTGGAATGGGCTACAAAACCATAAGTAAGACGCTGGGTGAGAAGGAGACAACTGTTGGTGCAATAGTAAAAAAGTGGAAGAAATACAAAATGACTGTCAATCAACATCAATCTGGGGCACCATGCAAAATCTCATCTCATGGGGTATCCTTGATCATGAGGAAGGTGAGAGATCAGACTAAAACTACACAAGGCGACCTTGTTAATGATCTCAAGGCAGCTGGGATTATAGTCACCAACCATTGGCAACATATTATGTCGTAATGGTTTAAAATCCTGCAGTGCCCGCAAGGTCCCCCTGCTCAAAAAGGCACATGTGCAGGTCCATCTGAATTTTGCCAATGGACAGCTGGATGATTCTATGAGCGATTGGGAGAAGGTGCTGTGGTCAGATAAGACAAAAATTGAGCTCTTTGGCATTAACTCAACTGGCCATGTTTGAAGAAAGAGAAATGCTGCCTATGACCCAAAGAACACTGTCCCCATTGTCAAGCATGGAGGTGGAAACATTATGTTTTGAGGGTGTTTCTCTGCTAAGGGCAAAGGACTAATTCACTGCATTAATGGGAGAATGGATGGAGCCATGTATCGTAAAATCCTGAGTGACAACCTCATTCCCTCGGCAGGACATTAAAAATGGGTCATAGCTGGGTCTTCCAGCAAGACAGTGACCCAAAATATACTGCTAAGGCAACAAAGGAGTGGCTCAAAAAGAAGCACATTAAGGTCATGTAGTGGCCGAGCCATAGAAAACTTATGGAGAGAGTTGAAGTTCTGAGTTGCCAAATGACAGCCTTTAAAATCTTTATGATTTAGAGATGATCTACAAAGAGGAGTGGACCAAAATTCCTCCTGATATGTGGGCAAACCTCATCATCAACTACAAATAATGTCTGACTGCTGTACTTGCCAACAAGTGTTTTGTCACCAAGTATTAAGTCTTGTTTGCCAGAGGGATCAAATAATTATTTCTCACTGCAAAATGCAAACACATTTATATAATTTATACAATTTGATTTTCTGGATTTTATTTTGGATATTCTATCTCTTAATGTTAAAATTAACCTACCCTTAAATTATAGACTGTTCATTTCTTTGTCAATGGGCAAACTTACACAATCAGCAAGGGATTAAATAATTATTTAATTCACTGTGTCTATCTATCAATAGATAAATACAATGAAGTAAATAATTATATAGGTAATTATATATAATATATTATACATCTGAAAAAACAATAAGCACTGCCAAAAATCATTTATATACTAGCTATTTAATGTAATATTATTATATAAAAATTATATATATTTCTAAATGATTTCTTGCAGTGTTTATTGTTTAAGCATATGTGGATACATATGCTAAAATTAGTTAGTTAGCTGGAGAACACTTGAATGCTGTGGAGCATATCTGTCAAACTCAAGGCCTGTCGACCAAAGCTGAATGGCTACGTCATGTGGCTTGCGTAGACACAGCGAGTAGGAATGGATAAGATCCGGTTGCAAAAGGACCCGCTCTCCACTTTCCTTAGATGATGCAGCCAGTGCTTGGCAGAGGTGATGGCGCCATCTTGGACTTGGAGCTCCAACTCACACCTCCACACCGCTCTGTTTAGCTACTCGAAGGCAGTGACACAGCTCTGACTGCCCTACCCAAGCACCCTAGACAGCATCCAACAGCCCTTTGAGGATATCCAAGATGCTGATGTGACCCTTGGTGAAAAACCATTAGAAACCTGCTTGTAGAGGACAACACTGGGTTGCACAGGCCTTTATCTGTAATTGGTACAAACTACTAAAGTTGATTAACAAATTACTTTAGTATCAGTGTTCTATATACAACATTGGTCTTGAAAAATATTGTGCCCAAATGTAAATTTTAACATTTCTTTTATTTTGATTATAGACTAAAAAATAAGATGTTTTGGCATGAGTGTATTAATATAGCCAGCATTAGTTTTTATGTTGTTGCCATGGATTTTGTTTTTAGCTACATCATTGTACATACTTATTAAGAAATGTTGCTATGCAGGTCACATTCAAATGTGATTGCACATTGTAAATGTAAGAATAGCATACAAGTCTTTTTCCGTGGACTAAACAGAGAAAAACAATATTTGTATTTTAGCCTAAATGATTGGGGGAGAGGATAGTCATTGATTGAAGCAGCAGTAAACTTTGCAGGTATCTTCTTTGGTGTTAAATTTAATGACTGTAACAATATGTTGTGAGTTCATAGGTTAAACTCCTAACCAGGGCAGAAGCACGATTTGCCTTACATTTTATATCATGACCTTTACTTTAGCCATTGTTATCAAAGAACTGTCAAGTCTTTAAGCATTTCACTATATACTTCTACTTGATGATGAGATGCCTACTAAGCTGGATTAATGATGGATCATTGTCATTACATGAATTACTAACTGCACTAGAAGGGTCTTTACTCATAAAGTGCTGGTGAAATGCATGACTATATAGGAACATTTTTCTCATTATCCATTACCTGAAGGACAGATTCTGAATAGTTTGTAGGGTTGACACTAAGGGCGACATGTATGAACGGGCTTTACGCCTGTTTTCTGGCATACACTGCGCCTCCCAGCCCGAATCCCGCTGTCGGACGCAGCGTTCGCCACTTTCGGCTGCGGTCCGCATGAAGGGGCGGGCAGTGGGCGGGCAGTGGGCGCGGTGGGGCACGGTGTAGGCGTTCCGGGGCGGGACGCGGCGCGCTCGTATAGTCCGAGGCATGTACCATCGCGGCTCGCCAAATCACGGCGCTCGGCAGCTCCGACAAGCAGACCAGGTTTTTTTTGGTCTAAATCCTCCGGCAGAGGCGAAGTGAAGCAGGATCCGAACATGCGAGGAAGCGGATCGAAGATCGCGACAGAAGTCTCGGCGCTCCGCTCCGTGCAGCAGGAGTATGAATAGGAAAAAAAATCGCCTTTATAAAGGCGGAAAACAGTGTCAGAAGAGAGCTGCACGTAAAAAATACACATACTCAAAAAAAACATCACTTTCCCAAACTCTAGAACGGCGCAATATCAACAAATATGATATTGCAAATTGCCGGGAAAGACAGTAAATCAAAATCTGAAACCTATTCTCATTGGTCGGCAGAAACCGGCCAATCGGAATAGGAGCGACAAAGTCCTATTCTAGCCTATGGAGAAGTGTAGACCAATCAGAATATAGGGCGGGATAATTCAAAATACAGTAAAAAGACAGAAAAGAGCTTATTGGCTGAGCTAGCGGGGTCTCGGCTAGCTCAGCCAATCAGAGCGCGAGCTACTTCTCCCATTATACTCTATGGAGAGATGAGCGCACTCAAATCTCGGCGCTCAGCGCCGCGTGGCATGAAGTATTAATCAACAAATTATTTTTATACAGTGTAAAACATTCTCAGATAAAGACCAGAACACTTCTTTAAAAATAAAGCAGTTAAAAACCCGAACAACGCGTTCGTTGCCGAGACCGGCGCTACATAGGGAATTGCCATAGAGAGAATTGCCGGGAAAGACAGTAATTCAAATTTGTAAAGCTATTCTCATTGGTCGGCATAAACCAGCCAATCAGAATAGGAGCGACAATGTCCCATTAGATCCTATGGAGGAGAATTGACCAATCAGAATAGGAGCGACAGTGGCCCATTCTATCCTATGGAGAAAAATGGACCAATCATATTCAAAGGCGGGACAGTTCAAAATACAGTAAAAAGGCAGAAACAAGCTGATTGGTTGAAGCAGCGGGGGCTCGTCCAGCTTAGCCAATCAGAGCGCGAGCTGCTTTCTCATAGAGTTCTATGGGGAATCGAAATTTAAAAGAGGCGCCGTAATTTGGACCAATGGGAGAGCGAGCGACGCTCCTATGGGTTTTCTAATGCAATCTGGTATAAAACTGTACATGGCTGAAATCAAATTATAACACTACAGAAGTTGTGCCGATGTGTATATAAAAGGAATACTAATATGTGGCTAACGAAATAAAAATTTGAAATCAAGAAAATCATGCTTATTTCTTTATTTTCGATGCACCCATACTATTGATCCTTGGCTAACGAAAATAAAGAAATAAACATGATTTTATGGTCTTTTTTTTTTTTTTTTAGTTAGCCACATATTAGTATTCGTTGTATATACACATCGGCACAACTTCTGTAGTGTTATAATTTGATTTCAGCCATGTACACTTTTATACCAGATTGCATTAGAAAACCCATAGGAGCGTCGCTCGCTCTCCCATTGGTCCAAATTACGGCGCCTCTTTTAAATTTCGATTCCCCATAGAACTCTATGAGAAAGCAGCTCGCGCTCTGATTGGCTAAGCTGGACGAGCCCCCGCTGCTTCAACCAATCAGCTCGTTTCTGCCTTTTTACTGTATTTTGAACTGTCCCGCCGTGGATTCTGATTGGTGTAAACTTCCCCATAGGCTAGAATGGGACTTTGTCGCTCGTATTCTGATTGGTCTAAACTTCTCCATAGCCTAGAATGGGACTTTGTCGCTCCTATTCTGATTGGCTGAGATAGCCAAGCCCCGTTCTCTCAGCCAATCAGCTGTTTTTAACATTTTTACTGTATTTTGAACAGTCCCGCCGTGGATTCTGATTGGTCAATCCTGCCCCATAGGTTTTAATAGTTCAGTGTCGCTCCTATTCTGATTGGCCGGTTTCTGGCGACCAATGAGAATAGGTTTCAGAATTTGAAATACTGTATTTCCCGGCCATTTCCAATATCCTAATTCTTGACTTAGGATATTGGAAAGTGATTTTGTTTTATGTAATTTTTATTTTTAATGTTTCAGCTCTTTTCCTGAGAATGTAGAACGCCTTTATAAAGGCGATTTTGGATTTATACTCCGCACCGACATGTGGAATGATTTCTCGCCGCTCCAGCCTGTCTCGCATCGGAACAGATTTTCGGCGCAGTCCCGCACGGCGCCTAAGTCCCGCACTGTGCCCCACACACTGGCGAGGCGCGGCGGACTTTTCCCCGCATGTATGAGGGCACTTCCTCGGACGGCGAATCTTCGGCGCAGCGCCGCACAGCGCCCATGTCCCCGCACTGTGCCCCACGCACTGGCGAGGCGCGGCGGACTTTTCCCCGCATGTATGATCGCACTACCTCCGGCGGACAATCTCAGACGCAGCGCCGAACTTCGCCTCATTCCCGCACTGCGCCCGACACGCTGGCGAGGCGCGGCGGACTTTACATGATATGTATGAGCGTGGCCCATCCCCGACATAAATCAGGCGCAGATTCCGCCGGGAAACTGGCGGAAAACGGCGCCTCGACCCGGCGAGCTTCATACATGTGGCCCTAAATCTTCTGCTAAGGATTACCTTTTTAATTGTGATTACTCCAACTTGATAGTGTGGGTCTGTTGCAACATCAAACATGTCAGATCCATCTCCATCCATAATGGTGTATTTCATTTCTGCATTGACTCCTTCATCTAGGTCCATTGCCAAAACTCTACCAACGGTGGAGTTTACAGGAGATGATTCTAAAACATTCATTTGGTACTGTTCTGATTGAGAGAAGAGCGAGGTACAAAATAAGATAGAGAAAGAAAGAAAAAGAAAAGAGAAAGAGTGTGGGAGAAAGAGAAAACAGAAGGAGGTGGGATAAAGTTTGTAGAGACAAAAGAGCAAGGGAGAAAAAGAGACAGGAGAGGAAAAACAGATTATAGAGAAAAGAGGAAAGAGATTGGAGAGAAATAAGAGAAAGAAAGAGAGGGAGAAAAGAGAGAAGAAACAGGGAAGAAAGATTATACAGTCAAAAGAGAGCAATACTCAATTACACAATATAAATAAAATTGCATTTTTATGTCTATATAGTCTGCTAGCTATAACTTTTTTATTTTTCTGTATACATGGCTGAATATGGGCTTGTTTTTTGTGCGATGAGTTGACGTTTTTATTGGTACTATTATTGGGTTTATATAACACTTTGATCACTTTTTATTAAGGTTTTCTGTGAGGCGTGTTGAACAAAATACAGCATTCCTGGTAGTGTTTTTTTATTTTTTACAGAGGTCATCCTGTGGTAAAAATGACATGCTAGCTTTACTCAGCAGGTTGAAACGATTTCAGTGATACCCAATTTGTATATTTTTTATGTTTTACTGCTTTTAAACAATAAAAACACTTTTATTCAGAAAGGAAAACACTTTTTTGGCATCGCCATAGTCTGAGAGCCATACATTTTTTTTTCTGTGTACATAGCTATATAGCAGCCTGTTTTATTGCGGGTGGAGTTGATGTTTTTATTGGTACCATTTTTGGGGAGACAAGACTTTTTGATTGCTTTTAAATCCATTTTTTGGAAGGCAGGGTGAAGAAAATACTGCAATCCTAGAAGTGTTTTTTATTTTAATTTTTAACAGCGCTCACCATGTAGTATACATGACAAGTTAGTTTTAGGGTAAGTTCACACGGGGTAATTTCACCATTCATTTTGCTGCGTATTTGCGCTATAATACGGGCGAGATGCACATCGAAATTACGGTAATCCATAGTTCTCATAGAGAACTGTGGATTACGCCTTCTCTCCCCGCTCATACAATACGATTGTATTGTACATGTGGGGAGATAATTGACATGTCAATCACTTGGGGCAATTACGTGCCACGAGTAATGAATGTCAATGGGGATGAAGGCCTGCCGCCCCCCACCCCCTGCACCTCGGGAGTATGCGCTGATCAGCGCAAGCTCCCGAAACACACGATGTACTGCGGCGCATACCATACGCGCCGCAGTACATCGTGTGAGCATACCCTTACTTGCTGGGCTGCCCGCCCAATCGTATAGTAGTCATGTAATAGACTGTAAGCCAGCATGGTGCACCATGTATTATACTGGTGTGAACAGGTATCGATTCAATGTGCAGTTTTTTTATCATCTAATTATCCTCCTAGTAGAGGGGTGTGTGAGCTAATGCTCAGCAATTACCTGCAACTGTTTATCTTTCCCAAGTAGCACAGGGGCCTGTCTTGCCTCCTACTGGGTTCAGTCTCTAGTTCAGCCATTGAGCTGTGAGTATGTCCTTTATTGTGTTTTTTGAGTAATGTCCTATTTTTCTGTGATTTTTCTGTAATTTGTTAGTGTAGGGACTGGCAAGTAATGAGGAGCCTTGACTTGGCTTGCGAGCTTGCGTTTAGTGACCACTGTATCAACTAATACCTCATATTTGATACTTTTCCAGTGTGTCATTCTTTTTGCACAAAAGTAGTAGGGAGCAGAGGGTGTCTGTATTTTGTGTTGGACACGTAAAAAGTGCTGGGCAGCCCACCCAATCGAATAGTAGTGGTGTAATAGACAGTAAGCCAGCATGGTGCACCATACATATCTGCATTAATGGCACCCTTTTGTATTGCCTTATCTATATGCAATTATAATACCAGCAACCACCCCCTCATGCATAGAAGGTGTGTGTGTTTGTCGGTATTTTTGCATTTTTTTTGCATTTGTGCAATCTCCCCATGTATTATACTGTGGCTTTTCTACATACTGGTGTTAACAGGTATCAATTCAATGTGCAGTTTTTATTGTCTAATTGTCCACCTAGTGGAGGGGTGTGTGAGCTACTGCTCAGCAATTACCTGCACCTGTTTATCTTTCCCAAGTAGCACAGGGGCTTGTGTTGTCTCCTACTGGGTTTACTTTTTAGTTCAACCATTGAGCTGTGAGTATGGCCTTTGTTGTGTTTTTTGGGTTAAATAACATGACAGATTTTTAGGATAGATCATTATGCATGCAGCAATACCAAATATGCATGCTTTATTTTTTTATCTTTTTTGGGGTGACAGGCATTTGTTAAGGGAAAAGAACGGTGTACGTGTTTTTATTTTATTTTTTGTGTTTGAGTTGTACTTTAAAAAAAACTTTTATTCACTTTTCACAATAGGAGACTTGTAAGAGTGTTCTTTAGGTCACTGATACAATAGAGATTAGTACATAGCTGAACTACTATGTACTGGTCTCCATGGAGACTGTCACTCACCGTGCCCAGCCATGCCCATAGGGCATTGCTGGTTCGTTGTGACATCACAGACAGCCCGGATGTCTTTCTCAGGTGCCCGGGCTGTCAGGTAAGATTGCAGCAGTATAGTAGCTGCCGCGATAGAGACACAGGGAGTCCCCTCCCTGTGTCTTTCATGTAGCTGTTACAATCGCGATTGATGGCAGCAGCTAAGGGGTTAATCACCCCCTCTCTCCCTTCTGGAGTTATCTCCAGTCGGGCCAGATACTGCGAGATGTCAGCTGTAATGTACTGTTGATTTCCTGCACCGATCCCCAGGATGTAAGTTGACGTCCACTTGCGTTAACCTCTGCACGACTTGGACGTAAGCTTTCGTCCAGTGTCGTGAAGGGGTTAAAAGTACTAGAACATAATGAAAACTTTACCTATTTGGTTTCACTGAACAATGAACTACATGAAAACAAAACTCTGACAGTTCAGTTTTTTTCACATTTAACTTTCAACGGCACCATTAAAAAATACACTTTATCCAGCAAAAAACAAGCCCTCATAAAACTATGTAGATGGAAAAATGAAAAAAGTTTTTTTTCTCTTTCAAGGTCGGTAGGAAAAAAAGTGCTTTAAAAATTGCTCCTAGTTAGAAACAATTCAGGGCAGAGATGCACTGAGAAAACTATGCAAGCTGATGATAGTAACAATGTGCACTTACTTTGTGGAAATCTAGGTGGATTGTCATTGACATCGCTCAGTGTGATATTAACTGTGGTCGTTCCAGCTAATCCACCCAGCTGTCCACCCATGTCTTTGGCCTGGATAATTACTTCATAATATTCTCTTGCTTCTCGATCCATGTTAGTTAAAGCTGTTCTAATTATGCCTGGAGGAGAAAAATAAGAGAAAAATTTGCTTACACAATATATCACATTAAAAAGTTCATTTAACTTTTAAATGAAAAAGTCTGTTTTTCACACAGGCAAAGACAGGAGAAGAAGTGTGTAAAATTGTAGAAATGTCCTGCAGAAACACCACTGATATCCTTCCATATGGCAGTAAGTATGTCGTTTAGAACAGCAGAGGTAATTGTCCAGATGCTAAAACTACCCAATCAATGTAATTTCTGTGTGAGGTCCTATTAAACAACTCCAAGCGCTGTATACTTAAATATCACAACAGAGTCATAAGGATAGTTCCCATAATGATCAGTTCTGTAATGACGGGCTGTGCACAGATTAGTTTGAGGTCCACAAATAGTTTAGACTTCTCTTTATTGGTGCAGTATTCTGTGAGTAACAGGTACAGTCATTCTTTGTTGGAAAAGAATTGATATTTGGACCAGCTATACCAGATACTGCCAATAGGTGGCAGCAATGCTTCTTTAAAGAACTGCGGATGAAAGTTTTCAATATACTGTAATTACTGCTTGAGTTGCTTGATTTGCACTACAACTACTGATATGTGTTTGCTCTTCCTGAAAAGACTTATCATGAGTCTGACCTCTTCATAGGATATTTCCCCAAAGATCAAGATTTTTTGGGACGTCTACTTTCGTTTTGTATAAGAACATTAAACTAAGTATCTGCATTGACATCCGGGGCTGCGGTGAATTTCAATTAGATTGCTCCACTGTATGATAAAAGCAGAATGATTGCTGAAATGCATTTGTCTAAAAAATATTGATGTACATTGATGTATAATTATGAATGGCAGAAAATAAAATATTGCATTTGGTATTTGAATTATTTGTAGAACGTTTGCACATAAAAATACAAATAAAACAATTTAAGGAGCTCAGTCGTTTCAGATATGTTTTTTTAATGAAAGGGTTTTTTTTTGAGACTTTTTAAAACCTGCATATCACCTCCCACTGTGCTAAAATAGAAATAAACCCATACTTACCTCTCCCATCACCATTGTCCCAGCGCTGCCAGAACTACAGTGTTTCCCCCCTGTCACTCTCCGATGACATCACGTTCATGATTCACATGATGATGCAAGCAATCTCTGGCCTCAGAAGTCACACATGTACAGCATGTGACCACAGAGGTCAGTGATTGGCTGCAGCATCATGTGATTCATGAACGTGATGTCATCGGAGAGTGACAGGGGGGAAACACTGTAGTTCTGGCAGCGCTGGAGCAATGATGATAGCAGAGGTAAGTATGGGTTAATTTTCTACTTTAGAATAGTGGGAGGTGACAGGGAGGTTTTAAACAGACTTAGAAAAGTCCTTGAAAGATAAAATATCAGAACAAATCTATTGCTTACATTTTCTATAAGCTGTGTGGATGCACCCAGACATTAGAACAGTGGCTCTTAATCAGCTGGAACTGAAGGAAATCAACATATGTTTATTTTCTCTGACCTCTAACTAAAATAGAGTATTTCCCTTGCTTATAAATTTATGCAATAAATTACAGTTGTCTTCAAGGCTTGACTGACCCACTAGAGGATACCCTGGTGGTTCCAAGCTGACAATAATGTACACCTAATTTTTCAGGATCCCAAAGATCTAGTAGACAACCTCATTTGGAGCTGATTTTGTAACCAATTACCAGATGTCCTATTGAACTGTATATGTACAAAGATTACTTGAAAGTGGCCGTGCACTTATTGTGTATAGATATAAGGTGGGACCTAAGAAATATGTGCTCTCATGGGTCATTAGTATAAACTCTGGTGGGCCCAAGGAACTCCAATCTGATATTGGTAGTATTCATTTCACTTCACATTATAGCTGTTGTGTATGTTGAAAAATTGCCAGGGATTCAATTTCCTAGCACCTCAGCTTTACTGAGAGCTTAGACTTTAGCTATCCATAAAAGTGTATGGAGAAGGGAGAGGCAGAAAGTGAACATGAAAGATACTCCCACTAAAACACACAAGTAGCAGCATGTAGGATATTAGAAAGCAATAATTCACAGTGTAGCTGTGAGTCCAGAACTAAGGTGTGATAAGACACACCCTATACAGCCCGCACCATAAGTCTCTTTGCCTTTTCTCCACCTCCCTTCCTTATAGACTTTTATGTAGCCTGAGCTTTCAGTGAAGCTGGTTCCCATGTCGCTGCAAGACTGATTCTGTAAGTCATTTATAACTTAGTGAGCATATAAGAATTGGCTATGATTGACTATGGGAACAAAAAAGGATAAGAACTCTTGCCTTAGAGTCTAAAGGAGCCCAAAAGTGCTTCTAAGTACTAAGTTATCCTTCAGCCCACTGAAATTGCTTTTTAGGATTTCTTCCCATATTATACCAAAAGTTTTAAGCAAAAATTAATAATTTTTTAAAATGCAGATGTGCAAATAGTATTCCAGGTGCAACAGAGAGTGCAAATTTTAACTTAAATAACAGTACCATTGGATAAAGAGGTGTTATATAGGACAGAGCAATTTTCTGTCCTTCATCTTTTTAAAGACTTTGATTTAAAGAGTATTGTGTAATACATAAAACCCCATGCAGACTGTTTGGTACCCTTATATTATTGCCGTTGAAATTGCATTAGACTTTAAAGACTCTCAATTGTGTTATACTGCATATTACCTAAAATATTTACCTGTGCCTTTTATTTACTTTATTTTAGAACATATTTAGTTGGGTTATTACTGTGTGAAGCAGCGGTGAAGCACTTATGCTGTGTAAATGTATATGATGCATTGGTTTCTGTGCAATTGACAAAATGACAGTAGGGGAACTTTGGCTTTATGTGCCATGCTAATGTTTGCATGGGGAATTGTCATGAGCCGGCATGCAGTTTCTGTCCATAGCCCTCTCTCTATGGCCATCTAACGCTGACACCAGGCTCCTTAGACTCTACTCCTTGGTGTGGTGTAATGTACACAATTAACCCTTTCTGTACATTACTAGGTGATGAGAGTTGTAGTCCTGTTTTTTTCTGTTGTATTGCTGAAGTTATATTTGTAATGTTTGTCATCTAGTTGAACCTTGGGTGAAACTGCAATGTCTGCTATATTAGGGTCTGGTATCCAGAGAAACAGGGAGGGTTTCTTGCAGGGTATAAGTGGCCCAATTAATTATGTTGTGATTGGAAGTGTACAAGATGGATGGGGTGACAACTACCTCAGCCCCGGGTTGCTGGTCTGATTGTTAATTTGGAGACCAGCACCAGGCCTATTTTCTAACCACAGATTCCTGTAAGGTTGAAGTAAAGAATTCTCTGGATGGAGCTGCAGCCTGTCAGATTAGGAGGCTCTTGGAAACTTATTGAAGCATGGGGTATAGTTTGATCAGTCCAGATCCCATGACTGTTCATGTCCAGTGTAACTCTGGTCTGGCTTAACATTAATTTTACAATAAGTATTGAAGTATTGTCAGGGGTAAGAGAAAAGTAAAGGGACTATTTAGAGGACCGCTCCCTGTTGCTGGCTGTGCTAGCTGAGGAAGGACTGTGTAAGGAGAAAGGATTTCTGTGTACACCAACTCCCTGGAAAATTAGAGGGCAAGTTTATGTTTTAAAACAACGCTGTCTGATCTCCTGCTTTTGCACCTGCATCACATCAAGGGCATTCACACCAACACCACAGGGCAGGAGACTACCACCACTATCATTCCAAAGTGTGCCCCAGGGGAAGTGATAAAATCTAAACAAGCCGCAGGTATGAGAGGTATGAGAGGTATGAGAAGCATGGAGCTGTGCTGCCACTGTGACGACGACTATACCCATCCTCTCCTCTGCCTCTCCGAGCCATTGCAGAACTCGAGTGGGGCCAAATGAATCTACTTTCTGACTCAGCTCTGTAGCTGAAGTTAAGTTTTTGAGTAACTATTTTGTGGGTGAGTCCTCATGTTCACATATAACGGGTACATTTCCCTCCAGGAATGGGTTGCTCTCTGTTGAGTGGGTGCTTTTCTGGCCTTTATGATGAGCGGGAACAGCAGTGAAAATGGCAGACCAAGTGTGTTGCTACCATACAGAGTGAGCGAGAAAGCTGTGGGCTGCAGAGAAAGAGACAAATAGCCCTGAGCCTTTAAATGATGGTAACTGGGAGGTGCTTGGAACTGTGCTGCATGATTCCCAGCAGATTGACTCTGAGTAAGGCAGCTTCTGGGAGAGAAAACAGAGAGCAGGGAAATATAAGACAGTAGAACAGTGTGCTTACTAAAATAAGAGAACAGGAAGACAGCTACATGGCCAAAGTAATTTGGGTGAGGAACCCCTAGTGCAGGAGACAAGTTCAAAAAGTAATTAACTGTTTTGAGACTTTGGTGCAAGGGTCTAGCGACGTAGACTGTGTTAAAGAGAATGTGTCATCAAAAAATGACTTATTGTTTAACTCACATTTTTATGTTAAACACATTTTGTAGGATATTTTGGTCATGTTTTTTTTTTTAATTTTCCAGATCACTTTCAATATTTTTTTTAATAATTTTTAAGTCCTGTAGTTTTCACTTTGGCCACTAAGCCTAATAATCGTCTGATACCTTCTGTTCTGTTTAGAGAGCTTTTCAGCAGTCGGCTCATTATTAGTAAAAGCAAGGTCAAAGTGAAAGGAGACACCATTGTGTACAGATAACACAGAATCCACCAATCACAAGAGGAGATGTCACAGCTTCCCCTCTCCCCTCCCTTCACAGTGAAAACTATCCTATAGATGTCTATGGGACAGAAACTGTCTTAAGAATCCTATGGGCATGAAGCTGCTGTAAAGTATCTCTCTGACTGCTGTTAAAGCACTGCAAGCAAGAATGTCTTCCCCACAATCATATATAGACGTCCGAATAGAGAAATCTACAATAAGGAGATAAAAAAGGCTGAGAGGAAAAGCATATGGATCAGGGTCTTGATTTAATAAGTGAAAAAAAAATAATTGCCGACAGATTCCCTTTAAATAAAACCTTATCAGAACTGTCAGCCTTTTATAACTAAGTAATTTGCCTACTAATAATCACCACATATACTGAAATTGTACTGTATACATGTTCTTCAAAACCACCAAGCCCGGTATACCTCTAGCAAGTACAAACATAGGAATGTAAAAAATCCCTTGTATACTCCAAAATTCCAGAAGAATAAAACATAACCTTAATTTTAATCCGTTAACAACATGACAGAAAGATACAAAGGAGGGGAGAATGAGTAAGAACTTGCTATGAAATGCTTCAACATTTTCTCTTTCTATGTATCTTTTTGCTGTGTTCTCAGTGGATTTTAAATAATATCCAAGTGTTATTATTTTGAAATTTGGAGTAAACAAAATATTTTTTTTACTTTCCATACACACATAGGACAAAATTGTTGGTACCTTTTCATTAAATAAAGAAAAACCCACAAAGACACTGAAATCATTTGAAACTGTCAAAATAATCGATTTAAATATACTTAAAATTAACTAATGAAATTTAGACATTGTATTTGATTTGTGGTTAAATGGAAAAAAAAAAAACTAATGATACTGGCCTAAAAAAACAATGATGGTACCCCTATAAAAATTTGACCATAAGGACATCCCAAAGGTGTGTCCAGTAATGAGCATCACAGTTATATTTTTAAAATTGCAATTACTTTAATTAGCAGTCACTCTGCTAATTAAAAATGTTAAAAGTAGTTACTGTGCTGTTTGTTATCATATTGTATGTATCACACTGCACATGGACCTAAGGAAACTAAGGAGAGAGTTGTCGCAGGAGATTAGAAAAAAACCCATTGACAAACATGTTAAAGATAAAGGCTATAAAACCATCTCCAAACAGCTTGATATTCTTGTTTGTATGGTTGTACATATTATTCAGAAGTATAAGGTCTATGGGACTATAGTCAATCTCCCAAGATGTGGCCACAAGAGGAAAATTTATAACAAATTGAAGTGACAGATAAATCAAATGGTAACCAAAGAGCCCAGAACAACTTTGTAAGAGATGAGATGGACTCTAATGTCAAGGTACATCAGAGTCAGATTGCACCAACTATGACTCTCTTTGCCAAAGTAGACTCAATAGAAGATGACCAAAAAGGAAACCACTGTCGAAAGTAAATCATAAAATAGCGAGACTGGAATTTTCCAAAATGTATAATGACATATAATGTGTTCACAGATGCAAAAATGAAGCATATAAAGGAACATTGTACCTCTTGAGAAGTTATGTTTTGAGGCTGCTTTGCTACATCTTGCACAGGATGTCTTGAATCTGTGCAAGGTGCAATTAAATCTCAAACCTTTTCAGGCATTCTGGAATGGAATATTCTGTCTAATATTAGAAAGGATGGTGTTAGTTGCAGGTAATGGGTCCTCCAACATGATAATGACCCAAAACACACAGCTAAAAACATCCAAGAAAGAGCAAAACATTTAACTATTCTGAAGTGACCCAGCCCTGATCTAAATCTTATTGAACATCTGTTGAAGAAGCTAAAACATGCAGCCTGGAGAAGGCACCCTTCAAACCTGAGACAGATGGAGCAGTCACAAGGATTGGGCCAAAATAACTGTGGGCAGGTGGAGAAGTTCCATTGAGAGTTACAAAAATTGTTTGTTTGCAATGATTGCCTCAAAAGGTTGTGCAATAAAATATTAAGTTAAGAGTCCCATTATTTTAGTCCAGGCCTGTTTCATTGTTTGTTTTTTAACTATAATTGAAAAGCAATATCGGATTTTCATTAGTTGATTTTCAGCAAATTTAAATTTATTATTGCTTTTGTAAATTTTAAGTTGTATTAGTGACCATTCTGGAAGGTTACAAACAATTTTTTCCACATGTATATGTGATTGGCTCCAGATTTATTTTCTTAAGTCCTTCACCCTCTGCTGGTGCTCTCATAGTACGCCTTTGTTTTTTTGTATCGTAAGTCCGTGTCCTGAGATCAGCATGGCCATGTACTATGAGAATATGTTTTTTTGCTGGCCATATCTCCCAGCAAGGTAGCCACCACTATGCCCAGGAAGCAACCATCACAAGCCCATTGGGGCTACCTCTCTCCACAACTGAGGTTAATAACACCACTACCGTTACTAAAGATATTGTAAGAGAAATTCAAAACTTGTGTCTGTTCCTAAAAATTGACAATATAGTAATGAAAGGACCTGTAGAGTATACACATAACACATAGATATGTACTTGATGTTTTCTGAAAATTGGATGTGGCACATAAACTAATGTTTCAGCCCTTTCTCTAATATTCAGTCAAACTCTGCTAGGTTAGGTTTTTTAATGCTGAAAACCACCAAGGCAGCAATAGATATTAGATAATACTTGACATATTGTGCTGTTTCTTTGAGATCAACCCAATATCTCTGGTGATTGACATTTATACAACAAACTACCCCAATAAGTAAATCAAGCTGAATTTTTCCTGGTTAATTTTATTGTTCTCTCCATAGCTGTCTGGTACTTGTTTATCTCAGTTCTTTCCTACCTGCAGCACATTTGGCCAAGTCTACCATGCATGTTAATGCAGGGCTTGATGGTGTTAATTGCTGGCCAAAGATCTTTCAGCTGGAAATTATCCTATGTCTATGGCAGAAAAATAAATAAGGCTTTACTGTAGGGTCGGTAAACACTCAATGAAGTACCTAAGCAATAAGCTAGTCATGTTCTAAAAATTATTGAAATCATTTAAGCCTGATTGGTTGGGTTGTTTAATTAAGCGGGCTTTTAGTTCCATCATAATAACGTGCTTAAAATTAAGCATTGTTTCCATGGTATCTGAGAACAGATGTTGTTCATGTTCTGTAAATATCCAAACCATCAGTGATACATAATGATACAGAAGAAAGGTACCCGTTCACAAAATATTTTAAGTACATTTAATTAAATAATAAGTTCATAGCACAGATATGTGTGCCATTTTGAATATCACAAGTCTTAAAACAACCTGCCTCTCCACATGCTCCCTTTATCATACTAATAGCACTGTATGCTGCAGCTATGGAGAAGGTGCTATTCCAAAAGCAATAGTCAAGTGCTTTACAGCATGGTGACAGCTCCAGAGATTTGTGAAAATCTCAAGTGAAAATCGAACAAATTATGTGTATAAAATATAATACCTTCTCCAGGCGGACTGAACGACATGACTGAAGTTTCATTTACAATGGGTTGATCTTGATAATGTGCTTGTCAAAGTAAGCAGGTTTTATGAAAAAAAAAACTGTCATATCAATGCAAAGATAATCTGTAGCTTAGAAGTGAGCAATAGAAGTATTCATATCTATGCAACCAATGTCAAGCAGTTAACATGCTGTTGAAATAAGGAGTGGAAAATATAGCACGATTTTAGATGGTCTACTTGTATTATGATTCTAAAGAAATCATTGAAGTATTCATTTAAATATAAGCTCACAAATCTAATTATACATATTGTGACAGAGTGACCTTAGGCAGTCGCATGGTGCTGCTATTAGATGTCATACGTCAGGGGACCTGGTAGAAACGTGCCACCGAGGGCATGGTCTCAGTGGAGGAAGCCAGGTGTTGGTCAGTCAGCAACCTAATGTTGCTGACACTCGTATGTAGTATGGCTGACGTCCAGGCATTATGGGTTGGATTTCCTGGGACAGCTGTAGTTGGGTCGGTGGCTGTTCCCACGTTCAAATGTTCCCACGTTCCAGTTCCAGGATTTACCAGGCCTATAAAAAGCCTGTCTCTCTGGGTGATCAGGGGGTGTGGTTTGCTACCTGGTAGTGGAGCAGCAGAGGAGCTGGAGAGAGGCTCTGGCCCCATAGGCTTAAAGGAAGCCTGTACTGGACTGTAAATATGTGTTTTGGTGGTGCTGGATGGTAGATCCAGACCACGGTAGAGAGGGTCTCTATATAACTTGTTTAGTTAGTGGCTAGACGGCCAAGGAGTTTGTTTATGTTTTGATTTGATTTGTTCCTGTCTCTAAATAAAGCTGGCTAAGGCCAGTTTGAAGAGAAGCCTCGTCTCAGATTGTTATATTGGTGCCACTCCGCTTACCCAGGCGGCGATCTGTGAGTTAAAGTACCCCCAGGACGGTCCAGGAGGGCGTCCAGACCAGAGTGGATCGTCACAATATGTTAATTTCACATAGAAATAGAACTGAATTATGTACTTAGTAAATTGTGCTACCTTGATTTTGTATGAACTTGTAACATATATATCAAGCTTTACTGTTTTGAGACACAATGTGGACCATCCCCTTGGCGCTGGGCATGCCGACTTAACTCATGTCAACAGTCCATCTGCTGATCTCCAGCAGGTCCTTCCCCAGGATGCCTGCGTGTGCCCCTCTTGCTGTTTTAAAAGGGCAGCACTAGCCCCTCAGACTTACTGAGACCAATCACTTGCCACCTGATTCTTCTTAAAAAGGAGCATCTCACTTCCATCCTTACCAGTTTGTTGGTGTGCTACCTTGTGTTGAATTACATTCTAGAGTGTTGTATTCTCTGTATCTGACCTCAGCTTGTCTCCTAACCTTACTGCTTATCTGCTGCTTGTCCTGGCCTTCAGCCTGCCTACTTATTTACAAGAGAACTCCGTCATGACCTTCTGCTTTTGACCTGACCAAACCTCTGTGTATTCCTTGGGTAAAATGCTTGCATGTCGGCTGTCTCCGTGAGTGACCACGTCGGGAGTAGTGACCTGGAGATACACTGCTACCAAGTCCAGATCCCTTGTACAAGGGTTTTAAGGGTCACCCCACTCCTCTACTTGGTTCTTTGTCTAGGATCGTGGCTGACCAGACCAGAAGATCCACCACTTGTTTCCGGTCAGTGTAACATTTGTTCACCCTAAGGTGAAGTAAGGTACAAATTATCAATCATATCCTTATTGTAAATTTTGCTATATTTTGATGATATAAGGATCTGCTTTTGTTCATAATGGCTTATAGGAGGATGAAGACATTTACCAAGTGAAAAAAATATTTGTCTACAAACTTGTTCCTTAATACAAGAGTATCTGTCCTTAAAAGGAATTTTTTTGATTTTTTAATATTGGATTAGGGGGAAGTCTGTCTTCTAGAAACCCCACTGTTCAAATTATTGAAGGGGCATTAGCACTATTTTTTCTTCACTGTTTACCGGTGGTAAGGTGTGGGGACCTTTATAACATAGGTTCTGGAACTTAAACCACCTTATTGACTTGAACTTCTGGGACAGGGGAGTTACTCTTTGCAATTCATAGGGCCAAAGAGTTTGTCAATGCAAAGGCACTAATCTGCCTCAAATGTCTTTGCTTTGACAGATCTTTGAGGGGCCACCTAAGTGGACTGCAATACATGATGGTCACACAGGTCTTTGCTGTGGCTACCTGTCAATCAACAGTGACCTACAGAACAATTAACTTGTGGTAGACTCTTTGGCAACCTTCTTGACAACACTCTTGGTAACATCAGGCTGTGTTAACTTTGCCAACAGTGGACACTATTATTTCAAATGCAAGCTGTGTAAAAATATTCACCTGGCTCTGCATACTTGTAGCGTATTTGGTGTCTACAACTGTATGCTGCCACCTAGCCTCGCCTAGTAAATCAATGTAGATGTACAGTGTGAAAACAGCCCTATCTATTGAGCCATTAATATAGCTTAAAGTTCTTTATTGTGCACCCACCTCAAAAGCTAGGGTTTGCATCCTAGCCATGCGGCAATCAATAGCAGCTTTTCCTGGAACACAGGTGAGCTGTTTAGTTTTTCTTCTGGCACCTCAAAAGCTAAGCACACAATCCAATACATGCTTAAAGTAGGCTTGAGTGACCCACATAACAACCTTCCCCTCAGAAAAGCTCACTGCAGTCTTTCCACGTTCCTCACCAGTAGGCCATTCTCCAAGTTCCTGACCCCAGTCAACAAACTGACCTTTTTGCAGACAGCAGGGAGGGTGCTATCCTTCCACTTTTTTATCTTTATGAACAACCATGAAATATCCTTTTTGTACTCAACTAGCTCCTTAATGAAGTCTTTTTATACTATACACTCAGCTGTGCCACACTCTCTCTGTTGTATGCTCTTTATGACTTTACTTCCTTTGCCAGCTCCTGATGTTGTTTTGGTCTCTCTGGGACTGCCCCATCTTACTCTTTAACCACAGCCAGCAAAGGCAATGCCCTACTGTGAGGAAAATTCACTCAAAAAATGACTTCATCTCCAACTTCATATCAAGTAAGATCTCACAGATGGCCTCCAGCCCCCCAGGAAAGCTCAATTTACATGGTAATCAGCCCAGCTAAGAACCATTGTAAATGCTCTTCCATAGGAAGCTAGCACAGCAGGAGAGGTTGACCCATCAAAAGAACCCTAATTTCCATTAATTGGCACCTAAGACACATGTGGCCTCTGAACCCCAGAACAAAGACTTGAATGAAACCGACCCAGCCTCAGTGGCCCCGATCTTTCATAAAGATTTATAAGAGAATTGTGGAACCGTGGTATACCCCGATTTCACATTTTAAAATGTTAGTCTTTCTGCACAGCCCGCTGCTACTCCCGGGTTTCTAGGGTGCATGGGGACTGAGAAATCGAGAACTGGACTTAGAGAACACCTAGGATAGGGGCGTCAGGCATGAGGGCGTAGTGTAGGTCCAGCCGGTTCTGATGATGCCACCGGCTCGGTTCTGTGCCAATGCCTTGCCGCGTTATGGTCCAATTTTGGTTTTTCAGTCAGAAATTGCATGGCCAGAGTGGGAGGAGTTCATAGACCGTCCCAGGAGTGTGTGGGGGCGTGTAGGGGCTGCCACGTGGGCTGTCACATTACAGATATAAGCAGGAGCCCCAGATGGGCCTCCCGTTGATCCAGGAGGGGGGGGTACCTAAGAGCATTTCCAGGAGCATCCACACACAGAAGCCAGGCCACATAAGACCCCCCATGTGGGCCGAAAATCAAAGGTAACTGGACAAATTTTACTGCCTTTGTCTGTAACCCATACTTATATTTGCACCTCTGACTCTTATCTGTATATTATTATCCTTTTGTATATATTTGTCTCGTGTGCCCTGCAAGGCTAATTAAATCTATAAACTTTAATCTGAGTTAGTCTGTCTTGATCATCGGCCTCAAACGCTTAGTACTCGGTCTATAATATATAGCTACCCCAAGGCTGGTTTCGGGCCTTGTCATAAGTTGGTAATGGACCGGTCTTATAACTAAACTAGAAACTGGCGGCAGCCGTTCAGGGTCATGGACGAGGAGTGTGTTCTCTCGTCCCCCCTGGTTCTCCCTGTGCCCGTGTGGGCAGGGGTTAACAGTGGAACAGTATCTGGCTGACCTTGTGTACCCCTAGGGGGGCAGAGCAATGTCACAATACACCCCAAGTCAGGCCATCGACCCTTGAGTGGGCCGGCGGGGTGGGCTTTTTCCTGACAGATTGGTGGCAGAGCGGTGAGATCAAGACAATAGTGTGTGTGAGCGCGGGTTCCGTACTCCCAAACACTAAGGACTACCAGCAGGGGTTTTTGCTGCTGGGGTCTTAAGATTAGCTCAGCATTAGACAAGTCAGAGTGCAAATACAAGGTTTTGGGTGCATTCAGGTTGCAGTTTTTGTGTCAAGTGACCAAGTGTTGCAAAGGAGGCTGGTCGTTGGCAAGGGCAAAGCTGTAGGCCCTGAGGAAACAGTCGGTGAAGTTAGCCAGGAGGAGCTCGGCCCAGACCAGGCTGTGGACTATGAAGGCGAGGAGGAGTCCAGCTCGGGCTCCTCAAGGAGCCAGTCACAGGTGGTCAATGGCGTAGTGGGCAGCTCCCCCTCAGCTATTCTCCTGCAAGCTGCCCTGGCTAAGCTTGAGGCTGGAGACCTCGACGTCTACAAGACCCTCCTAGAAGCTGCAGAACGTCGCGAGTGGATAGAGACGGCAGCTGGCGAAAGTCGGGAGTGGGCCGAGGAATGTCAGCGGAAGCGTGACCACCAATTACAGGTGCTTCAGCTGAAAAAGGCCCAGTCCACCCCGGCCAGTCAAGAGCTTCCTGAGACCCAGGTCCCAAAGTTAAGGGCGGAGGACTTTCCCATGCTGGATAAAGGCGGAGACCTGGACACCTTCATGCTGGCATTTGAAAACATTTGCTGCCAGCACCTTTGGGCCTGAGGACCAGTGGGTCCGGTTTCTAACCCCCTCGTCTCAGGGGTTTAAAGCTCTGGAGATCTTCGAGGACCTGCCCAGCGATGCCACCCTGACCTACGAGGAAGTCAAGCAGGCGTTGATCCGGCAGTACAACCTCACTCCTGAGATGTACAGGAAGAAGCTCCGGAGTTTGTAGCGGGGTCCTACAGACAGCTGGGCCGACCACATGTGGGCCCTCCAGAGAGCAGTGGACCAGTGGACCTCAGGGTTGAAGATCACCACCGTCCAGCAGCTGAAGGAGCTCATCGCCACGGAGCAGTTTTAGTGGAACTTCCCAGAGGACCTCCAGCAGCACCTTCGTGACCGGAAACCGGAGGGGGGCCACTGCCACAGCAAACCTCGCGGATGAATAAGCCAACAATCGGGCACCGGAGGCCAGGATGCACACCAGCTGGAGAGGGGGTAAGACGCCCGCAGGGCCAATTGTCCCTACCCCTAAGCCCAGGGGGCCCCCAGCCCATGCTTCCACATCTGTGGGGGAACCCTGACTCTGTCACCTTTGCAAACAGCCGGGAAATTTCAAGCCCGCATGTCCCCAGCGCCAGAAGGGCCCGTTCCAGTCCCCTTTTCCAAGGCCCCCCAAAGTTTTGTGTGTGGGGGGGGGGAAGGGCCCCCTTGATAACTACCAGCCAGTCACCGTAGGCCGGCTGTGGCCATGGGACTCTTGAAAAACCGGCGCGGAGATGACTGTGGTGCGGCCTGAGCTGGTGTCCCCAAAGGACATGATACCTGGGAAGACCCGCGCTGTCTCCGGGATTGGAAACGTTGTACCGGCACTGCCAGTAGCCAGGGTGTATTTGGACTGGGGTGCCGGGCAGGGAGTGCGGGAGGTGGGGGTATCTTTGAACATTCCAGCTAGTGTTTTTTTAGGGACAGAGTTGGGGCGGCACGTAGCCCGTTTTGAGGCCCCTGAAGCCCCAAGGTCTGTTCCCACCAAATGTAATGTGTCATCCAACCCTGTTAATAATGTGGACAATTTTTGTTAACATGCATCCCTGAGGGAAGTATGGGGGTGGGGTGATAATGCTGTGTTCCTCCCCATTCTGTGGAGAGGATATAAGGTCAGTGGGTTGCATAGGGCAGCAGGATGTGTCCAGCAAGCCTGCTGGGATTTGTTGTCCCCTGGTGTGGCATCAGAGGGGACAAACAGGGGGCAGACATCTGTGGTGGGGGAGCATGCAGGTGAGGCAGGGCTCCCAAGAAAGGCCATAGGGCAGGGTCTCCCCACAGCCAGGGCAGACAGGGGGCAGACAGCTACGGTGGGGGAGCATGAAGGTGAGGAAGGGCTTCCAGGAAAGGCCACAGAGCAGGGTCTCCCCACGAACAGGATGTTGGAGGGCCAGGTTAGGCCAAGCAGACTGGCGACTTATATAGACGCCGAGGGGGAGGGAGCCCCACCAGCGGTTGCAGCGGTCGTGGCAGCTGTCACGCGCAGTGGGAGTGCCAGGAGCCAGGAGGCCCCTCAGGGGCCCGACGGTATCCTCCCATCGGACCAGGTAAGTGCCAGGGTAGGCGAGGGCCAGGAGATGGGTCCCAGGGAACCGACAGATGACGGGGCAGTCTCATCCATTCTGGCCATGTCTAGTAGAGAATTTCAGGCAGCATTAGCGGCTGACGAAAGCCTGAAAGCTCTCAAGGAGCAGGCGGCACAGCCACCCTTGGACTCAGACACCGCGCGGGTGGTCTGGAACCAAGGACGGCTGTACCATGTGACGGTCCGACCGGATTCACCGGAGGCGTGGCCCAGAGACTGACGGTTGGTGGTACCCTATCCGTTCAGGGCGGAGTTGTTGCGGGTTCCGCACGAGATTCCAATGGCCAGACACCTAGGGATCACCAAGACCAAGGAAAGGCTGGCCCAGCATTTCTACTGGCCAAAGATTGGGACTGATGTGGCTGCCTACTGCGGTTCGTGCGACACCTGTCAGAGGGTGGGGAAGGCGGGTCCGAGGCCCAAAGCCCCACTGGTACCTCTGCCCATCATAGACGAGCCTTTTCGGAGGGTGGCTGTGGATTTAATTCGACCGCTGCCCATTCCCAGCAGCTCCGGGAAATGCTTTGTACTGACGGTAGTAGACTATGCCACTCGGTACCCGGAAGCGGTAGCCTTGTCGTCCATTCGGGCAGACAAGGTGGCCACCGCCTTACTGGAGATTTTCTCTCGAGTGGGCTTTCCCCAGGAAATGCTCACTGATCTGGGGACCCAGTTCATGTCGCAGTTAATGGAGTCCTTGTGCAAGCTGATACAGGTGCAACATCTGGTGGCCAGCCCGTTACACCCACAGACTAATGACCTGGGTGAACGGTTCAATGGCACCCTGAAGCAGATGCTTAAGATGTTGGTTGACACCCACGGACGCGACTAGGAGCGGTACCTCCCACACCTACTATTTGCTTACCGGGAAGTTCCACAGACCTCAACGGGGTTCTCTCCCTTCGAGCTCCTGTATGGGCGACGTGTACGGGGGCCCCTGTCTCTGGTGAAGGAGGCCTGGGAAGGAGACTTAGCAACCCCGGAGGTGTCTTGTCATTGAGTATGTCATGCGCTTCCGTGACAAAATGCAGGCCATGACGCAGCTAGTGCATGAGAATATGCGACGGGCCCAGGCCGACCAGAAGAGTGGTACGACCAGAACGCTTGTGAGAAGGACCTACCAGTTGGGGTCAGAAAGTGTGGGTAATGAATTCCACGTACCACAGGACAAAGCTTCAGGCATCCTGGGGAGGGGCCCCTATGTCGTGCACCAGCAAATCAACGCAGTCACGTACCTGGTCACCCTGGACCACGACCGGGGAAGGCGGAAGGCCTTCTACGTGAACATGATGAAAGCACATCATGAGCGGAAGGCATGTGCCCTTCCCGTGTGCAACCTGCCCGAGGAAGGTGAGATGGAGATCCTCTTGGATATGCTCGCCCCGGTCAGGGCAGGTGGAACCATAGAGGATGTGGAGATTTGTGGACAGCTCCTGGAGGACCAACGGTCCCAGCTCTCCACCCCTTCCGGACATTGTTCACTAACGTGCCTGGAAGAACGGAGTCAGCCGTCCATCACGTGGACACCGGGGATCACCTCCCAATCCGGCGTTCAGCATATCGGATCTCCCCCGAAGTGCAGCAGCACATGCGTGAGGAGATTGACGAGATGCTGAAGCTGGGGGTCATCCAGGCATCCAACAGTGCCTGGGCCCCACCCGTAGTCCTCGTCCTCAAGAAGGATCGGACCACCCGGTTCTGCGTGGACTACAGGGGGCTCAGCACTGTCACGGTCACTGATGCGTACCCAATGCCACGCATCGATGACCTGCTTGATCAATTGGCCGGGGCCAAGTACCTGACCATCATGGATCTGAGCCAGGGATATTGGCAGATTCCCCTGACCCGTGAGGCAAGGGAACCTTCTGCTTTTATCACCACATTCGGACTGTACGAGTCCACTGTCATGCCCCTGCCACTTTCCAGCGGATGGTCAAGACGCTGCTCAAGGGACTTGAAGGTTACGCGGCTGCATACCTGGACGACATAGCCGTTTCAGTCCCACCTGGGAGGATCACCTCCAGCACCTGACACAGGTACTTGGACCTATCCGCCAGGCAGGCTTGACCATCCAGCCACAAAAGTGCCATCTGGGCATGACTGAGATCCACTACCCCGGGGCAAACGGTGTAGGTAAGGGGGGCCTTGAAGCCAGAGCCCGGAAAAAGTGGATGCCAAACCTGGCCCACCCACAGGACCAAAAGCAGGGGATGTCCTTCTTGGCACCGCTGGGTACTATTAGAAGGTTTATTCCACACTATAGTAGCCTGGAAAAGCCCCTGACGGACCTCACACGGATGAGGTTGCCCTCCACAGTCGATCGGACAAACGACTGCAAGACGGCCTTCCAGTCCCTCAAAGCCGCCTTGTCCAGCTCTCCAGTACTACAAGCGGCCGACTTCACCCAGCAGTTTATAGTACAAACTAATGCCATTGACTTTGGCGGAGGAGCACCGAGAAGGTACTGCCCCCTAGCGCCCTCAAAAGGGGGGAGGTGTGAGGAAAATTCACTCAAAAAATGACTTCATCTCCAACTTTGTATCAAGTCAGATGGCCCCCAGCCCCCAGGAAAGCTCAATTTAAACGTTAATCAGCCCAGCTAAGAACCATTATAAATGCTCTTCCATAGAAAGCTAGCACAGCAGGGGAGGTTGACCCATCAAAAGAACCCTCATTTCCATTAATTGGTACCTAAGACACATGTGCATTCTCAACCCCAGAACAAAGACTTGAATGAAACCGACCCAGCTGCAGCGGCCCCGATCTTTCATAAAGATTTATAAGAGAATCGTGGAACCGTGGTATACCCCGATTTCACATTTTAAAATGTGAATCTTTCTGCACAGCCCGCTGCTACTCCCGGGTTTCTAGGGCGCATGGGGACTGAGAAATCGAGAACGTGACTTAGGAAACTCCTAGGATAGGGGTTTCGGTCGTGAGGGCGTAGCGTAGGTCCAACCGGTTCTGATGATGACACCTGCTCGGTTCTGTGCCAATGCCCTGCCACGTTATGGTCCAATTTTGGTTTTTCAGTCAGAAATTGCATGGCCAGGAGTTCATAGACCGTCCCAGGAGTGTGTGGGGGCGTGTAGGGGGCTGCCACGTGGGCTGTCCCATTACAGATATAAGCAGGAGACCCAGATGGGCTTCCCGTTGATCCAGGAGGGGGGGTACCTAAGAGCATTTCCAGGAGCATCCACACACAGAAGCCAGGCCACATAAGCCCCCCCATGTGGACCGAAAATCAAAGGAAACTGGACACATTTTACTGCCTTTGTCTGTAACCCATACTTATATTTGCACCTCTGACTCTTATCTGTATATTATTATCCTTTTGTATATATTTGTCTCGTTTGCCCTGCAAGGCTAATTAAATCTATAAACTTTAATCTGAGTTAGTCTGTCTTAATCATTGGCCTCACACGCCTAGTATTCGGTCTATAATATATAGCTACCCCAAGGCTGGTTTCTGGCCTTGTCATAAGTCGGTAAAGGACTGGTCTTATAACTAAACTAGAAACTGGTGGCAGCCGTTCAGGGTCGTGGACGAGGAGTGTGTTCTCTCATCCTCCCTGGTTCTCCTTGTGCCCGTGTGGGCAGGGGTTAACAGTGGAACAGTATCTGGCTGACCTTGTGTACCCCCTTGGGGCAGCGCAGCATCACGATACACCCCAAGTCAGGCTGTCGACCCTCGAGTGGGCCGCGGGGGGGGGGGGGTGGGCTTTTTCCTGACACCTACTTCTACCACCTCTGCAACCACTTCAGTCTGCTAAATTGGCCGATATGCCAGGAGACTGCAACCAATTATCCAATATTGATGGCTTTTCCTGAGACCAAGCTATCAATATCAAAATCTTAGAAAACCATTTTCAGAGAATGTCTACCTTTGAACACCAGTTGGCTGTTTACAGAGGTAGTTCCATTTCAGGAAATTCTCTTCTCTGGCCACTCACTGCAATCTGGCCCTGCATGTGAATGAGCGGGGCGGTGCTTCTATGGAAGTTTTGAGTATAGTCAAACGAACACACTCGATTATTCTCGTAACTCCCATAGAAGTGAATAAGTTGGATGGCGCTAGCACTGCCCTCCTCATCCACATGCAGTGCCGGATCGCAATGAGCTTTGAGTGGCCAGAGAAGAGAATTTCCCAAAATTGGACTACCCCTTTAAATAGATCTAAAAGCCTGTTTTGATAATTTCCTATGTATAGCTTTATACTTTTTTCTGAAACAAAGCTCCTTATCCCCAGTTAATTTATAAAAATAATACCTGAAGCTGACATTAGAGGGAGCAAAAAAAGGATGTAGGTGGATTCTCTGGACCACCGCAAGCAATGGTATTAGCCATGCCAGGCAGCGGAGTCTAAGTAGCCCCTTTATTCACCAGAGGCCGCTGCAAAGCAGGTTGGACTTGCTGCACCGGGAAACTACCAGGTCACTACCCCTGACGTGACTTGCTTGCAGTGGCAGCTGGGGTGCAGCATGGTACAGAATATTTTGGCAGAGAGTGTAGGAGGAGTCAGCAAGATATAGGGTTAGCGACCAGCACTTGGTAGAGCAGGGCAGGAATCAAGAGTGCGGCTGGATGAGTATGGGACTGTGGTGACCACAACAGAACATGGGCAGCCGTGGTCCAGAGCGAAGACCGCGGCTCGTACCTTGAGGGTACCCTCCCTGGTCTCCTCTTTTCTGATGGAACTTATGGAGGAGGTCAGGGGACAGGCTGGTCTCTGGCTCCCAGGAACGGTCTTAGGGCCCAAACCCCTTCTAGTCAATTAGAAAGAATCGTTCCCCATCACCAACTTTTCAGTAAGGACCTCGTTGACTTCGAAGACATCATCAGAATTGACCACAGGAGAGATGGTGACACAGAATTTTGGGAGCAGTGATTAAGAACAAAAGGCTTGTGTAGGGAGACATGGAAGGAGTTCGGGATGCGTAGAATAGGAGGTAGATGGAGCTTGTAGGATCCTGGATTGAGATGCTTGATGAAAAAACGGTCCCAGAAACCTTGGACCCAACTTGACACATGGAATCTTTAGCCGGACATATCTGGATGAGAGTCAGACCTTATCTCTGGGTTTGAAGGTGGGATGAGGTCTTAGTCTCTTGTCTGCCTGGGACTTGGTACAGATGAATCTAGGAGAAGGGTCTGACGAGTTTCTTGCCATACAGAGGTGATCTACTGAATTTGGGCATCAACCGCTGGGACATCAGACGAGGTGGAGAGAGGGAGGGGTGGGCAGGGATGTTTCCCAAAAACAATATAAAAGGGAAGGCCCTGATGGATTTGGACTTCAGAGAATTATAAGAGAATTCTGTCCAGGGAAGAAGAACAGCCTAGTTATCGTGACGGCCATAGACATAATGCCACAGGTAATTTACCAACACCTGATTTACTCTCCCAACTTGCCCATTTGTCGGGGGGTGGTAGCCAGACAAAAAAAATGCAACTGAATTTGGATATGGTTACATAGAGCATGCCAGAACCTTGACACAAACTAAACACCTATTTTCTGTCTAGCAGGGTTGAAAGAATATTGCCAGATAGCCACGTATGCAATACTTGTTGTAATAGTGCCGTCCGCTGGCCAAAGTTGTACAGTGCTTTATATAAGTGTTACAGATCCACCTTAAGACTGCAGAGAATTCTGGGAGAATGATGTCACAGGTGAAGTGCATGCTGGGAAGAAGAAGACCATTTCAGAGCAGAATCTGGACAGAGTCAGTCACACTCCACTGCTCTCCTGTGCACACTCATCTTCATTCCATTTTCCCCGACGTAGCATAGCTGGTAAGAGTTTGATCAGTATGCTGTGATGTTAGTGTATTATAAAAACTGTTAATAGTTAGAGTGCAGTTATTATCCGGGTACCTCATGTATTGTCTATCCCATGTGCTCACCTGTTTAGGCAGCCATGTTTCTTGCCATGTGCTCCTGTACTAAGAGTGTACTATAAATGTCATTGTCATGCTGATCACTGACATTTGTGTTTTCTGCATTGTTTGTAGTTTTACCGCATAATTCTGCCTATCAACTCCATGCCTTATCCATTAACTCACGTTCAAGCTGTTAACTAATAAAAAGAGTTAAAAGTTCAGAACAAAGTTTGGATTTATTGGAAACATAGGAGGTTTGGCTGGATGTCGGAATACACACCGTGACCACGTGTAAGAAGACAGAACAACCTCGGTCAGAGACAATGTGCAACTGAATTTCATATAAACTGTAGATATGATGGTAGAAGTGATGAGCAAGTTGAGGGGCTGAGGGCAGACTGGGCAGAAGCACAAATTGGGACATCTTGGAGAAGCAGTCCGTCACCACCCAAATGGCCGTGTTATTAGAAGAAGCTGGTAAATCCGTTGTAAAATCCATGGCGACATGGGTCCAGGTTCTTTCAGTGATGGACAAATGTTGAATAAGCCCGGATGGATTAAGACGTGTGGGCACAAGTAGTACAGGCTTTAAAATCTTCAATGTCTTGAAACGGATTTGGCCACCAATTATAACGAGAGAAAAAGACTTGGCCAGCCAGCCGAGAAGAATGTCCCATTTCAGGATCTTCTGATGTAGGGCTGGACAAATGTAGGTACTCCCTTTTGGGACGAATTGGAGGTAAATTGGAGCCACAGAAATTAAATGGTCGGGAGGCACACTGTGCAGAGGAACAGGATTGAGTCCTATCACAGCATCCGAAGCACGGGAGAGCGCATCCGCCTTTACATTTTTATCCGCAGGTCTGAAATGAAGCAGAAAATTAAAGCAGGCAAAAAAGATGGACCATCTGACTTGCTGGTGGTTCAAGCGTTGAGCAGACTGTAGATATGTTAGATTCTTGGATCTGTGTGGATATTAATTGGATGTCACCACTCCTCCAGAGCCAGCTTAATAGCAAAGTAATTTGCAGTCTCCAATGCTATAATTCTCCGCCGGGAATAAGGTTTTTTGTAAAGAACCTGCAGGTGATGTTTTTCCCAATGGAGGATTTTTTCAAAAGAACCGCACAAGCCTCCACAGATGACGCATCCACTTCATGAAAGAACGACTTCTCCAGAGCAGGATGACACAAGATTGGTGCACATTCCTGGTGCTTAAATGCCTCTTCAGCCTCCGGCGGCCATAATTTGGGGTTAGTGTTCTTTTTAGTAGTAGTCACTATAAGCACTACTATGGAGAAGTGAAGAATAAACTGGTGGTAATAATTGGCAAAGCCCAGGAAGTGTTGAATGGCCTGAAGACACAGGACGATGCCACTGAAGGATGGCAGACAACTTGGCCGGGTCCATCTGAAGACCTCCCAGAAATGGCAGACTAAACTGTTCGAAGACACACTTCTCAAGCTTGGCGAAGAGTTGGTTGGTTTGCAAGCACCCCAGAGCTTGGCGAACATGGGTCTGATTGGTTTCCAGATCCTTTTTAATATTCTCCTGAATGTAAGTCAACATGGCCTGAATCTCCAGAACAGGGAGGGGTAGTGTCAGGCAGCAGCTCTATAGAGTAGTCATAAGGGTGATGTGGTGGGAGAGTCCGTGCCTGCTTCTCGGAGAAGATGTCAACAAAGTCCTGGTACTGAGAAGGCAGACCTGTCAATGGCTTGGAAGATGTCAGAGGAGAAATGGGACGTACCAGAGGAGTAATAGGACGAGGAAGAGTGGGAGGTACTAAGGGTGACAAGTATGATCTAGGTGCAAAAAGACCGGTTCTAAATAGCATTAAAGCAGTGTAGAAAGCACCAGAATGTATGGACATGTTCTACTACAGGTCATAGATTTGGTGCTTTCTAGTTCCACTATGACAACTCAGGCTCAGGTAGACCACTTTTAACTTAGTCTGACTGTTCCAGCAGTAATGCACCTAGTTTTTCTGTCCGCCAGTCATAAATGTGTAGAATCATATGGTTGTGGTGCAACACGCCTCCAGAACACCCCCAGAATTGGAGTGCACTTACTCATACATCAGGAGAACAGGGCTGAAAGGACACCAGAATACTTGTGCAGCCCCATATATACATGTTGCCCTAAATGCTTGGTCAGTGAGGTATGAGGAGATCGAGGAGAGAGACAAGTGAAGAGAGAATTTGTAAGAGTAGGAAATGGTCAACAGAGGCAGAGGACACATCAAGAAGGAAAAGTAAACAATAGTCATGTAAGGCTTTTGCGGTCATTAAGTCATTGGTGACTTTAGTTAGAACAGTTTTGGCAGAGTGGTGGGGTGGGAAACCAGGCTGCATCGAGTCAAGAAGTGAGTTAGGTGAAAGATAGCAGGAAAGTTCAAAATATACATGTTGATCGAGGAATTTTTGAGGCAAATTTTAGTTAAGATATGGGGTGATAGCTGGATAAAGAGGATGGGTCAAGGGATGTCTGCTTTAGGCTTGATGTGACAGTTGCATGTTTGAATAAGGATGGAACGATGCCATCAAACGAGTTTGGTGACAGCCAAATGTCGTGTGTCAATGGGATGCTGAAGTCTACCATAATAATATTGAGAATGTCAACAGACTGAAAGTGCAGAAGCCAGGTGATGAAATGATTGAAAAAGGCACTTGTGAGGCTAGTCAGTTGGTAGATGTTTTCCACTTGAAGGTTGCAGGGAGAGTAGATGCGGACAGAGTGCACCTCAAAAGACACCTCCACCATGCTTGCTGCCAAGTAGAGCAGTGTTCCCCAACTCCAGTCCTCAAGCCCCACCAACAGGTCATGTTTTCAGGATATCCCACAGAATGCACTGACAATAATTAAGTCACCTGTGCAGCATAATTATATCACCTGTACAATGCTAAGGAGAGTCAGAAAACATGACTTGTTAGTGGGGCGTGAGGACTGGTGTTAGGGAACAATGAGGTAGAGGGCTTAAGTGAATTGCAGGTCACTGTAAGACAGCACAGCAGGGGGAGGTTGTGTGGGAAGGAGTTGTGTGAAATGCAGAGGTCATGAATGAAGGGTAGTTTGTTGCACACAGAGCGGGCATTCCAAAGAGCTCCAGATAGTGGGACATTGCTAGCAAGGGTTAGGGTAGTGGGTTTCAGGTTTAAAGGATTAGAGGGGGTTGTGGTGGTTGATCGATAAGAAAAGGGTTAAATAAGAGTAAAGATGTGCAGAGGGAACCCAGGAGCCCAGGTTTTGGAAAATATGTTTTCGCAGCAAGAAGAAACAGGGGGAGGGGAGGGGGGGGGGTTAATAAGTGTTAGTAGAAGACAGGTCAGCACTGAAGGTCATATAAGAGGGTAAAACAGATAGAAATATGAGAATTACACTGCTCAGTGTAGGTGTTTGGTGTTAAGACGTTTTAGGAATAAGGAGACATAATGAGGGCTTGTGTTAATGTTTGGTGCCAGAGTTTGTAGACAGTAGACAGTGTTTGGTTAGTATTTACCTTTAATTAATTTCTTATTGATTTCTGGCTCAAATCTGGTATTAATTCTGCTGCATACCTTATGTAATCACACTTCATTCAATTACATGAATGACTAGGGTAACAGAATGAGCACTGTATCAGAAAAGCAAAGTTCTGACCAATATAAATATGAAATGAAATAAATCACAACATGATGTTGGATCTAAAACCAACAGGATGATAAAAGTTTGGCATTCATTTACAAGTTATAAGAATTTAAACTGTATGAGACTATAGATTATAAGATCTATTAGCTATTCTTATGAGCCCACTTGCCAGAAGTACATACATCCTGCCTAAACCCAAGACATACAGGTGTAGCAAAGTCAATCGTAATAGAAAACACACCATGATATTCAGTACTTTTAAACTGATTTATTTGTAATTAAAGAACAGATAACACAAAACTCTGTGATATAACCATCAAGTTAAACTTTGCTACATCCATAAGTCTAAAACCAGTTTAAGCACTTGAATAGTGGATTAGGACCTTCTCAACCATTACGTCTACTTAGTAACAGTTGCTGGTTTGCCATATATTTAGAAACATTAAGTAGTTTATAATGTGGTAGCATGGTTTGCTACTAGAAGAAAACATTTCAATAAGCAGAGTGAAAAAACAACTTGAGACTTTTGGGGCCCAATGCAAAATCAGTGACATGGCCTCCCATCATCTACGTACTATTTATAATTCTGGTGTCTACCTGCATGGAAAAATAGTCTTTGAGCATCCTGGACACTAAGGCCCTAGTGACACTATCTATAACCCCTCTGATTTGTTGTATGAAGGATTGTCACTCAGGAGTGTCTAGTAAAGTCCCCTACTGGGCTCTCTAGTGGTGGACATTATTTGTTCAAAACGTAGATAATATGTAATGATAAAAAAAGGCAAGTGCTTGGGAAGTGCTGGTGAAAATTCAACCTCCCTCAGCTGTGCATCTAATGATTACAAGATCTTGAGATCATTAAAGCATCTACTAAAAACATTCATGTTTTAGGTAAATAAGCATTCCTAATTTTGCCCAACGTATAATAATTGGATGTTATAGTCAGTCTATGCATGATAAGCTAGTTCTTAAAAGGGATATCATCTAGTGTTCAATCAAATTTGAAACATGCTACATCTGCATACAATAAGGCTAGGTTCACACGGCTTAAATGTAGGGCATAATTACGGCCTGCAATTACGCCGTGTGGCCGGGGCGGGAGCGGGGACGGGTGCGGGGGGGCCGACACCTCGCCGTATACGCCGCTGGTAATTCACATGTCAATTATCTCCCCTCCCGGCGGATTCGCCGAGCAGGGAGAGGAAACGTAATCCATAGTTCTCTATGAGAACTGTGGATAACCGTAATGACTTGGACGTATTCCAGCCGTAATTTGCGCACTCCGGCGTGTAATTACGGACTGAAATACGTCCAATTTTAAGCCGTGTGAACATAGCCTAACAAGGAAACTGTTTCTCAAATACCTAATTTTTATAATAGATCATTGCAGTCTTCTTTGGTTAACTTTAAGAGCCTCGATTGCGGCAAAGGTTTTTTTTTTAAATAAAATCGCACTCTGGAATTTGATGCGCTTATGTCATTTGTAATGACTATAAAACAGATTATTTATAGAATCAAAACAGAGAATTGGAAATGGTTTTCAAGAGGGAAGTAGGACTTCAATAATTACAGGGACAGGAATGCCAGTAGGATGCATTGCCAGGAAAGTAATTAGAGTAGTGAAGGAGGGAAAAACAATAGTGAAGAACAGAGCAAATGATATGGAAGTCCTTGATGAAGAGGTATTAAGTGAGGAGTGGGCTGTGCTTTATAGTGTTGTTTTGTGTATTGAACAGGAAAATAAGACAAGATAACTATCATAAAAGGTCAGAATTAAATTATAATCAGAAGAACATTACAAAAGAATCAAAAGAGGAGAATAACAACAGTGTAGAGATGTAAGAAAGATATTAACAGACATCAAATGAATACCTAAACAATAATCATGGTAAAAGATCAAAGAATGAATATGGATATGATGCACTCAAAATAAAAACAGTTTACAAGTTACAATCATACAAAGATACAAAATATGAGTCTTCACAACAAATGCAGCAATTTTCTTACGTGCATAATTTTGCATGGAGAAATGTTAGAAATTATTGCCGACAGAGGGATAGAGACATAATAATAATAATAATAATAATAATAATCTTTATTTATATAGTGCCAACATATTCCGCAGCACTTTACAATTTAGAGGGTATACGTACAGTCATTACACATTAAAAAGTACTCACAGATTAGACACAAGGGGCGACATGTCCGAAAAGTGGCGTGTCCATGCCAGTTTTAGGCGCATTAAATCAGTGTAAAGTGTGCCTGAAAGTCCGATACTTTCTAAAAACTGGCGTCAGGTATACCATGATGCGCCTAAAAAGGTGCGTTGCGCCGAAAAAGGCGCATCACATCAAAAAAGGCGCATTGCGCAACTCGCGGCGCATAGGATATCATTGGTAGTATATGTAATGTGCCTATCGCGGCACATTGCCTGACGGAGGCGCACAGTGCACCATATTTAGGTGCATTACAAAGTGTCGTGCCCGGAGTATAATGTGCCTAGTTTTGGTATACGACAGTTCATTTACAACAAGAATATGGCTTCAAAAGTTGTTTTGGCACAAAATAGACCAAAAAAACTGGCGTTGGCGCGTTGGGACATGTCGCTCAAAGTGTGAGGGCCCTGCTCGCAAAAGCTTACAATCTATGAGGGTGTATGGTGAGACCAAGGGTAAGAAGTGCTGATTTTTAAAATGGTCCACCCAAGTTTCTAAATATGAGGGGGTTTAAATAAAACTTGGGTAACTCCCATCTGACTACATCTATATACAGATAAGTAAAAGTCCCCCAAGGTAGTGAGTACAGGTATGTGGGGAAGCGGGTGGGGGTTACAATTAAGGATTTTTGTGGGTCAGATGAGAAAATGAGTTCTAAAGGGCACTCTTAAAACATGAGGGTGTGAATGTCCCTGATCCCCCCGCAGTAGCATTTTCCAGAGAAATGGTGCCGCAGTGTGAAATTGGAGAAGGCATGGAAAGGTTCGGATGATTGAGGAATGTAATCTATATCATCCGAGCAGAGAGAGCGGGTAGGGTGGTAGCAGAGATGAGAGAGGAAATTAGGGGGTGAGCACGGGGTGGCTTTAGGGCGAGATATATATTATATTATATATATATATAATATAATTATATATATATTTATATTTTTTATTATAAAATATGCTGAGACATGCAGTTTAACTGAGCGATACCAAATTCAACCTTCAAAGTAATTTATTCACCAAAGTCATAATGACTGTCAGAAGCAGTTGAATGAGTATGCCTGGCTGTATTCTATGCTCTTATTAAAATTATAAAGAAGGTCAGCTTGTCCTAATCCCCCAGGCACGTAAAAGGGGACTTAGGACATTTTACAGAAAGGGTTTGGGGAAAAAGAGTTTGGGACTCCCCCCTGACTGCCCTATAAAACCCTTTGAGTTAAGATTAAAAAGCCGTGTTCCAAAGGTTATTTCGCCGCGGGTTGGGACCCAAATGCCGCCCGGGTTTGCGCTGCAGATGGCGCAATCCGTCGAGTAAATTTCGGTAATCCACTGTTTTCTAGAGAACATTGGTTTCCCTTGCTCCTCCCCCGCTCGGCGAATCCCCCCGGGCGGGGGAAAGTGGGCAGCCATTATCCGGCGCAATAAATCCGTGGATTTAAGGGTCTATTTGGGGCCGGGGGGCGCGCCCCCGCCCGCCCCGCCCCTTATTCAAGCCGGAATTGCGAGCGCAATCCGGCTCTCAATTCCGGCTTGAATAAGCCGTGTGAACCGGGGCTTAAGGTAAGAAGGGGGTTGTTATGGGGCAACCCCTTAAACAGAAACAAAAAGTTAACATATGGCTCCTGCAAAGTAAAAGGCGCTTTCCCCACACTACACATTCAGCATATATAATGTTCATTGATTCACAAGTCATCATTGGGAGGACCACTGCAAGTTTTACAGGCCAGTTTGAGATCTTTGTGTCCAGATAAATCCTTATAATATTAATAATACAGTAGGTACAAGAGTTTGAATTAAACTGCACTGACCATATTGTAAGCAGTACTCCCCCACATATTGCATTAATCTTTCTACTGTCCTAGGCTTTAAAGGGTTATCCCATCTGGCTGTTTTACAGAAACTGCACGTCATAGTGAGCTTCAGGATCCCACTTCCTATTCAGGCTGTGATTGGCATATCATTTCTGCTTTTCCTAGCTGAAACTTTTTAGAGAGACATAGGTGAAGGAGGCGTTTTAACATCAGTGCACAAGACTACGGAGCTTTCAAGGGTTAATGGTTTGTTATTTAAAAAGATAACCAAGCTCCTGTGCTTCTGATAATACAAAGCAGGGAGTGATGTCACCATCCTAAGCTAGGAACCTTTCTGTTATACTTCGGTAGGTTTTATTCTTGGTTTTGGTTTACAATCAGCACTGCAAAATGCACATCAAAACACTGTGTGAACCCTAAGAACTTAACTAAACCATTAGGGGTGTAAGGACACATTTTGTCATGTTTCTAATAACAACCAGCAGCATTTTGAATGTAACAAACTAATATACAGTAGTTCAGTAAGTGACTCAATGCAAAATAAGTAAGATGGTGCTTAAAGTGAACCTGTCAGGTGGTTTATACTATCCTATTTGAGAGCAGGATCTGGGAGAGGGAGAGAAGCTGAGTTCAGTGATCTATAGGTGTATAGGATTTGAATAAGAATTTCCGAGTAAAAAGTATAGTAAACTGTAAAAGAGAACATGAACATACTGCTTACACCGCCCACATACAGTGATTGACAGTTTGTACACATACTAATAAAGGGAAAGCTGTCCATCACTGTATGTAGGAGGGGTGAGAAGGACTTCCCTTGTCTCTTACGGAGTCCTATGAGTACTTTCTCTGCTTTTTATATCCTGCTCCAAATCACATAAACCGATATGCCAGAGTTTAGATTCTTTCCCTCTATCACATCATGATCTCTTGAAATGTTTGCCATAGCAAGTTTTATGGTCTTCTGTAAGCAACAATATGCCCTGATTTTGGAATTTCTGCATAATGATCCAAAGGTAAATAGCAAGTGGCATAACAGTCATTTGTTAATTATCTAATGTAATAAGCAGACGTCTACAATATCCTCTGAATTGCCTATATGATGTGTTGCCTGACAGAAGACATCATTGATTGCAGTCAGTACTGTCTCTGTGTGCTGCAATTCCTATACATTTATGTAGTTATATTTTTATCACACTAAAGAGATCCAATTAACTCATATAGCAAAATTGGCAGTTTTGCTCCTTATTAATTACCATTACTGTCATATCATAGATAAGTGCTGCAACTGTTTTAAACTATGAGTTGCCCAATGGTGGGTTTTAGAATGAAACAGCCAATAAAACTCTGTACCTAATATAAAATGTCTAGTGTTCTGCTCAGCCATTATAAGTTGGAACAGAAACAACCTTTGAGTTTAAGATGCATAATCAAAAGTATTGAGTTTCTTTCAATCAATTTACACTTGATTAGTTAACAGTAGGCTTCTTGTCATTTGTTAGGCGAGTGAACTGCCCGTGACTTACATCTGCCCCCTTACAAAGTTTTCATGAATTTTTTTGCATTTCTAATCACTGTTGCTGATGTTTATATGAACAATGTGTGATACTAGTGAATTGCTTAATATTCTTTTGTGTTGTCTTAAGCTATACCCCATGTTCAGCACCGTTTGGTGCATGCAGAAATAGCTGCTGTACTATTGCCTCATCGTCAATATTTTTGTGTTAGATGATGACCCTGGTAAAAAAAACTCCAGGCTCCCATTCTTCAAGGAGAGGATGTATCAGTCCAGGGGGAAATTTCTGTGTGCCCCAAGCTGACTGAAAAATGTGATGCTAAAAACATCACAAAGCTGTAACTGGGGTTAAGGCAATTTTATATAACCCCTATTTCTTACATCTCTTCTGTGTGTACGGTGAGAGACAGTGACACCTGCTGAGAAAGCAAGTGGAAGGTCTGGGCTTGGACAGACATAATGGAACACATTAGTTGTTGTGAAAGTGAGAGCAGATGGTTGAAAGGCTAAGGAGGTGTGGAGGGCAGTGAGAGAAAAAGTGCAGAGAGGCCTATAGCTGAGAGCGCTCAAAAACATAATTCTTCAAATAGAGATATAAGGTCTGAGAGACTGTTACAAAGAAGTCAGTAGCTGTTTATTGGTCCATAGCATTGTTGTAGCTTGACAAGTTCAGCATTGTACTGTCGTCGGACTGGTTGAATTTCCCTAAGGCATTACCAGAGGCTACTAAAGAATCTGACTATGGGAACATATGTGTAATTGGAGTAACAAGGGAAGGATTTGCAGTTGGCTGAATTAATTGAGACTGTACCATAAAGCAGTTTCTGTAGGTATCTGCAGTAAGGAACAGTGCAAGAAGCACCCAGAGTCAAAGAGCTGTGAATTAAAAAAAAATATCAAAAATGAAAAAGAGGTCTTCTCAAAGAGGTGTTATCCCTGTTGAAGGGTTTTGGACTTGACCTATGCAAAAACCTTATTCTGGGAAACAAAGCACTAAGCAACCCACAATCACCGTAAGGAGTGCAGTAGTGATGAGCGAACAGTAAAATGTTCGAGTCGAACCTCGAACTTTGAGAAGTTCGATTTGAAGTTCGAGTCGAACTCGAACTTCAAACCCCATTAAAGTCAATGGGAGAAGATGTTTGGGTTAATTTTTATACCTATACAGGTGAGGAGAAGCTGTAATTACCATCCATAACAGTACACCAACACTAGGTGAATTATATGCCAGGCAAGACACATTGTAATACGCATAAAAATGATACGCTGTGCGCCTCCATATCACAATGCGCCTATCGAGGTGCATTACATAAACTAGTAATGATAGGCGCATTATATACACTACCAATGATATGCTATGTGCCACGATTTGCCGCAAGTAATCTTGGGTGTAATGTGTCTAGTAGACCTTAATGAGACTATTAACCTTTCTGCTATTATTCTAATGGATTTCTGATGAGAGACACAATCAAACTAGCGCATTTTTTGTACTTTGGATTCTGTGGAATATTTAACATTTATGCTGATGCCAACCTTGGATGTTTACTTGGACCATCAAGCCATCTATCTCTGTAGAGATAATCTTTATGTACCACTTTAAGTGACAATAACGTCTAAGAGTATTGGGTGTAAAGTTGTTTGGTTACATGCACCAACAAGCATCTCCAAATTTCCAGCGGTGTACAACCAGAACCCTAGCATATTTGTGTGTTGTGTTTTACTGAATGGTTTATTTGGTTTCTGGATTAAAAATCAATCATGGATAATATACACGTGAACAAAATTATTGTAACCTTTTCGTTAAAGAAAGAAAATCCCACAATAGCCACTAATATAACTTAAACTTGATAAAAGTAATAATATATTTAAATATAGTAAAACTTAACTAATGAAAATCAGACATTCTGTTTCAATTGTGGTTAGAAAATGAAAAGCAAAAAACCTGGGCTGGACAACAATGATGGTACCTTTAGAAAAGAAAGATAAACACTATGGTCACATTTTTCCTAAGATGTGTCCTGTAATTAGAATCATGGGTGTCTTAAAACTTGTAACCAGTCAGCCTGCGTATTTATATATATTATTACGTTATTGTCAGTTTCAAGTTATTTCAGTGATCATTGTGAGTTTTTCTTTCTTTAACGGAAAGGTAACAACAATTTTGTCCACGTGTGTAACATATCCATATAACAAAGTGAAAAAGTTTTAGGGGTTTCTAAAATATGTTTTCACATGGTCTGTGAAAAGTATATTTAAAAACTTGGCAAACATATACTACAGTGTACAATTTTGACAAAAATGCTGTATATGGGTGTAAACACGTTTAGTAACAAAGTAACATACCGTAGTACATAAGGTTGGAAAAAGACACAGGTCCATCAAGTCCAACTTACAACCCTACATTGTTCATCCAGAGAAGAAGATGTATACCATTTGTCCCATACAAGAGGAAAAATTCCTTCCCAACACCAAATATGGCCATCAGAATAAATCCCTGCATCAATGTGATATCTCTAGAATCTAATATTTTTATCCTGTAATATTATGTTTTTCACCAAAGGCATCTAAGCTCTCTTGGACTTGTTCAATAAATTCACCATGTAAAAATTTCATGCAAGAGATCTGTATACTGTCCTTTCACATATTTGTCCTTGGTAAAAAAAAATCACCCCACAAACTTTTTACCAAGCTGAATAAACCCAAGTTTGATAGTCTGTCTTGGTATTGCAGTGCACCCATTCCTTTAACCTACTTAGGCACCCACTCTAGCTTACCATATGTGGTCTCACCAGTAATTTGTAAAGAGATAAAACTATGTTACTGTCTAAAAAATCATTTTTTTAATGCAACCCTTGATTTTACTTGCCTTGGCAGCAGGTGGCTGGCATTGGTCACTAGATTTTAGAGTACTATATCAACCAATATCTCCAACTCTTTATCAGCCATAGCTTTACCCAGTACCATACTATTTATTACATAATTGCACCTTTTGTTTCCAAGTGCATGACCTTACATTTATCCACATTAAACTTAATTTGCCATTTCTCTACCCATGCCTCCAAAGTCCCTAAGTTACTCTGTAATATTCTATTATTTTCAAGCAATATGACATAGGGCTCTGTTAAGGGTACCTGCCACAGTGATTTAAAAATCAAAACTATAATCTGGTTATCAATTTATCCATCCATCTATCTCTCTATCTATCAGTTTTAGATAAATATTTCTGAAAATCAAGTTGGACAAGTCATTTTCAAGTGACTAATGTAAATTCAACCATGTCTTTGTTAGATCAATAAAACTATATAAAAATTTGTCTTGACAAGCATCAAGGTGCCTTCAGAGTTGCCATGCAGATTAAGAAACCTCAGTAATTACCTGTTTTGGAGTCCACAGAAAAATATGGCTGTCCTTGCAAAATACTGTACACAACCCTTGCACTGCTTCCATAAGTAGGATCGTCTGCATCTGTTGCTGACACTTGGATAATAGCGGTACCTGACAAAAATAGAAAACATTGACCTTTTTAAATTAAGAGCTGAAAATCCAATTTGCCTCTTCAATAAAAAAAATTAAAAACTTGCAAACTTTGCATAATGACAGCAACACTAACTGTTTAACCACCTGTCAGCAGAAGATTAATTGCCAGACATATCCTCCATTCCACTAATGTATCTTAACAATAAAGTATAATGAAGAAACCATTTTTAGAGATAAGCTACAAAAAGCTATTAATGCTTCCCTGTCCTCTTATATATTGGATTTACCATTCACAGTCGACATGATGACTGCCTTAACCACCTATTCTCTGTGCTAGGAATGTCTGTAATTCACTGGTTCTGTATGTGTTATGCATGTAAATAATCTGTATTATAATAAAGACTTTTCCACCTTTATCAGTAAATGCATGAAAGCTTTATATACAGATGTTATAAAACAGTCCTGGTCTACAGATTGCATTTCAGAGGTCCACCTTAATAAATTACTAGTTGTTTCAGCCTCCTATTACCAGTATGCTTAATTTAAAGGGGTTGTCTATAGACATTGATGGCACATAAAAAGGGTATGTCATTTATGTCTGATAGGTGCATCTGTTTTGAGAATGAGCCCAAAAACCTCCTTTCAATATGCCATTGATGTCTATAGTGAGACAACCAGACAACTGATAATTTTACAACACCTTATAGTCTACATACTATTTTTAAAAGTACAACCAAAAAAGACCTAGACAACATTTAGCCAAATAAATAGGGTATACACTATTATATCAAGAGAGGTACTGATCACTCCAAAGGGTTTACATACCAGACCAGATAATGAAGACAAGGAGATTTGTTAAATACATAAAATCAATTCAAAAAATTTTTAAATAAAAAATTTTTACAAACAGTAAAAAAAGGGACAATTTGGGGCCCAGGAAAAAATATGGAGTCATATGTTCATCAAAACCGAAAAATTTAAAAAAAACCAAAAAAAATACATTAAAGGGAAAATTAAAATTTATTATCTAAGTGCTAAAAAACCTAATAAAAAAAATTTCGGTTAAAGAATATCAAAGTTTTTGGTTTAAGCTCCCCCCAAATGTATCAAAAAAACCCCCCGGGGCCTTTTTGCGGTTTCTTCCTTTTTAAAAAATTTTATCCCATTGGTTAAATTTAATCAGGCACGATGTTTTAAAAATAGACTAATAAAATTTTTAAAATTCACAGGCAATGGGGGTTTCTCATGGGCCCCATGTCATATTTTTGTTTTCCAAGACTGTTATGGCACACCAGTGTACCAAAGGATTTTCTATTGGACACTTGTTCTCACACAATGATGGGAACTAGAACAAAACCACAAAGGTCCAGTGGAAAACAACCCCAACAAAAGCAATATGGGCCCGCTTCTATGTTTTGGGTTTTTAAAAAATTTACTTCTATTCCTTAGGGAAATAAAAATTTCCCAGGAGCAACTTCTTTTAAAACTCTGTGTTGTGCTGTTCCCTTTTCTTTTTTTTTAAAAATTTGTATTACTGAATCTGCAGCTGGGGGGAAAACCAATTGATCTGTAGCATAAAAATTTTTTGTCCATCTTTTGTTTGAAAAAAGAGTGTGCGGGGCACAGCTTTTTGAAAACGGTTGGGTTTAAAAAACCCAGAGACAAAAAAATCAGTTCATTGGGAAAAAATCAGCAATCCCTTTTCTAAAAGGGAAAAAAACAGAGGAACAGCACAACACATAGCTACAAGGACGCTTCAGACAAGTAACTACTAAAACAGATATGTCAGGAGATGTCACAAGAAACTCTTAGAGGGGGAAAAAAAATTTTGGGGGAACCCTTTTTTTTGGAAACCCCTATTATTTCTTGGATTGTAACTGGGGGTTGACGATTACGTTGGCAAACGACATGGGGCGATAGTCGTAGTCGGCCACCATCAAAAAAATTTTTTCCCGATGGGAGCAGTCGTTTAAAGAGCGATGACCTTTAAAAGCTTTTGGGGAGAGCAACAACCCTTCTTTTCCTTACACTCAAACGGGGCTGGGGGAAGCTGGAATTAACACCCCACAACAGTAAAAATGGCCCCCTTTGCTACACCCTTAGGCACAACACTTGGGCTATAAAAGCCCCCAAAAAAAAAAGTCACACACCATTCACTACCCTGTTTTGTCCCAAAAAGAAAAGATTTTTAAAACCTGAAATCACCCCCCTTTTAAAAAGTGCCAAAAGGCATTTTGAAAAATGAATTTTTCCTTTTTTTACTTGAACTGGTATTTAAATTTTCCCCTGCCCTGGAATGCAGCTTTGACCCCAAAAAATGCATGACCCCCACTTTTAAAAAATTCCCGGAAGAAGGAGCCCTTTAAATCCCCATTTTAGTTTCACTGGACATTGACAAAATACCTGCCCTGGGCCACGCATGAGCCCCAAAAACCTCCCATGCCCCCACTTTTAAAAAAAGTCCCGGGAAAAAAGGGGACTTTAAACCCACCATTTTAGTTTCACGGACATAAACTATACCTGCCCGGGGCCACGCATAAACCCCAAACCGCAAAACCCCCCTTTTAAAAAAAGTCCCCGGAAAAAGGCCCTTTAAACCATTTTTTGGGGTTTTCACTGGACTTTGACTATACTGCCCTTTGGGCCACGCATGACCCCCAAACGCAAAAACCCCCGATTTAAAAAAAGGGCCCGGAAAAAGGAGTTTTTAAAACCACCTTTTTAAATTTAAACGGACATTGATTTTACCGGGCCCCGGGGCCACACCCCAAAATTTTCCCCAAAACCCCGCATGCCCCCCACTTTTAAAAAAGTGCCGGAAAAAGGAGCCCTTTAAACCACCATTTTAGTTTAAATGGACATTGACTTTTACCTGCCCCTGGGCCACCCAGAATCCGGGCCCGGAGTTACAGGGGGCGGTGAGAGCCCGGGCGGCGTCCGTCATCTATTAACAGCGGGTTAAAAATGCCCTGATGACGCGGAAACCCGAAAACTGTCGTGCGGAAGCAGAGTGCGGAAGGGAAGTAGAGAACCCCAGTTTTCCCACATTACAGCAATACCGGGGAAAGCGCGGGCCCCCCGTATGGTGGGCCCAAATTTGGAGCTTCACTTGGAAATACTGGGGGGTTAAACGCCCTGTTACACCCAGGTGCCTTTTAAAACTTGGCTTTCTTTTTTCATTTTACTCACGTGTGGGGGGAAATTGTCTCATTTTCTTTGTTTCTGCCCGTGTCCTTACTCCATGTCCCGGAAAAAAAACCTTTTTTAAATCGGGGTAAGTTTTCTGTACCCCCCTTTTTTCAATTCAAAAGGAATTTTTTTAACAGCTTTTTTTGTGCATGAAAGTTTTTTAGTAGTTTAATTCTAGAAAACACTTTTTTAAAATCGGTTTGGAATCCCACCATGTCTTTGTTTCTTTTTTTTAATTGTTTTTAAATGGGTTGTTCAAAAAAGGGATTAAAAGCTATTTTAAAAAGATCTTGCAAAAAAAAGTCATTTTGAAATTTAAGTGCCCTTTTTAACGTGTCCTACCTATTCCTTATTTTAAACAGAAACCATCCCCCCTTAAACCCAAATCTTGACCATTGTGAAGAAAAAATTGTCTTTTTAAAAACAACTTTTTTTAAAATAGGCCCTTTTGTATAGCTGCATGTAAACAGAAAATGCCAAAAAAAATTTCCCAAAGCATGACCCTTAAACCATTTTGGACAATTGTGAAGAACAAATGTCTTTTAGAAACAACTTTTTTTTAAAATTTGGCCCTGAAGTATAGCGCATGTCCCCAGCAAAATGCCCCAAAAATTAAAAACCCTCCCCCATGAGCCACTTTTAAACAATTGTGAAGAAAAAAAGTCTATTAGAAACAAAAAATTTTTTAAAAATAGGACCTGTAGTATTGCTGCTTTTCCCAAAGCACCCATCCCCCAAAAAAATTTAAAAAAAATGGCTTCTCACCACGTTAAAAATTGTAAAGGAAAATCCCACTTGGGAAGGGGCCCAAAATTTTTTTTCCCAAAAGGGACCATGATTATTGCTGTATCTACACCCAAAAAGACCCAAAAAATTAAAATATGATTCTCAGCCCCCCCCCCCCCCCCCCCGTTTTAAAAATTTTGAAGGAAAAAATGCCCCTTAAAAACCACATTTCTTTTCCCAAAGAAACCTTGATTATTACTGTATTCACAGAAAACCATGTTTCCCAAAAAAAATTATAAATATGACTTTCCCACTGTTAAAAATTTTGAGGAAAAAGGGCCCCAAAAAACCAAATGAAAAATTGAAAAATTCTAAAGATGAAGTGAGTAAATGGAAAAATGGTTTTGTCATAAAACCTTGGGTTAAAACCCCTTGGTGTTTTTTTCCCCTTTCACGAAAACCCAAAGCAAAATAACGGGTTTGGGAATTTGAGAATAAAAAATGCAGTAAAAAAAATGATTTTTTTAAAAATTTTTTTTCAAAAAGGACCTTTTCTTTTTGGGAGAGGAATGTGAAGAAGCCAGCAGAGAGTTGCCCCATAACAAAGCTGGGCCATGGGTGTTGTATGGGGCCCCTTTAAATTGCATGCTTTGGTGAGGTGGTAAATAAAGATGCCAAGGCACCCTTTGGGACCTTTCTGCCCCCTTTTGCCGCTGCTGCTGCGGGCTACCTACTTGGGAAATTAAACTCTGTAAACGTCGGGGCTTTGGGTTCCCGGGGACATTTGAAAAAACGTGAACCCAGACGCACAGAGGTCTCCAGTGACAATCAGCAAGGTCTCCTTTTCCCTGCATTTTACTCTTTTTTTTTGGGTGGGGGAAGGAAAGTGCTGAGTTTTTTTTTTGTCCCGGGGATCCAGGAGGTGGCCACCCAGTAACTGTTTTTCCCTTTTTAAAGGCCAAAATGCGAGGATCATTTTGGGGGAAAGGGAGAACCCAAACCCAACTATGTGAGAGATGGGCCTTGATTTCCCCAAAACCCTTTCCGGGGGGGGGGGCCCTTTTAGAAAACTCATCTCCTCATCCCCCAAAAATTCACCCCAACCCCTTTTTCCCAAAGGGCAGGGACGTCGGGGGTCTAAAAAAAACCCCCCCTCCTCCACCTCCTCCCCCCCCCCCGCACCCTCGGCCCCGCTTCAAAACAGCCCGATTTTCCTCGTGATGCCCCCTGAAGCTGAGGTGCCGTTTTTGCACAAAATCTGGACCCTAAACCCACTGCCTAAAAACCCCCGATAAAATTGAGAAACTGTGGGGTTTTAGGGGATTTTGAGGGAAAGAAAAAGGCTCCGGTCTGCATCTGTGTCCTTTCTCCTCCCCCCGGGTCGCTGGGGGGGCCCCTAAATTTTTTCCCCAGAGTGCCCAAAACGATCTTTCCCAGATCTAAGTTTAAACCACAATGTTTAAGCTGAAAAGGGGGAAACGTCCGCACTAAAAACTTTTTGGGGGCTTCTTAAAAACTGGGCAAGGTTTTTTTGGTGCAGACTCGTTCCCCTGCCCCACCCCGGGTGGTTTCAACCCCCGGGGTCCGCACCGCGCGGGTCGGGCCCCATGTGTCATTTTCCAAAAACTGCGTAATGGCATTGCGCTGCTCCCACAATCGCTGGAGCATGTGGAGGGGGGAATTTTTCCAGCGTTTTCCCACGTAAAAAATGGGGACGGTGACGGGGGGGCCCGAGCTGCGCTGCAACTCAGCCAAAGGGGGGAAGAAAACAAGGGGGCGAACGGCGGGAAAGGGGGAAATCAGACCTCGAGCCTTCTTCAGCAGGCAGTCCAGACCCGGGTAGCTTTTTTAGAAAATTTTTGGAAAGACAAGGTTTTATGACATTTCCAAAGGGAAGGATGTGCTCCCCCTACCGATCTTAAGGGGGCCAGCAAATTTTGCCCGTTAACCCCCACACCACCTTTCCTGGCACAAGGTTTTTGGGCACCCAGCCAGCGGGTCGGTCTCGTTGCGGAGAGCCCCTCCACAGCTCCTGACCCCGTGTGTGGACGGTCTCCAAAGGGAGATTTTTTTTTTTAACCGGCCGGTGGATCTGGGCACGTGAAAAGCCACCAAAAGGACCTTGATGAAAGAGGGCCCCCCACCACCCTGCGGGTTTTGAAGGGGCGTGCGCCCAGCCTGAGAGGCCCAAACCCTCACCCCAGAGACCTCCACCCACTCCCCAAAGGGGGCTGTCAAGAGATATAGGGCCTTGGCCGTGCTTTCTATCCCGTGTCGGTGGTGGATGGCTTTTCGAAAACAGATGCAGCAAAAAACGCTTGGGAAAATTTTTGGGGGACAAAGGGCTGGCCAGGGCACGGCGGCTTTTCTGGCAAAGAAAGTGCTCGGAAATTTGGGAAATTGGGGGGAGGGGGGGCCCTTTACGTGGCGGAAAAAAAAACGTGTCCACCAGAAAAGGCAACATTTTTCCCAAAGGGCCCAAAAACCTGGCAATTTCCGACAAAAGGCTTTTGGGTTGGGATGGTTTTTGGTTTTTTCCTCTTCTTTTGCGTTTACGGGGGAAAAGGGGGATAAGACAACGCTGGGTGAAAACAGAAGGGTTGCTCCCAAAAAGGCCCAGGGTTTAGAGGGGCCTGGCCTTTTTGATGGCGATAAGCGAGGAGCGGGGTTTGCCCTGAAACCCTGGGTGGGGAATCATATCGCGGACTTTTGGACCACCCTTCCCTTTTTTGTGGCGGGACCCCTATTTTAACCCCAACCCCCCTCTCTTTCCCCCCGTCCACTGATTTAAGCCCCGCAAGCAAAAATTTTCGGAAAAGACCGGAGGATCCCCTATGTCGTCAAACATCATCATCAAAACAGGTGATTGGTGTCCGACTTTTTTGCATCCCCGGGTGGGGCTTTCAAGCAAGGGGAAATTCAAGGCCCTTTCCCACCGCCTGGGATTTTTTTTCCGATTGACGGCCCTTTCCTTTACCAACCTAGAAAGGCATCGTAAAACTGGGCGTCAGAGCAGAAAAAATCATCCCCCTTTATCCTTTTAACATGCCTTCTGACCCCCAAACCCCATTTTTGTTTATCAAAAAGGTTTTTAACAATGAATTTTCCACAAATGGGGGTTTCAAGAGTTGGGCATTTTTGGGGTGCTTATTTTTGGACCGGGTGCTGGTTTCTGATGACCGACATTTTGGGCCGGACCGGGGGAGAGGAGGTAAGCTGCTAGAAAGCAGGGTTTCATTTAACCCTGAAGGACAGTTTTGGGCCCACAATGTTCGTTCTTAATTCCAAAAAGGGGCCCCCACCCCAAACGATGACAAGGGCCGAAAGGCCCCCGCAAAAGACCCATCCCCTGGCATGCGTGTTGTTTTTTTTCCCCCAAACAGGGAAAGGGGAAAATTCTCTCGTTCCTCTACCCCCCTGTGCTACCCCCCCCTTTGCTCGCTTAAACCCCCTGCATTTCCCCTCCTATTCGAAAAATAAAAATTTTTAGAAAGGGGGGGAATAGTTTTGAAATCTTTAAAATTAAAAAACGGCAAATCCAGCTATTCCCCAAATCCCCCCAATCAAAACCCAAAAAAAAATGGATTTAAAAAATTAAAATGCAAGGTTTCTATCAACAAAACGGACTGGGGAAAAGTGCAAAAAACCGTATCGTTTTAAAATTTTCGTATTTAAAACACGGTATTTTTTTGCCAAACCCTTTTTAAATTTCCCCCGTGTTTACTTAAAAAATTGGGTGTTTTTAAAATTTACGGGATGCTGCGTTTAATGAACAAAACCCGGGTGCCAAAAGTCAAAAACACGAAACTGTTAAAGTTTTTAAATAAAATAAACGGTATGTTTTTTCACCCTTTTAATTCACCTGTGGTGACTATAGAATTCTTTTTTTTAAATTTAAAGTGGGTGCTGCTTTAATTTAAAAAAACTGGTGTGCAAAAATCAAAAAACACGAAACTGTTATGTTTTTCGTATAATTTCACAGTATTTTTTGCACCTTTTAATTCAACCCGTGGTGAAAAATTTAAAATTCTGTTTTAAGTTTTCGGGTTTCTGGTCAATGAACAAAGCGGGTGCGCAAAAGTCAAAAAACAAGAAAAATTTTTTTTATTTTTTTTTGATAATTTCACGGTATTTTTTTTACCTTTCAATTCACCTGTGGTGACTATAGAATTTTTTTTTTTGTTTTAAGATTTTGTGGATCTGCGTCAATGAACAAAGCTGGGTGCGCAAAAGTCAAAAAAACGTATCTTTTTATGTTTTTGTATGATACACGGGTTAAATTTTTTGGGAACCCAAAAAAACCTGTGCTGACTACAAAATTGCTGGGGTGTAATTTAAATGGAAGGTGGGTATATCAAACAGGGGAAAGGGTAAAAAAAAAAATGAAAAACCTATCTGAAATGAAAAATGATAATAAAAAATGGGGGTTTTTTCACCAAAAAAAAGACCTCAGTTACAAAAAATGATTTTTTACCCCAAAAAAAGACAGGTGCCCAATATCCAGGAAAAAATTTCAATAGCAAAATGTAATAATAAAGATATTGCGTGGGAAAAGTCTACCCCTAAGGGCTTGGGGAACTTTTTCCAAATGTTCTTTATAGTTAAGCTTGTCTGTGGGTTTGCCCGCGGGGGCCCCCCCCCAACCCGCTCACCCCCTGACTTTAAGCGGGGATGCTGCTTTAAAACTCTCTAGCTAACTACATAAAAACTTCAAATCTCTAATCTAACTAAAATTTGGGAAGGGTCACAGCTAATAGTAGAGGTTTTTTTCCGGGGCGAAATAGAAATAATTTTTGCCCGAGCTGTTTTTGGCCCCCAGGCAAGAGCCGCCCATTCCTAAACGGGAGAGACACTAAGGGTGAAAAAGGGGGGCTGCTCTTGTTAAAACGAGGGCATGTGATTTTTCCAGCCCAATTTACAAAACCCTACACATCCCTTTTTTGACGTCGCACACACATCTAAACCCCCCTTATTCTGTAATTTATTTGTGGGGCCCCCAAAATGACAGGGGAACGGGCCCAAAAAGGCACAAACTTAATATTGATGCACCCGATTTTAACCCTTTAAAAATCGCATGATCTGAAAATTTCCCATCACCCAAAAAACCCCCTTTCCGATTTCAACTTTGTCAATAAAAATCGCTCAAAAACTAAAATTTTGACCCAAAAAACGATTTTCCTTTTTTATAGATATTATTCTTTTCATGTTGGAAAAAAGATTAAAACCTAGTTTACAAAGGATTACAAATGGATGCATTGAAACCATTTGTCAGTCGTATAACAATCAGACGTGTAAAAATTTTTGACTGAAAATTTTCCAAAAAAAAACCCCCTTTTGCAGTTTTTAAAAAATCTGGTGCATGTTTTGGGCTGTTAGTCTAAAATTTACAACTTCTATTAGTTGGTTTACTTTAAGACACTGATTCGGTGCACACTAAGTCACGCTCCTTTTTTACTTTTGCAAAAACCCCTTTTAGCGGGGGGTCACTTTTTTTTTATCGGGGCAAGGCGCATTAAAATATCTTTGAAACTTTTCTAAAACACCTAAAAAATTTTGGTAAAACATTGGATTCCCGGGTTTTTTGGGATTAAAAACCCCCAGAAAATTTTGGTTTTAAATTTTCATTATAAGTGTGCCCCCATTTTAAATCCGCATTGTGTAAAATTTTAAAATGCACTCACTTATTCATACATTTTTTCCCCATATATAAAAGCCAAAAAAAAAATGAAAATTTGGGGCTAGGATGCAGAGTAACTCCATTGAACGGAGCTAATCCATGTCCAAAAATGTGGCAAATTCCAAATTTAAAAAAAAGGGAAATCTAGGGTGTGTTTTTGGGGGTTTTTGCTTTTTTAAAAGGCATTTTTTTTTAGTTGAAAATACACTTTGTAAATATATAGTACTGTGACAGGGAAGATAGTGTATTGTTTTGGAAAAAATTTTTTCATGTACTAGTCCCTTTTTAAGTTCATTTTAAAATGAACCCCTTTTTTTTATTGTTTAATTAATCAGGGGAAAAAATCTTTTGATATTGGTAAAACGTATGCAGCAGAGTGAATGCTGCTCTATGGAAATAATGATATGCATCAGGTTAACATGCTCGAAGACAAAGGAAAGCCCCTGGTGGTCCAAACCCCTTTTACGCAGAATATTACCATTGCAATAGTTTTACTAGAGTTTAAACGAATTTTTTTCAACGAAGGGAGTTCGTTTAGAATTTCAGGAAAAAATTCGGGTTTGGAACTAAATCGAACTTTTGGGGGACTTTGGGTGAACGAAGTTGTTTTTATTTTATAAAATGGCTGCGAGCACATGGTCAAAAATGGGGAAAACCCCTTGGGGGGGAAGAAGGGCATTGCCCATGACATGTGCCGAGGTGAAGCCCAAACAAAACCGGCGGGTTCTGTGACGTTTAAACCGCCAAAATAAGTCCCCGGGGGCGAAAGCCGGGGGCTCACACTCCTCTCCTGTGCATATCAGGGGAAAGGGGCTGCCGCGGCGTTTGTCTTACTGAAAAAAAATTTATTTTTTTTTTTGTGATTTCTGTGGGGGGTCTCCCGCTTGTCCCCCCCCCACCCCCCCCCCCCAAAAAAATTTTCTCTTAATGTTCTATTTCTAATTTTTTTGGGGTATTGGATCTGAAATCCAGGGCGTCCACTGCATTGGAATTTTACATTCAATTTTCCAATGGGTCTAAGCCGGGTTCCCCGTTGTATTTATTTAAAGGAAAAAAAAAAACGTTTTTTAAAAATACAAAAACCCCTTCATTTTTGAATGCTCAATACTTTGCGCCAAATTTTCATCCCGGGTTAAAATTTAAACGTTGTTTGCTGGGTGCTGACCCCCAAAACACCCTCTTTTTCAACGCCAAAAAAATATAAATTTTTCCTGTAGCCTAATTAAACAAAGGGGTTAAATTTTCAAAAATGAAACCCCCTTGTTGTGTGGGGTAGGAAAAAAGCAATTTTTAACACGCTACAAAGCTTACTATTTTGTGGGGGTCAATTCTTTGGCGCAATTTTCATCCGGGTTAAATTAAAAGGGGTTTTTTGCTGGTGGCTGACCCCAAGAAACCGTCTTTTTCAACGCCAAAAAATATAAATTTTTCCCGCAGCCTTAAATTTACAAGCAAAGGTTTAAATTAAAAAGGTATCTCTTGGTTTTTGGGGGAGAAAACACGCAATTTTTAACAGCTACAAAGCAAATAGTTTTTCGGCTCAATTCATTGGCGCAAATTTTCATCCCGGGGTTTTTTTAAGCGTTGTTTTGTGGTGTGCTGACAAAAAAAAAACCGTCTTTTTTCAATGCCCAAAAAAAAAAAAATTTTTCCTGGCCAAATTCCCAAGAAAAAAGGGTTTAAATTTCAACTGTTTTCCCCTTGTTGTGTGGCGTAGAAAACACGCAAATTTTAAAAACGTACAAAAAAAATACTAGTTTTTTGCGGCTTTAAATTTTTTTGGCGCAATTTTCATCCAGGGGTTAATTAAAACGATGGTTTTTCTGGTCTGCTGACAAAAATTTAAAAAGTCTTTTTAACCCAAAAATATATAAATTTTTCCCGTAGCCCAAATTACAAGCAAAGGGGAAATTTCAACTGTATCTCTTTTTTGTGGGGCGTAGAAAACACGCCCAAAAAGTAACAAAGCAAAAAAGCTACTAATTTGTGCGCTCAATTCTTTGGGGCCAAATTTTCATTTCCCGGGGTTAATTAAGCGTTGTTTTTCTGGTTGCTGACAAAAATAAACCCGTTTTTCAACGCCAAAATTTTATTTTAAAATTTTTTTGGGAGGGGCCCAAATCACAACAAAAGGTTTAAATTTCAACTGTATCTCTTGTTGTGTGGCGTAGAAAACAGCAATTGAAAAAACCTACAAACTACTAGTTTTTGCGGCTCAAAAACTTTGGCGCATTTACATCCAGGGGTTTAAATTTAAAGGGTTTTATTGTGGTTGTGACCCCCGAAAACCCCCGTTTTTCAACGCCCAAAAAAATATAAATTTTTCCTGTAGCCTAAAACACAAGCAAAGGTTTTAAATTTCAACTGTTCTCTTTGGGGTTGGGGTAGAAAACACCCAATTTTAACCCGCTACAAAGCTACTTGTTTGTGCGGGGCCCAAATTTTTTG
>JAODAL010002928.1:0-184114 GCA_025379985.1 Phyllomedusa bahiana
ATTAATTTTTTTGAATGACCCCCTGCTCATTTAATGCCTTTGTACGACCCCCCACATATAATTTTTTTTATATCAAAATTTGCGGGCCCCCTGTAGGTGCCCCCTTTTGACCCAGATCACCGTCCTTTTGGTAAATTGGCCCCCTGTTTAAAAAAGTAAACCTAAAAAATATGGGGCCCACCCCAATACAGTGAACAAAAATTTTCTCTGAACACACTTACGGGGGAACTGTAAATCATACAGGGTGGGTCAGCAGGACTTGTACTGTTTTTTAAGGATCCAGTCGGATCTTCTCTGCTTTTACCCCTGCTTTCAAGTATATAAACCTAAATAAAAAAGAGCTCGTTTCTCGCCCTTTTCCCTATATTTTGCCATCAGATCGGATAACACAAACTGCCTGTCAGGTTCCCTTTAAGTACCTTAGTAGATGAAGAAAACACAAGAAGCTTTTTTTTTTGAAAGCCAGTTTCAAAGGATGTTATGTAGAGCCCAATGAAAAGTAATCACTAATTTTTGTAGCAGTGCAAAGTGGGGGTAAAAATTAGAAGTATAAGGAATTAGAAAAGTAAACACGGCATACCATTCGGCTTTCTCTTCTTTATTAAGCACACAACCCCGTGGAGGGGCTCCAAAAAATGGATGCTTTGGTTTAGAGCGACAGCTGTTTCGCGCTTCCCCCGGCTTCATCTCGGCCTCCCCGGGAGGGGGCTAACTCACGCCCTTTAATTCCCGTGGCATGCCATCCCCTTTTCTCGAAACATGTAAAAAAATAATCATATTTTTAAATAATTACAAAATTTCTATAATTGTTTTAAAACCTAATTTAAAAAAACCCACCTTTTATTGATTTGCTTTTTGGGTGTAGCATATACAAAAAAGAGGATAGATCATTACGATCTTCAACCAATTTCCCCAGGTTCCGTTTCAATATCCATTTAGCCTCAGCTGAAGGAGATGTGTACGTTATTACCCCATTGGCTGGAGAAAAAAACCCCTTTTTAAAACTGCAAATTTTAAAAGTGACGTTTCATTATTGTGACCCCACTTAAAAGTTGAATAAATTCGGTGCTCCTTTTATTTTAAGGGAATAAAATTGTTCTCTTATTTTTTTAAATAGTCCCTTTCTTTTTCTTTTTGAAAAAGCCCCATGCACCATATGGCTACATAAAATCAGCCCGAGGTTAAATTGTTTCCTGAAAAGTGATTACCTTTTAACTCCGGATCGTATCCCTATATTGGCAAAAAAAAACCTTGCCCCCCTATGATTACCTTGGGGTATGAATTATTTAGCCCGTTTTTTCTTTGGGTTTTTTTGTTTTTCATGTTCATCTCTAAGATTTTACTCCTTTTTAAAGAAATCAAGGCATTTGTTCTGTTTTTTCCTTTAACTGTATATCACTTTTCAAAATTTTGCCAGTGCCTTTTTATAGTCTTCTAATAAGTTCCCAAGGGTGTTACGAAATGAAAAAATATACGATTGTATGTTTTGTTTAGTTCTTTTTTTAGTAATCTTTCTATTTTTCCTGTTGCTCTCTGAAAGCTCGAAAAAAATATTAGACCCGTTTTTCCTCTTGCCCTTTTAAAACGATTCGTAGCTTTTAGTTTGTTCTGTAGTAAATCTCTCTAGTTTATTTTTTCATCTTATGAATGTCCATTTTGGAAAAACTTTTCAAAACTTTGGAGGGGGAAAGATCTTAGCAATAAAGCATTTGTAGCTGGGGGTTTCCCGATAGCCTTTGTTATAATCCTATTCTGATTCTTCTATATGTAACATCTTGGATGAGAAAAAAGTTTTAAGTAAAAATCGCTGGAAAATTGCGTTTTTTAAATTTTGGGGGAGAAAGAATTTAAAAGTTTTTTGGGGACCAATAACACGCCCCAATATATTGGAAGCTAAAACGACTCCAAGGGGTTTTCGGTATTAAACCAATATCGAATATAAAGGGTAAGGGTTTGTGTCCAAATGGAATGAAGCACCCCTGCCATTCATTAAACTTTTGAGAATTATATTGGGAAATCGAAATGTAAATAGCCCAGACTTGCACCCGATCTCAGTAATGCAAAGGCTGAATTACAAAAATCCCTGACAGAGGGGAAGTGGAATAACTTTTATGCCAAAAAGGAAAATAAACTATCCTTTACAGAATGAAGTTAAAGACGTAAAAAGGACAAATTTATAAGGGACAAAACTGGCTAGTAATATAGAGTCTTTTATGGAAAATACCAACCATAATCTTTTGCTCCGGGGGTGGGAAAAAAAATTTGAGCAAAAAGATGCAATAAAAAAAACAATCTGAATGTGGCTACCGGGTTTGGGTTTGATTTTAAGTACCCGGATGGAAGAGCCCCCAATGCTCAAGGACGAGTGAACAGAGGTGGATATGGGTGACAGTCAAAAAAATACAGAGAATAAGCCCCGGGAGAGGGGTGAATCAAGAGGGAGCTACCACCGGAAAGGGGGAGCCCAAAAGGGGAAAAAAATTTCGTGGGAAATACATTGGGACTATGTGAAAGTGATACATTAAAAAAATGTGTATATGCAATGTTTTTAATATTTAGGAATACAATAAGTGATGCATGCGTCTTTGTTATCTAGAGGGTTTTAATTATTGTGTTTCCAAATTTATTTTTTTAGTTTAGTTTCCCGTCGATTTGAGTAATTCTTAAAAAAATTAAATCCCTATAAGATGTTTAAAAATGTCAGTGAGGAACAACAACTAGGTTCCTGGAGAAAACAGTTATTCTACAGATAGGTTTTTATTTTTTAAAGGTTAAAATTTTTTCCATAGAGGTAAACGTGCCTTTGGTTTGTGTGATCTTATCAATGAAAGGAAGGAGTTTTTAAACGGGAGAATTTGGAAAAATTTAGGGGGGAATACAGTTATTTTTTCCCCCCTTGTCACCGGGCCATCACTTGAATTATTCGTAATCAGTATTGGGAGATAAAAAGGGCGCTTCATCCTAAAGTGCCATTTTTTTAAAAAACGGGGGAAACAAAAAGCATTAAAATGGTTGAAAATAATTTGTTTGGTGGTAAAGCCCGCTGAAAGGGGGGGAAATATTGTTATTATCATAAAAAAATACTATATGGGGGAGGCATTTCGCCCCTTTAAAAGATCAAAACCCCATTCGTAACTAGAAACTGATCCCCCAGAAATATGTGGATAAATTTAAAAAAAATTATCAAACAGGGATTAGAGAAAGATTCTTTTTCCCAAAAAAATTTTTGAAAAAAAATTACTCCCTCTAAGCAACAAAACCCAAAATTTTTACTTTGTTCCGAAGGTAAATAAAAACCTAGAAAGACCTCCGGGAAGACCGTTGTGAACTGCAAGGGTTCATTTATGAAAAAACCCTGTACAATATTTAGATTGGTATTTACAGCCATTACTTAAAAAAATATTTCCCCATACCTCATGGATTAAAAGACTTGTTTCAAAATTTGGAAAGTAAAATGTATCATCTGAATATAGATTCCACAATTTATTGGTAAGACCTTTCAAGGATAAAACCCGATGGCATAAGATTAATAAAAAATCTATTGAGTGACAAGAATTAAAATGGAATTGTTTGAAAACTTTGCCCAACCTTATTTTGTTTTGGAAAATAAGCATTTAAAATTATGGACAATGGTTCCTACAAGTAACAGGTACCGCGGGTACCCCGTCGCAACCCCCGTTTTCGAATTTGTTTTTGGCACATGGGAGAGCAATATGTGCGTAAAAATCCAAAAAAACCTATTTAAAAAATATTTTGTGGAGTGGTCGGTTTCATTGTGAGTGTTATCATTTGGTCGGGAAGAACAACAATTCATAGAATTTTTAGTTATTTGAATATTTAAGACCTGAATATGCAATTTACATTCACTTATGGTAATTTAAAGGTGGAATTTTTGGATGTGGAGATTAAACTTGAGCAAAAAACAGGCGTAAAGCCCGATCATACATGTCGCCCTATATGTTCCGTTTGCTCGTGGTGCTCTGTGAGTCAGACAATACAGTCCTGGGAGATACAACGGAATATAGAAAAAAAGTACACACGGCACTCACCATTCGGCTTTCATCTTCTTTATTAAGCACAGAATCCCGTGGAGGGGCTCACAAATGGATGCATTCGGTTAGTAGCGACAGCTGTTTCGCGCTTCACCCGCGCTTCATCTCCGCCTCACCGGGAGTGGCTAACTCACGCCCTTTAACGTCCCGTGGTCATAGTCACATGACCTACTACTCGAAACATGTAACAACTAATCATATATTTAATAATTACAAAATTGCTATAACTTGTTTTAAAACCTAATTTAAAATAACCTACCTATTTATTGTTACTTGTCAATACAGGGTTAGATACGCATACTACAAAAAAGAGGATAGATCATACGATCATTCAATCCAATTCTCCCCAGAGCTTCCGTTTTTAATATCCATTTAGCCTCAGTATGAAGGAGATGTGTATGTCTATCTACCCCATTGGCTGGAGAAAAAATCCTTTGTAAACCTGCAAATTTTAAATGTGACGTATCATTATTGTGCAAACCCCACTCATATGTTGAATAAATCTCGGGGCTCCTTTTCCTGTTTTAAGGGAATACAATATGTTTTTCTTATTCTTTTAAATAGTGCCCTTATCGTTTTTCCTATATAGAAGAAGCCACATGTACACCATATGGCATACAATACAAATCAGACCTGCAGGTTATAAATTGTTTTTACTTGAAACGTGATACTAAACCCCTTTTTAACTCCGGGGGCTCGTATCCATATATTGGCAAAAAGAACAACTGCCCCACCTATGATTACCTTGGGATATAGAATTATTTAGCCACTTTTTCTTGGATTTTTTAACCTGCTACTCACTAGTTCATCTCTTAAGTTTTTACTCCTTTTGAAAGAAATCAATGGCATTTGTTCTGTTTTTTCCTTCAATTGTATATCACTTTGCAAAATATGCCAGTGCCTTTTTATAGTGCTTCTAATCAAGTTCGCTAAGGGATTATACTGAAATGAAAAAATACTACGATTCTTTTGTTTTGAATTAGTTTTTATTTTTTAGTAGAACCTTTCTATTTTTCTCTGTTGCTCTCTGAAAGCTACGAGAAATATTAGACTCCGTATATCCTCTTGCCCTTAAACGATTCACTAGCTCTTTAGATTGTTCTAGATAGTCAGTCTCTCTTTCAAAAGGAGTAAAAACTTAAGAGATGAACTAGTGAGTAACAGGTTAAAAAATCCAAGAAAAACGTGGCTAAATAATTCTATATCCCAAGGTAAGCATAGGTGTGGCAGTTGTTCTTTTTGCCATATATGGATACAAGTCCGGAGTTAAAAATGGGTAGTATCATGTTTCAGGTAAAACAATTTATAACCTGCAGGTCTGACTTTGTAGTGTATGCCATATGGTGTACATGTGGCTTCTTCTATATAGGAAAAACGATAAGGGAAACTATTTAAAAGAATAAGAGAACATATGTGTTCCCTTAAAACAGGAAAAGGAGGCACCGAGATTTATTCAACATATGATGAGGTGCCTTTTAATGATACGTCACTTTTAGGTTTACAAAGGATTTTTTCTCCAGCCAATGGGGTAGATAGACGTACAATTCCTTCAGACTGAGGCTAAATGGATATTGAAAACGGAAGCTTTTGGGAGAATTGGATTGAATGATCGTAATGATCTATTCCTCTTTTTTGTAGAAATGCGTATCTACCCCTGTATTGACAAGAGTCAAAAAATTTAGGTGGGTTTTTTTTAAATTAGGTTTTAAAACAAGTTAAAAGCAATTTTGCAATTATTAAATATATGATTAGTTGTTACATGTTTTGAGTAGTAGGTCGTGTGACTATGACCACGGGAAGTTAAAGGGCATGAGTTAGCCACTCCCGGTGAGGCCGAGATGAAGCGCGGGTGAAGCGCGAAACAGCTGTCGCTACTAACCGAATGCATCAATTTGTGAGCCCCTCCACGGGATTGTGTGCTTAATAAAGAAGATGAAAGCCGGATGGTGAGTGCCGTGTGAACTTTTTTCTATATTCCGTTGTATCTCCAAGGACTGTATTGTCTGACTCACAGAGCACCACGAGCAAACGGAACATATAGGGCGACATGTATGATCGGGCTTTACGCCTGTTTTTTGGCGTATACTGCGCCTCCCAGCCCGAATCCCGCTGTCGGACCCATAATATTGATGCTTGGCTAACGAAAATAAAGAAATAAACATGATTTTATTGATTTAATATTTTTTTTCGTTACCCCCATATTATTATTCGTTTTATATACAAAATCGGGACAACTTCTGTAGTGTTATAATTTGATTTCGGCCAGTACAGTTTTTATTTCAGATTGCATTAGAAAACCCATAGGAGCGTCGCTCGCTCTCCCATTGGTCCAAATTAACGGGCGTCTCTTTTAACTTAGCCCAATCACAGAGCACGCTCAGAATTTCTTTTCCCCACAGAACTCTATGAGAAATTTAGCTCGCGCTCTGATTGGCTAAGCTGGACGAGCCCCCCCGCTTCAACCAATCAGCTCGTTTCTGCCATTTTTACTGTATTTTGAACTGTCCCGCCTTTGAATATGATTGGTCAATTTTTCTCCATAGGATATAATGGGACATTGCCCGCTCTATTCTGATTGGTCAATTCTCCTCCATAGTTTATAATGGGACATTGTCGCTCCTATTTCTGATTGGCTGGTTTATGCCGACCAATGAGAATAGCTTAAACAATTTGAATTATTGTATTTCCCGGCGATTCTCTCTATTGCAATTCCCTATGTAGCGCCGGTCTCGGCGACAAACGCGTTGTTCGGGTTTTTTAACTGCTTTATTTGTAAGAAGGGTTGGGCTCTTTATGTGATAATGTTTTATATTTAATAAAATCATTTTTTTTATTAATACTTCATGCCGCAGGCGCAGAGCGCCGAGATTTCAGAGCGCGCCGTCTCTCCATAGACTAAAATGGGAGAAGTAGCTCGGGGCTCTGATTGGCTGGGATGGGCCAAGCCCCCGCTAAGCCAGCCAATCAGCTCTTTTCTGCCCTTTTTACTGTATTTTGAACTGTCCCGCGCCTTTGATTTTGATTGGTCCAAAAACTTCTCCATAGGATATAATGGGTCTTTGTCGCTCCTATTCTGATTGGTTTATACTCCTTCATAAGTTAGAAGGGGCCACTGTCGCTCCTATTCTGATTGGTCCAAAACTTTCCATAGGATATAATGGGTCTTTGTCGCTCCTATTCTGTTTGGTGGCTTCTGCCGACCAATGAGAATAGCTTAAACAATTTAAATTACTGTAATTTCCCGGCAATTCTCTCTATTGCAATTCCCTATGAAAGCCCCCCGGGTCTCGGCGAACAAAACGCGTTGTTCGGGTTTTTTAACTCCCTTATTTGTAAAGAAGGGTTCGGCTCTTTTATCTGATAATGTTTTACATTTAATAAAAATTATTTTTTTATTAATACTTCATGCCGCACGGCGCTGAGCGCCGAGATTTCAGAGCGCCCATCTCTCCATTGACTATAATGGGAGAAGTAGCTCGCGCTCTGATTGGCTGGGATAGCCAAGCCACTGCTAGCTCAGCCAATCAGCTCTTTTCTGTCTTTTTACTGTATTTTGAATTATCCCGCCGTGGATTCTTATTGGTTTAAACTTCTCCATAGACTAGAATGGGTCCTTTGTCGCTCCTATTCTGATTGGTCAATAATTCTCCATAGGTTTTAATGGGTCTCTGTCGCTCCTATTCTGATTGGCCGGTTTATGCCAACCAATCAGAATAGCTTTCTGAATTTGAATTACTGTATTTCCCGGCAATTTCCAATATCCAAATTCTTGAATTAGGATTTTGGGAAAGTGATTTTGTTTTATGTATTTTTTTATTTTTTAGGTTTCAGCTCTTTTCCTGAGAATGTTGAACGCCTTTATAAAGCCGATTTTTGATTCATACTCCGCACCGAAAATCTGGAATAATTTCTCGCTGTTCCAAAGCCTGTCTCGCATGGAACTGTTTTTCGGGCGCAGTCCCGCACGGCGCCTAAGTCCCACGCACTGCGCCCATGTCCCCGCACTGTGCCCCACACACACTGGCGGGGCGCAGGGAACTTTTGCCTGCATGTACGAGCACACCGCCTCGGACGGCGAATCTTAGGCGCAGCGCCGCACTGCGCCTCGGTCCCCGCACTGCGCCCCACACACTGGCGAGGCGCGGCGGACTTTACATGCTATGTATGAGCGCGCCCCGGCCCCGACATAAATCAGGCGCAGATTCCGCCGGAAAACTGGCGGAAAGGTGCGCCCCGACCCGGCGAGATTCATACATGTCGCCCATAGTGTTCAGGAGGAGTTAGCTGATCCTAGAATTGGGTGATGTAAGCAGTGCCGAGACTTTAACCCTTTGAGTACCTTGCTTGTTTTACTGATAATTAGAAGTATATATTCTTACTTGGGTGTCATCAACACAGAAAAAATACTGAAAGTCAAATCTTCTGATAGTTTGTCCAACAGTTGCTATGTAGAGAGAAAGGAGGTGAGGACCAAGATCTAATCGCTGGAAAATCCAAGAAAAGAAAATAAATACAGCTCAAACTACTGCAAAACATATGCTGAATAGGGAGGAAGAAAGAAAACCAAAAGAGCAGTATCCCTACAACCAGATGAGTGAACCATATTGGAATTATCCATTAGGTGATAATTTGGCACTTCTGTAAAGTTTTAAGTGTAGAAACCAGATTGTAAGGATCCAAAACAGAGTTAATAGAGATACTTGATTAGGTTGAAGTAGGCCAAAGAGTTTAGAGACCAAGGGGAGATTAGAGGTAGGTCGGTAGTAAGTAGCTCGGGGTGGATCCGATTTTGAGTGTTATGAGTTGTGTCGTGACCTATCCCATCCATCACCCATGCACCCCTCTCTTTCATTCTTTGCTGTTGGTGTGTTTTACAGTGTTATTTTTCAGTGTGCATTCTCAGTATCTTTTTCCTGACTTCTGTGTTTCTGTTGTCTGCTCTGACCTTCTGCCTGTGATCTGATTACTGTTGAACACTGCGTCCCCTGACCTTCTGCTCATGAACTGACTAGGCCGTCTACCTGCTCCTTTGGTATCACTCTTGCACATCATCTGTCACCACGTGTGACCATGTCGGGGGCAGCGATCTAGGAAGTCTTGTACAGAAAATTCCAGATCTCTTGTACAAGAGGTTAAATGGGGAAAACCAGAAGACTCCTAATAATTTTTTTGGGTGAATTTTTGGGTCAATAACTTAAAAAAGTTATATTTTAAAATGCACTCCCACATCTTAGTCTATAATACCACTGAAACAACAATAATCTTTTCCTTAGGTCCAATGACTTAAGTAATATTTTCTTTTGTGTTCCAAATTTCAGGCAAATTGTGTTGTCCTGTACATAAATACATTTTTTTTACATGTCTTACTTTCACACTAATCAACAATAAATAAATTATGGACTAGTATTCTATTAATAAACTGATCTGACCTAATCCATTATAAATACAGTAGTCAGATTGGTTAATCTTTCTAGTTACCAAATGGTTATACTAAGACCTCTGTTATCTGTCAACATTTACATTGGTCACCTGTCTCTTTTTGAGTAAAACTGATACTCTATTAATATACTACATTGTTACACTGCACTACATATTTCATGCCATCTGTGTCTACAAACCCACAAAAGCTTTTCATTTAGCTAATGACCCAGAGTTATCATTGCCCTTCATTATGTCATCTTACTTCCATCAACAGTACTTCTCTCATGCTGCATCTATCCTATGGATTGTCTACTGTGTACACATTTAAGCGTACTCACATCAAAATTGCCTTCTAAAACTTAAAAGCACAGGTGTACTGTGCTTAGTGGTAAAGCAGTCCTAGTTACCACTATGATTTCCTAAGCTTTTATTGGTCTATGATTGTCAACAAGTTTTTAGTTTTCACTTTTCTGATTTTCCTATGGCATATATTACAGCTTGCTGACAATATATGCTATAGATTACAAAAGTATTCATATCCCTTGAACTACTTCTTATTTCTAAATGTTACAGCCACAAACTTGAATGTATTTTATTGAAATTTTATGTGATAAAGCAATGCAAACTAGCAAGTATCTGTGAAGTGCAAAGAAAAGTGATTTTTCATTTTTTTAAAATTAACAAAAGAAAAGCGTGGTGTGCATATGTACTCAGCCCCCTATACTCTGATACCCTTAAATAAAATCCAAAGTGACCACCTGTCTTTATAAGTCACCTAATTAGTAAATACAGCATATATAATGTATATGTACATAATACATATGTATATATGTATATAATTTATTCTTAGTATAACTACAGCTGTTTTATGAAGGCCTTATATGTTTGTTAGAGAACATAAGTGAAAAAAAACAGCATCATGAAAACCATGAAACACAGCCGACATTACAGGGATAAAGTAATGACAAACTATATTGCAGGGTTAGGTTTTAAAAAAAAGCCCAAGCTTTGAACATCTAATGGAGTACTGTTCAATCCATTATCCATAAAGGAGTATGGCACAACTGTTAAAGGGGTTTTGCCACAAAGTAAAGTTGACGTGGGAAGTTTGAAAATTAAATAATAAACATTTTCACCATTCATCATTATTAAAAATTCTGGACCGTTTTTGTTTTAGCTGCTCCTTTAGTGATCCATTGTTTACAGCTTGTCTCCAGAGGATACGACCAGGGCTGAGAGCTCCTCAGTCCTGGTCAGACATGCTCAGACATCACCTCTCCTTTCAGGCAGTCCAGGAGCTGTCATTCTACTCCTGTCCTTTAGACTAGTTAGTAATAAGTCAAACAGTGCAAATTAAAAAACAGAAACTTCAATGAGGTATGTGCATTGATAAAGAGAAAAAAAAAATCCACAAGTTAAGTTCCTGCAGGGATTTGAACCAAGGACCCTTGTGCTGTAAAGCAAAAATTTTACCACTGAGCTAGAAAGGAGCTACTTACAATTCTATACATAGACAGACCTTTCTTTGACTACAGAGAGGAAAGGCATGTGATGTCATCCTGCAGGGTCACATGATCTGCAATTCAAACAACTCACACACGCCCCTTCTGAGCACACAGAGCTGAAGCGCTGGATACAGGAGGTATGAAATGAGATCATGGCAAAACCCCTTTACCCTCCCAAGACATGGTAGTCCATCGAAAATGACAGCCAAGACAAGGAGAGCACTAATAAGAGAAGGGCTATGTTCACATGGCAATAATTGTGGAACATATTTCGCCCGCAATTACTCCGTGTGCTCGGGAGCGGGGGCGGGGGCAGCAGCCCGCCGGCTCCATAGACATTCATAATTCATGCCGCGTATACGGCATGAATAATTGATATGTCACTTCTCTCCCCGCTCGGCGTATTGTGCGAGCGGGGAGAGGCGACGCAATCCATAGTTCTCTATGAGAACTGTGGATTACCGTAATGACTGGGACATATCTCGCCCCGTATTTAGCGCAGTACGGTGTGAAATATGGGGCGAGATACATTCCATTTTAAGCCCTATGAACATAGCCAAACAATCAAAAGGCCCAGGGTCACTCTGGAGGAGCTGCAAAGAACAACTGCTCAGGTAGGAGAATCTGTCCACAGGACAACTATTAGTTGTGTGTTCCACAAATCTTGCCTTTATGGAAAAGTGGTAATAAAAATGTCCATTTTGAAAGCAAGACACAAGAAGTCCTGTTTGTAGTTTGCAAAAAACTATATAGGGGACACCGCAAGCATGTGGACGAAGGTGCTCTGGCCAGATGACACCAAACAAACTTTTTGACCTAAATGCCAAATGCTATGGATGGAGGAAAGCCAAAACTGCACATCACCTTGAACATACCACCCCCACTGTGAAGCTTGGTGGTGGCGGCATCAAGCTACTTCAGCAAGGATTTGTAAGATGGTCAGAGTTGATAGGAAGATGGATGGAGTTAACTACAGGGCAATCCTGGAGAAAAAGCTGTTAGAGGCTGCAAAAGTCTTGAGACTGGAACATAGGTTCACCTTCCAGCAGGACAATGTCTCTAAACATATAACCAAAGCTACGATGAAATGGTGTAAATCAAAGCATACTCATGTGACAAAATGGCCCAGTCGAAATCCAGACTTAAATCCCATTGAGAATCTGTGGCAGGACTTGAAAATTCCTGTTCACAAACATTCGCCAACCAATCTGAGTTAGAGCTATTTTGCAAAGAAGACTGGGAAAAAATTCAGCCTCTGGATCTGCAAAACTGATAGAGACATACCCCAGCAGACTGCAGCTGTCATTGTAGGTAAAAGTGGTCCTACAAAGTATTGACTCATGGTGGTTGAATACATACAGTATGCACACCACACTTTTCAGTTTTTAATTTTAAAAATTTGGAAAAGCACGTATCATTTTCTTCACAAATATTTGCTACTTTGTGTTGTTCTATCACATAAAATATTAATAAAATACATTTAAGTTTGCAGCTGTAACATTCAAAAATTAGGTAAAGTTCAAAGGGTAAGAATACTTTTGCAACCCACTGTATATATTCATCCAAAACCTAGGTTTATGGTTTGATTAAAAATTAAATTGTAGTACTTCCTTTACCTCTCAATATCTTAGTATAGTGCTGTTCTCTACACAAGGTAGTCTAAAATAGTATATTAAAATACATGCTTGTCTTGATACCACTTTGTGTATGCTATCTATGGATCGTATTGTGGTTAAACAATAACACATGGGAATGGTAGCATGGAATCAAACTGTATGTCACACATATCATTTCAGTTACTAATCAGTCTACTGCTCACTAAACTTTCCCCTTTTCAATCTTATTCCCATGCTGTACATCCCTATCTGCCATGTTTGTTGAGCCAACCCTCACAAGCTCATCTCTAAGACCTTTCTTGTACTGCACAAGACACTATTGGACTTGTTTAATTGTATACTTGATCTGTTAAATATGGTATATAGAAACATTGCTTGGCAGTTGTGTTGGCATCTTTTTAGAATATGTTAAGGGCTATCCAGAGTGAAGGGTTAAATCATATCTCAAGAATTGCAGTACTTTTCAGTAATTGGGTCTCTAAGGATTTGAAATTTAGTACGTTGAAAGTAAAACCTTTGGTTTCATTCCCAATTTGTGGGTCAAGAAAACCCTATCATTATTTGTAGCTAGCCACACTTATCTTAAGCTGTTTCATTTTATATTCCATGTAAAAAAAGTTTTTTTTCAGGTTATGCTGACCATTCTGAGTGATAAAGGATCAGCTAAATTAATCTCTTGAGTTCCTCATAGTAAAGAGTATCTATGTTAAGGAAAGTTAACTAAAATGTAAATTCTACAGATATTTGAATTTTAGACTATCTATAACTATTCTGAGCCACTCCACTCTGCAATAAGGCAGATTTTAATGTGATTTTTGATGTAGTAAAACCCACATGATAAAATGTCACATAAACACACACATTGTGAGATACAGTTTGTACTAAAGATGAACAAAACACAGCATATTTCTATTATATCTCTTAAATAGCACTGCATAAAATGATCACATAAAATACATTAAACAGATAAAAGAATATACATACACTTGCAGTTGCTATATGGATTCCTGTTTTTATAGCACCTTAAGTCAGGTGGTAATGTTGCAAAAATTACCACCTGGTAACCCACTGACACATTGTTCTTTACATAAAACTGAAAGCATTGTGAAGGTTATTTTCTTTAAGAAAGTTTATACATTTTGATTCTCAAAAATGTTATCAGTTGACATAATAAATATTCATTAGCAGCTCAGTCCTTGTCCATCCCTCTTATGTTGAACAATTTAACAGCTTCCTCTTGATAGTCGTTAATTAACTGGTGGCTCTGGGGGGTTCTATGCAGCTCTTATGTGTGTAATGTGCTGCTCCCAATGGAAGGCAAATTCATGTGGCACAGCTGGCTTTCCAAAGATAATGATCAGGTATAAAACTTTACTAAATAAAATATGTAAAATCTCACTACAAATACAGCAGTGTAAAAAAAAAATCTATATGTGAATGTGTGCCTACTTGTAACTGGTCCGAGCTTAATGTGATGCACAACTCTTGGGTTGAGCTGCATTTGTGGATCTACAATATGTTGGTTTGAACATTATTGCAGTCTGAGAGTTGCTACAGCTTTTCCCATAAGCCTCTGCTTTATGCAAAACAGTCAGTGAGATCTGAAAGGCGCACAAATCCTCACACCGACCAATTTATTGGTGGCTCTCCCTAAGGAGAGATTTTCCCCCTTCCAAGCCACTCTCGCCTCTCACCCAGCCAACCAGTAAGTTCTACGCTGCACTGACAAGGGACAAATACCCCAAAACAGCTGTCTGCAGATGGACTTAACTGGTTTGGCTCAAATCCCTTTCACATTGCTAGTCTCCTGTGAGCTACATGTGAATTGAGGATAACTACATCCAATAGAGTGCGCTGTGGAGCTCCTCAGCTCTTTCCCAAAAGCATTTGTTTTATGCAAAACAGTCAGTGAGGTCTGATAGGCGCGTAAATCCTCACACCGACCAATTTATTGGTGGCTCTACCTAAGGAGAGATTTTCCCCCTTGCAGCAGTGGTAGTCAGCGTTTAAAGGGGGAGGAAGTTAGCAGACATTTTTGCAACAGAACATCAGTTATCTGGATGTGATTGTTTTGGCAGTGAGAATGGGTATTACAATTGCTTTTGCCTATTTAAAATTTCCTGAAATAGATCATTAAAATATCAGGCCAATGTAGCTGCCCACTATCTCAGCAGGACTAATGATTCCCCACAGCTCCTGAAGCAGGCAACTGCAGTCTCCACCAGGTTTGGGAATGCCATGGATTGCCCCTTACAGGTTACTCATGTTCGGTTAACTTTGTTCCACATCCTTATCAGACTCCCTAGAGCTAGATACTGACAGGCTGATGACACATTTAGGGGGACATATATGAAAACTGTCTAGCAGTAAGACTTTCTTTGTTGCTTATAACAACCAGTCAGAGCTCAGCTTTCATTTTTTCAGAGCACTATATGAAATGGAAGGGGAGCTGTGATTGGTTGCTATGGACAACAAAAAAGTCTTAAACCTAGACAGTTTTTATACATGTGATCCCATTCTGTATTTCTGCAGCCGCAGTTCCCACAGCATGCTACAAAACTACCACTTCTATGGCCGGTCTTTTTATGGCCACAAAAAAATAAAATCAGTTACTTTAGTCACCATACACTTCATGAGATGGTGATAACCTTCCTAATAAGCTCTACAAAAGCTTACACCTCGTCTCCAGGCCTCAAGTGCATCAGCTTCTTCTTATCCTCCACTCTCTTCAGCTAAGTTAAAAGGAATCTGTCGTCAATTTGTTCTTTTTACTTATTAAATCAAGACCCTGATCCATATTCTTTTCCTCTCAGTTGTTTTTATTTCCTGATTGTAGATTTCTCTATTCAGCCATCTATATATGATTGTGGGGAAGACATTCTTGCTTGCACTGCTTTAACAGCAGTCAGAGAGATACTTTACAGCAGCTTCATGCACATAGGATTCTTAAGACAGATTCTGTCCCATAGACTTGTATAGGAGAGTTTTCACTGTGAAGGGAGGGGAGAGGGGGAGCTGTGACATCTCCTCTTGTGACTGGTGGATTCTGTGTTATCTGTACACAATGGTGTCTCCTTTCAGTTTGACCCTGCTTTTACTGATAATGAGCACACTGCTGAAAAGCTCTCTAAACAGAACAGGAAGTGTCAGACGATTATTAGGCTTAGTGGCCAAAGTGAAAACTGCAGGACTTAAGAATTATTAAAAAAAATACTGAAAGTGATATGGAAACTTAAAAAAAAAACATAACCGAATTCCTAAAAAAATGTGTTTAACATAAAAATGTGAGTTAAACAATAAGTCATTTTTTGATGACACACTCACTTTAAAGGCAACCACCTACTAAAGAATACAGTCCCACAAGGGAGAATTGATAGTTTATCCCCCTTATAAACTGTATTATCATACAGTCTATAGTCTAAGAACTTACTGTTATGTTTCCAAAGAGTTTTATTGCCAGATGGACATAAACACAAAGAAAAAAAGCAACACAGTCCATGAAACATTTTGGAGAAGAGGTGGATCCTTGGGACCAGAAGGATTAGGACTGGGAATGGAATAATATCATGCTACACTTCAAGTATGCCTCAAGTCAAGTAGGAAATCTTGATAAAAAATTTTAATCCCACACCTGCATGTAAATTTACGTCTCATGTGTAAAGAGGGTGAAATAAATTAACCAACAAACGAGGGTCCTAATATAACTGTGTTTCACCCTCCTTAAGGATGACTACAAAGGTAAAGGACTGATATAACAATTGAAGTGTTATGTTTGGTTATCTCACTAACGCTTATACATAGATGAAGGAAACACCCTCCTGAGATGTTAGTGTAAAATGTGAATCTATAGCACTATTTTATGTTATATCACTGGTTTGCCTAGGATTCTATGCCATTAAGGAACACGGTATGACTGCAACAGGTAATCAGTTGGGGCTAGTGTGGGATCCTTCCAAATAAGTGATGGCAAACTATTATGCAGCTAGAATTATGTTCATTGATCACAAATTGTGACCATCCAAAACAATACATAGTGCTTAAGAAAAGGGTAAATCTAATATAATTAGATTATGAAAAACAATATACATGAATAAATGTGTGGTCACATGATAAGAGTTCGAAAATTGGACAAGCTGTCTCAAATTCAAATAACACTATTGTGTCAATTCACTGGGATGTAAAACTTAACTTTTAATGCTGAATTAAAATACTGAACAATACACAAAACACACAATTCAAAAAAGGGAAAGCTCCTACTAGATAGTGAATAATATACAATTGCAGATCAAAATGGTGTGTAAGGAGGATATCTATCCCTATTACACCCAAGAAGAGAAGCTGCCTACAAAAAGTGTAGGGACATCGTCCCAATAAGGATGGCCACAACAGGAACCTTGGCTGTTGAGCCCCAGTACTCTCTATTTAACATATATATATATATATATATATATATATATATATATATATATATATATATATGTTATCTAGAGCAATGACGAAGGATTTAGTAGTCTGTTGCTTTCGGAGACGAGTGCTGCTTTGCCTTCTATTATCAAGCACTATTAGGAGAATAGACTCCATGGTAGCCTGCTCAGTCTGCAAATTCAACAGTGTGTATGAGGTTGTTTGGGATCTTTAACCCTCTGCAGATTTACGTTGCTGTAGCTCAGCTAAAACACAGTGACCTTGTGGCTGGCTACAACACATACTCTCACTATTACAGTTTCATCCAGGCTGCCTTTTGAGAATGTCAGTAGTATTGTAGGTGACACACAATTATCATTTTGTTATTATAAGAAAGGATTAATTATTTCCCTTTATTTCCTATTAGAAAAGTTTGTTTGTTATGAGTCCAGTTAGGTATAAGTCCAAGGATCTGAAATGGTTTAGAAAGGAAATCCATGTCAAAGGCCCAAAGCAGGTTCAATGTATAAAACTTCCCATTTATTTGTCCCGTTTATTTTTAATGCAAATCAGTATATCATACCTTAGCTTAGCTGGCTGACGTGGATTTCCTTTCTATTGAGACATTTGTGTTCACATCAGCGGGAAGCTTCTGGTGATTCCGTACATCCTCCACCTGTCACATCGGTTTTATGACAACAATGAATGAGCTGAATAGTTTTTATTTAATTACTTATACCAAGGTACCACTGTATATGTTTATATATATGCACACTTGCAAGTGTATCAAAAACTTATTTTCCCCAATCAACATATATATACTATATATGTAAACAGTATATATTTGTGCAGTGGGGAAAATAAGTATTTGATACACTTATGATTTTGCAAGCTTTCCCACCTACAAAAAATGGAGAAGTCTGTAATTTGTATTGTAGGTACCCTTCAACTGTGAGGCACATAATCAAAAAAAAAAAAACACACAGAAGATCACATTGTATGATTTTTAAATAATTAACTTGCATTTTATTGCATGGAATAAGTATTTAATCATCTACCAACAAGCAAGAATTCTGGCTCCCACAAACCTATTGGTTCTTCCTTAAGAAGCCCTTCTACTCTGCAATCATTACCTGTATTAACCCCTTCACGACCTTAGACGTATGCATACGTCCGGAGGATCGCGCGAACTCTACTTTAGAGTTCGCGCGATAGGCGCGGGGTGTCAGCGGTATATTATAGCGGACATCCCGCTGCATCGGCCCCGACCCGAGATCGCTCCGGGGTGGGTGTGGGGTGGCGGTTAACCACTTAATTATCGCTACCATCGGGTCGCAATAACTAAGAGAGACTCAGGAGGAGATCGCTCTTCCTGCGTCTCTGTCGGCGACAGCAGCGCACGGTGTGCTGACAGACAGCACGGAGGGCATAGAATGCCTGCCGAGTTGTCTGTGACGTCACGATGCCTGGCCGTGCCCTGTGGACATGGTCCGGCATCGTGACTGACAGTTACATAGGAACCAGTGCACAGCAACCAAGCTGTCTTGATGATTCCTATTGAATGAGAGATCTGAAGATCTCTCATTCAAATCCCCTGTGGGGAAAAGTAAAAAGAAAATGTGAAAAAGTAATAAAAATAAAAAAAGTGAAAAAAAAGTAAAGCACAAACAAGAAAAATACTAACATTAAATCACGTAGAGCCGCGATTAAATTAAAACACACCTGTTACAGAATCTGTCAAAAACGCCCAAAAAACAAATAATAAAAGTGAAAAATATTTGTACGCCCAAAAAATGCGTACATCAATGATAAGCATCAATGTCACCCGCATAAAAAAAGCCCTACAAGCTCTAAAAAAAAACAAAAGACAAAATTAATAAATAAATTTTTGTTATGCACGCAATGTACATAGACAAATAAAAAACGGCAATACTGACAAGTGACAAAAAATAAACTATAACAATAACGCATTTACCATTACAGTTATAACAAACTATATAAAATTAACCATCATTTACACCCAAGGTTAACCTTTAAATTGAATTGACCAAAAAACAATGGTGGAACTGCATTCCCCCCCCCACCATTTTCAGGCCCAATACTAAAAAAACGATGGGAACACCTGTGTGCCCAAAATGCACAATACACCCCTAGATGAGATCCATGAGGGGTGTTGAATCTAAAATGGGGCAACTTCTGGAAGGTTTCACCTGTTCTGCTACTTTGGGGGTTTTGCAAATGCGACATGGCCCCACCAAAATCTGCATTCCAAAAGCCAAATAGCGCTCCCTCCCTTGTACCCCCTGCCATGCGCCCAAACAGCAGTTTACACCCACATGTAAGGTATTGCCGAACTTGGAAGAAATTGTTTAACAAAGTTTTGGGGTTCTTTTTTCCAGAATTCCTTGTAAATATGAAACATTTTAAGCTAAAATTGCAGATTGGAAAAAAATTGTTTTTAATTTTCACAGCCTAATGCTAAAAAAAAATTTGTGAATCACCTGTGGGGTCGATATACTCACTACACACCTGTATATATACCTTAAGGTTTAAGTTTCCAATATGGGGTCTTTTTAGGGGTGTTTATTAAGTTTTAGCACCTTAGGGCCTCCTCAAACCTGAAATGGTGCCTAAATAAAATTGCATTGAAAATGAGACCCCAGAGTCCAGTAAGTGCTCCTCCTATTCTGGGGCTTATGGTTGAGCCAAATAATGCACTAGTGCCACATATGGGATATTTCTAAAAACGGCAGACCTTGGGGAAATGATATTAAGTTGCATTAACCTAGTCACATTTACCGTATTCCAGTGAATAATGGATAAATATTAAAAATCTGCAAAAATAGTGAAAGTTTGAAATTTCACCTCCACTTTCTTTTTAATTTCGGTGAAATACCTAAAGGGTTAACAAACTTCCCAAACACTGTTGTAAATACTTTAAGGGGTCTAGTTTCTTAGAAGGCATCATTTATGGGGGTATCTAACATACATGCCCCTCAAAGCCACGTCAGAACTGGAATGGTCCCTAAAAAAATGTATATTGCAAATTTTCTTGAAAATGTGAGAAATTACTATTAAATTTCTAAGCCCTCTAATGTCATAAAAAAAAGGACATTAAAAAAATAATGCCAACCTATAGTGGACATATGGTAGATGCTAGTTATAAACTATTTTGTGGTGAATAATTATCTGTCTTGCACACAGAAATTTTTGAACTTTCAAAATCACAGATTTTTCAAATTTTTCATGAAATTTTGATGTTTTTCACAAAAAAACAAGGATTGTATGGATAAAATTTTCTTAGTAACTTAAAGCACAATGTGTCACGAGAAAAAATTCTCTGAATCACATGGATAGGTAAAAGTGTCAAAAAGTTATTCTCACATAAAGTGACACATGCCAGATTTAAAAAATAGGGCTGTGTCAGGAAGGCCAAAACTGTCTGGGTCCTTAAGGGGTTAATTACACCTGTTTGAACTCATTACCTGTATAAAAGACCTGTCCACACATGTAATAAATTACACTCCAACCTCTCCACCATGACCAAGATCAAAGAGCTGTCTAAGGACACAAGGGACAAAACTGTGGAACTGTACAAGGCTGGGATGGGCTACAGGATAATAGGCAAGCAGCTTGGTGAGAAGGCAACAACGTTTGATGCAAATATCAGAAAATGGAAGAAACAGAAGATGACTGTCAATCTTCCTCGGTCTGGGGCTTCATGCAAGATCTCGCCTTTTGAGGTAAGAAGAAAGGTCAGGAATCAGCCCAGAGCTACAGGGGAGGACCTGGTCAATGATCTTAAAAAGCCCGGGGGCCCATCCAAAGATTACCTTATTAAAAACACTATGCCCTCATGTATTTTAAAAACCCCGCAGGCCCCGCACGATCCCCCCCGCTCACGCCAGCATGTCCAGGGTGTTTGAAAAAAAGTTTAATTACCAATTTTGGGTTTATTCAGAGGAGGCCCTAAGAAGGGGGGGCAAGTGCTCAGATGAGACCAAAAAATAATTTTTTTTTTTTAACCCCCACTCGAGGAAAAACCCAAGAAAAACAATAAAAAGTGAAGGGATGGGGTTTGGGAAAAATCTGTTTGGAAATACAAAAGCAATATTCCAAAACATCAAAACCCGAAAGTTAAAGCCCTTTGGGGAAAGGGTTTCCCCCTGACCATTGACCCGATGGGATACTGCCCAAATGGTTTTAAAGTGGAAACCCTAACAAAGGTTTAATGGGTTTTTTTGTAGCCCTCTTTAAAACCCTGATCTCAATCATATTGGGAAAATTTTTTGGGAAAACTGAAAAGGAAATGTGAGCAAGGTGACCGACAAAAAAAAGGTTCAGTTACACCAGTTCCCGTCAGGAGATTGGGGAAAAATTCCTAACAATCATTTAGACAAACCCTTTTGGGAAAGGGTATCCAAAAATTTGACCCCCAATTTATACAGTTTTAAGGGAAATGGGAAACTTTTTTACTTGGAAAAAATAAATAAAAAATTTTAAAAATTCCCCCTTTTCCCCCTTCATTATTCTGGTTTGGCAAATATAAAATTTTAATGTTATAATTAGAAAAGGCGAATTGATTTTAAAAGAAAATGGGACTTCATTTTTGATTTAGGGAAAATTTTGGTTTTTGAACGAAGCGAAGTTTTGGGGGGGCTTCCGGGGGAATGAAGTGTGGGTTTTCATTGATAAAATGGGTGCGACCCCAGGCGTTACATGGGGCAAAAAAAACTCTGGGAGGAAGAAAGGGCAAAAGCCCGCATGGGAAAGAGCAGGATGAAGCCCCTCAGAGAACCCGGGGGATTTTTCCCGATGCACCGCCCCCTAAAATTTCCCGGGGGGCGACGCGGGAAACCCACCCCTCCTCTCCCCTTAATGATAGGGAAGGTGTGCTGCGGGTAATACTTAACTTTAAGAAATATTTTTATACAGCGTTTTTTTGGGGGGGGTCTCAGCTTGTCTCAAAAGAAAATTCTTTTTTAACGTTTTATTTCCCGATTTTTTTGGGGTTTGGCTTTTTAAATTCAGTGTTTCGCCACTGATTTTCTTTTTACATTTTTTAAAAACCCATTGCTCACAGCACATTGAATTCCAAAAGGGGGGTCTAAGCCATTTTTCCCGGTTTTTTTTTTCATTTAAAAAAAAAACAGCGTTTTTTCAATACAAAAAACCATTCCCTTTTTTGGCTGCTCAATTCTTTGGCGCAATTTACACCAGGGGGTTAAATTTTTCGGTTTTTTTTAGTGTGGTGACTCCCAAAAAACCGTATTTTTTTTTTCAACCCCAAAAAAATATAAAATTTTTTTGTAAACCAAAATTTAAAACAAAGGTTAAATTTTCAATTTTTTCCTTTTGTGTAAAAGTTAAAAAAAAGGGATTGTAACACCTTTTTTTCTTGTATTTTTTTGGTGGCTCAATTCTTTGGGCAATTTACATCCCCGGGGGGAATTAAGCCCCCTTGTTTTTCGGCTTTTTTGGTGGCTCCAAGAAAACCTTATTTTCACCGCCCAAAAAATATAAAAAAATTTTTTTTGTAGCCCAATTACAAGAAAAAGGTTAAAATTTCAATTTTATCTTTGGTTTTGTTTTGGCTTAAAAAAAACGGCAAAGTTAAAACGCTACAAAGCTAAATAGTTTTTGTGGGTTCTCAAACTTTTTTTGCGCAATTTTTCATCCAGGGGTTAATTTTAACATTGTTTTTTTTAGCTTGGGGGCCCTAAAAAAAACCGTCATTTTCACCCCAAAAAAATATACAAATTTTTTCCCGTAGGAAATTAAAAAAGCAAAAAGGGTTTAATTACAATTTTATTCTTTTTGGGGTGGCGAAAAAAAAACGGATTTTAAAAACCCCTACAAACTTGGGAATTTGTGGTGGCTCAATTCTTTGGCGCAATTTATAACCAGGGGGAAAAATTTAAAGTGTTTTTTTTTTTTTTTTTTATTCCTTTTTAACCCTTTCCCCAAAGGGAAAAAACCCCCCTTTTCACCGCCCAAAAAATATACTTTTTCCTGCAGCCTAATTCACAAACAAAAGGGTTTAAAAAAAATTTTATCTCCCCTTTTTGTGGGCGTAAAAAACAAGGGCATTGGGAAACCTCAAAGGGTAAATTTGTTTGTGGTGGCTCAATTCTTTTGGGAAAATTAAAAAAACCCCCAAAAAAGGGGTTTTAAATTAAAGCGTTTTTTTTTTTCAGTTTTGGGGGACTCCAAAAAACCCTTATTTTTTACTGCCAAAAATTTTTAAAACATTTTTCCTGTTTGCCCAAATTTTACAAGGGAAAAGGTTTTAAATTTCAAATTTTAAACTCTTGTTGTGTTTGGGGGTTTAAAAAACCAAAAAGGCAGTGTTTTTTTTTTAAAAAAACCCTTTTTTTTTTCAAAAAAAAACCTTTAAATTTTTTTTTTTTTTTGGTGGGTTTAATTCTTTTTGGCGGGAATTTTTCATCCCGGGGTTTAAAAAAGGGGTTTTTTTTTCACTGTGGTGACTCCAAAAAAAAACCCTATTTTTACCGCCAAAATATATTTCATTTTTCCTTTTGCCTAATTCACAAGCAAAAAGTTAATTTTCAAATTTTTTCTCTTGTTTTTTTGTAGCGTAAAAAACACGGCATTGTAACCGCAAAAAAGCAAATAGTTTGTGGGGGGCTCAATTCTTTGGCCCCAAAAATTTCATCCAGGGGTTAATTAAGCTTGTTTTTCACTGTGATGCTCCAAAAACTGTCCCTTTTCACCGAAAAAAATATCAATTTTTTTTGTACCCCAATTTTACAAGCAAAGGTTCATTACAAAAATTTTTTTCTTTTTTGGTGGATTTAAAAAAACCGGCATTTTTAACAGATAAAAAGGTAGTGTTTTTGGTGGCTCAATTCTTTGGCCAATTTACATCCAAGGGTTAACTAATTTTTTTTTCCCGCAGTTGCACTCAGTAAAAAAAAAACTTTTTTTTTTTCACCGCCCCAAAAAGGGAAAATTTTATAGCATAAAAATTTATATCCAAAAATTTTAAATTTAAACCTTTAATTCAAAACATTTTCAAAGAGTTTTTAAAAGGGACATACAAGTCAATTTTTCCTGGCCAAATTTTTTGGAAGGGGAAAATTTTTATCCCAAAGGGGGAAACCCAAGCTTGTTAAATGGGGTTAATTTGGAGTAAAAACACGGTTATATTTATCATTTCAGATATCTTCAAACAAACATGCCCGTACTTTTTGAAACAAAAAGTAAGGTCAAGGGCCGAAGGTGGCAGGGTCTGCACCCGCGGTGGCAGTGGCCAAACATTCCCGGAACAGGCCCAGGTCCGCCACCAAGGGGGGCGTTGCAGAAGGGGGCCCCTCGGTTTAGGGGGCCCGAACTGCCGCTGTCATCTAGCGGCTGTGGTTTTTTTTTTTAAGCAACCCCAAGGGTTTTTTGATTTTTTTTTTTTTTTTACTTTTTTTTTTTTGGGAAGGTTTATCCCCTTTCCCCCCAGATGACCTTTACAACCCCAGGGCCAAGAGACGGTGGGAACGTCAGACACAAAACCCCTTTGTTTTGGGATGGGCCCCGGGAGCGGGTCACGGCCCTAAAACCTTTTTCCCCCAACCCGCCTTTCCAACCGGTTTCCCCCCAGCCAAGATCTATATGTTCGGGTCAGCGGGCCCCTAATTTTAGCGAGGTTTAACAATTTGAGGAGGGCAGTCACAGTACTTGGCCGGAAGAAATTTTTGGGGCCCAAAATCCCCTGTTCTTTCAGTAAAGGGGGCAAAGTTAGATTTTAAAAATTGGGATGGGAGGTCATGTTGTGAGGGGGGACCTCTGATACCCGACCGGTTGATGAGGACAGCATGACGGGTGAAACACAAAAAGAAAGATATGGGAGCCGAAACCCCACTTGGGAAACCAGGTGAGGGGAAGGGCTTTATAATCGTCAGGAGAAGGGGGGTTCACTTGCGCGTAGGACGGCGCAGCCAGGAAACGGGGGGGTGGGTGGCTGTGAGTAGCAATTTTGCACAAATTGTGAAAATCGGGAGCCAAAACGGCCAAAGGGTGGAAAAAAAACCCGTTTGCAGGTCCAGGAAAGTAAACGGAAAAGGGGGCCTTTAGCGAGGGAGGGGGCGGCAGTATTTCCCCAGTTTCGGAGGTTTGGGGGTAAAATCCGATACTCGGCGGTTTGGCAGTTTTTTTGCTAAAACCGGAGGGGCCCAATATGGGGGATATGTAGAATTGTAAAGGAAAAAATTTGGGGGGTGGCCAGGGAGCTAACCCTTTTGGGCCCCCGGGCCCTCGGGAACCAATTTCAGCTTAACCCCCTCCCGGGGCCGGGGGGGAAACGGGGTAGATTTTGGTGGGCCCCCTGGCCCCCGCAGAGAGCACAGCCCCCCAAATGGGGATGAATAATTGCAGCCAGTCAAGGGTTTCCCCCACCTCTGCCAAAGGGAGTGTTTCTTTTACATCATTTCCCGGGCCAGATGCTTGCCCTCCCCTACTCCGGGGCCCCCCCCCCCCCGTCGTTCAGGAGGGAATTGAAAGAGAAAAAAAGTAAGCGTCCAACCATCCTAAGGTGCCCAAAACTGGGCCTTTCTCCTTTCCCAAGGTTTGTTGGTGGGGGCCCCGTCCCACCCCTTTTCCCAAAGGTTGGGAAATCTGAAAGTTTAGAGAACTAATGGTTGTTGAGTCGAATGGAATTCCAAGGTAAATTTTTTTCCAAAAGGGGGGGAAAAAGCACTTCTAAATATGTAGGAACGAAGGTGGGCCAAATCCTTGAGTTAAAAGGTTTTTTTCCAAGGTGCATGGAAACACCCAAGGAAAAAATGGAGCTGTAAATACGGTCCCGGGGCCCGTACAAAGTCCTTTAAGGCCCCCTGGGTGAATTGCTTTTCCCGGGCCCCAAAACACCACAAAATTGGACAGGAACGCCGTTTCTTTCCCAGTTGTCAAACTGCGGCTTCATGTCCGGAAAAGATGCTGAAAAAACTGTTTGGGTGGGGTTTGGGGAAAGTGGCAAAATACAAACTCGCGGCCAATGAGTCCCCTGGGGGTGAAATGGAGGAGGAAGAGGGGACATTGGAGCAGAAGGGATTTTTCTGGTTTAAATGGAATGGAAATTTTTACCCAGGGGACAAAGGGGAGGAGGAAACAGGGGCAGCCCGGAGGGGTTAATTTGGGAAGAGGAAGACGAGGCAGATGACCCCCAAGGCAGTATTACATTTGAAGGGTTTGGGGGCAGGGAACCCCCCGGATTAATTGTGCCCCATGGCCCCAGATTCTGATTTGCCTGGGTAGTGACAGCCCAATAGTCAGCTCCGGCAGAGGGTTAATTCTGGCTCTCCCCCTATTTGGGAAACCCCCGCTACCGGTCCAAAATGGGAGCCTTTTTTCCCCGCTATTGAGAGGGGGGACAAACTCAAATTTCTTTAAGGGAAAAAACCTATTGCGGCCCTGTCCCTCCTCTGGGCAGGTGTCAGCGCTAAAAACTATGCCCGGTTTCTGTGGGGGAAAGGGAGGGGGTTGGAGGGGAAATAACCAAATCCATTTAGCAGCAACCTAAGTCTGGGTCACTATTTAGCAGCTTCCCCTTTACCCGCCCAAATGAGGAGGGGAGTCGCCAAACAGCAAAAAAGCGGACCTGGAAACAGACCCTGAACCCAAAGGGGGGGTGGCCTACTTGGAAAAACACTCCCGCCAAACCCCCGTTAGGGAAAAAATCCGCCCCCCCGGCCCCACTGGGGGCCCCCCAAAATTTGGGTTGGGGGCTGCAACTTTCCCAGTTTGCAGTGGGGGGAAACCGTCCTGCCCCCCCAGTAGTTTGGGATCAGAGCGGGGGTTCAGGGGGCGGGGGGCCCCTTTTACCCAAAAGGGGGAAACCCCCTTGTCCACAGGGAAAAGTGGAAAACTGACCCTTTTTCAAATGAATAAAGGGTGGGTCGGCCAGGAAATTTTCCCCACACCAATGCCTTAGGCGTCAACTAATCAGCCCCTGACGCCTCAACCCCAAAAAATGAGAAATGAGTCTGGGTTTAAACTAACCCCGCCTCAGCCCTATTCTGATGCCGCCACCCGCCTGATGCCACCCCAAATTTTCTGGGCCCGTTTCTCCATCTGCCCAACCATCTTTACCAGGGGTGGTATTGCCACCCAAAATCCCACACTCTGTCCTTTTTGCCCCTCTCTACCCCATCTGCTGCTGGGTTTCGCCCGGGCCTCCACTCTTTGTCATTGTGCCACTCTGGGCCTACTCCCGTTTTTCCCCCTCCAGGGAATTGGGATTGTTTCCCCTTTTTGACCTCCCCTTTTGCTGCTGTGGTCTGCCTGACCTAGACACTGTTCAAATTTTGCCAACCCCCCCGTGGCCCTTTTTTTGTTTTTACCACCCCCCAAAAATGTCATTGTGCCATGTTGACCTCTGCTGCTGCCGCCGTTTACCTTTCCCCTCTTTTGTCTTGTGGGCCCCTCTTTGGCCTACTCCCGTTTTTTTCCCCCTCCCGGGAAAGTGAAATTTTTTTTTTTCCAAATTTCTTAACTCATTTCTGCTGTGCTGGCTCTGCCGTGAACCCCCACACTGTGTTCCCTTTCCCCCTCTGTGGCCTACTCCTGTTTTTTTCAAAAATCCCAAAAGTCCCCTTTTTCCACTGTCTGACCCCTGCTGCGCTGTGGCTTTCCTGGGCCTACACACTCTGTCCCTTGTGCCACTGTCCCGAACCCCCATGCTGGGGTGCTGTGGTGCTGGGCCCCTGACCCCCACACACTCTGTATTGTGGGCCCCATTTTTAAATTTTTTGGGGGTGGGTTAAAAAAAAATTTTGGTTTTTGTGTATTACAAATAGGGGGGACGGGCTTTTTTTTGCCTTTCCCAGCCTCCCCCATCACACAGACTTTTTAATCAGTGCAGTGTATTTAGTAGCTGGTGCCTTCACATTCTGAAAGGTAGGTCTGGATGGACCACAGAGAAATATAGCGTTAGTGTAAACGTAGTGTAGGATCCACCTGCATTGAGGTCTCGTTGAAAGTCGAAGGTGGGCTTAAGCAATTTTGCGCAAAGTGTGAACAAAGAACCTCATAAAACTTTTGTTTTTTTTAAAGCAGAAAGTTTTTTTCAACGTAATTTATTTTTGTGTGCTGCTGTTATTGTTATGTGTATTTAGATTACAGCCGTCACAGCGTGCACCCACATTTAAAGTTTTTTGGAGGTGCTGAACCAAATATTGTGTGCTGTGTATTACAAATAGGCGGGTCGGGCTGCCTCCATCTTGGTTTCTAGCACTCTACCCATCTACACAGACTTTTTAATCAGTGCAGTGTATTTAGTAGCTGGTGCCTTCACATTCTGAAAGGTAGGTCTGGATAGACCACAGAGAAATATAGCGTTAGTGTAAACGTAGTGTAGGACCCACCTGCATTGAGGTCTCGTTGAAAGTCGAAGGTGGGCTTAAGCAATTTTGTGCAAAAGTGTGAACAAAGAACCTCATAAAACTTTCGTTTTTTTTTAAAGCAGAAAGTTTTTTTCAACTTATTCTATTTTTGTGTGCTGCTGTTATTGTTATGTGTATTTAGATTACAGCCGTCACAGCGTGCACCCACATTTAAAGTTTTTTGGAGGTGCTGAACCAAATATTGTGTATTGTGCCACTCTGTGGCCTATTCCTGTTTTTTCCACCTCCAGAATGTCATTGTGCCACTGTCTGACCTCATGCTGCTGCCGACGTCACATCCACCCTCTGTCATTATGCCACTCTGTGGCCTACTCCAGTTTTTGCCACCTCCAGAATGTCATTGTGCACTGTCTGACCTCATGCTGCTGCTGTGGCTGCTGCCGTGACCTACACACTGTGTCATTGTGCCACTGTCTGACCTCATGCTGCTGCTGTGGCTGCTGCCGTGACCTACACACTCTGTCATTGTGCCACTGTCTGACCTCATGCTGCTGCTGTGGCTGCTGCCGTGACCTACACACTGTGTCATTGTGCCACTGTCTGACCTCATGCTGCTGCTGTGGCTGCTGCTGTGACCTACACACTCTGTCATTGTGCCACTCTGTGGCCTATTCCTGTTTTTGCCACCTCCAGAATGTCATTGTGCCACTGTCTGACCTCATGCTGCTGCCGACATCACCTCCACTCTCTGTCATTGTGCCACTCTGTGGCCTACTGCAGATTTTGCCACAACCAGAATGTCATTGTGCCACTGTCTGACCTCATGCTGCTGCTGTTGCTGCTGCCGTGACCTACACACTGTGTCATTGTGCCACTGTCTGACCTCATGCTGCTGCTGTGGCTGCTGCCGTGACCTACACACTCTGTCATTGTGCCACTCTGTGGCCTATTCCTGTTTTTTCCACCTCCAGAATGTCATTGTGCCACTGTCTGACCTCATGCTGCTGCCGCCGTCACCTCCACTCTCTGTCATTGTGCCACTCTGTGGCCTACTCCTGTTTTTGCCACCTCCAGAATGTGATTGTGCCACTTTCTGACCTCATGCTGCTGCTGTGGCTGCTGCCGTGACCTACACACTCTGTCATTGTGCCACTCTGTGGCCTACTCCTGTTTTTGCCACCTCCAGAATGTCATTGTGCCACTGTCTGACCTCATGCTGCTGCTGTGGCTGCTGCCGTGACCTACACATTCTGTCATTGTGCCACTCTGTGGCCTATTCCTGTTTTTGCCACCTCCAGAATGTCATTGTGCCACTGTCTGACCTCATGCTGCTGCTGTGGCTGCTGCCGTGACCTCCACACTGTGTCATTGTCCCACTCTGTGGCCTACTCCTGTTTCTGCCACCTCCAGAATGTCATTGTGCCACTGTCTGACCTCATGCTGCTGCTGTGGCTGCTGCCGTGACCTACACACTGTGTCATTGTGCCACTGTCTGACCTCATGCTGCTGCTGTGGCTGCTGCCATGACCTACACACTGTCATTGTGCCACTGTCTGACCTCATGCTGCTGCTGTGGCTGCTGCCGTAACCTACACACTGTGTCATTGTGCCACTCTGTGGCCTACTCCTGTTTTTGCCACCTCCAGAATATCATTGTGCCACTGTCTGACCTCATGCTGCTGTGGCTGCCTCCGTCACCTCCACACTCTGTAACTGATGTTGCCACCTGAGCCCTCAGCTTGTTTTTTTTTTCCAGCTGTCGCTGCCATGACTTTATAAGGCTACATTTCCCCTTCAGTTTTTTGGTCAGTTTTTGCCTCTTAAGTGCCCAGGGAATTTTTATAGTGAAGCGATTCTAAGAGCGGCGGCAGTCATCTGCGTGTCATACTAAAACACAACATTGTATGAAGACCAAACCAAGCTCCCTCTGCATATTTAAGCATGGCACAACGTTCTACAGCACCCTGCAGGCTCTGTGCAGCCTGGAAATAGCTGTTTTTTAACGTGATTCGTCCCGAAGTAATTCGGAACGAAGTTATTTTTTGCCGAGAAATCCGGCGAAGTGAACGAACCGAATTTCGGGAATTCGCCCATCTCTAGTTATAATTTTTATATATATATATATATATTATATATTTTATATATATATATATATATATATATATTATATATATATATTTATATTTATTATATTTAAAATATATAGTCAAGGTCGGAGATAGTGGATCCTCTGGACCACCGCAAGCGGTTTTCACCAGAGCCCACCGCAAAGCGGGATGGACTTGCTGCCGTGGCAGTCTACCAGGTTGCTACCCCTGACGTGACTTGCTTGCGGAGGCAGCCGAGGTGTAGCGTGGTACAAAATTGTCAGGCAGGCTCGTAGTCGTGGACAGGCAGAAGGTCAGGACAGGTGGCTATGGTTCGTAGAAGTGGACAGGCAGAAGGTCAAGGCAGGCGGCAAGATTCGCGGTCGAGGAACGGAAGCAAATGGTACGGTACACGGTAATCAGAACAAGGCTTAGAAACACTTTCTCTATAGGCTATTGGCACTAAAGATCCGGCACAAGACTCAGGAAGGGTCAGGCTTAAATAAGGGCAGTGACCTGCAATACCCAATTAGCGGTGTGCTGGACCTTTAAATTTCAAATAGCCGGCCCGCGCGCCCTAGGGAGCGGGGATGCGCACGCCGGGAGACTGGAGCTGCAGCAGGAGCGCGGCTGGGTAAGTAGGCAGGGACCTGGCCGGCAGGGTGAGCGTGCCCGCCGCCCGACATGCGGGTGACGGTGCCACTCGTGTAGGGACCACCGGTGCGCCTGCGACCCGGGATGGGGTTCGCAGGCCCACCCGTGACAGTACCCCCCTCCCCCCCTTCGGCCTCCCCCTCTTTCTGGCCTGAAGGAACTTCTTAATGATGTCACGGTCCAGAATATTGTCCTCTGGCACCCAGGATCTCTCTTCGGGCCCGAACCCCTTCCAGTCAATGAGAAAAAACGCTTCCATCTGACCGTCTTCATATCTAGAATCTCCTTTACCGTAAAGACATTGGTGGCATCGGCCTCAGGAGTGGGAGGAGCAACTACCCGAGAGAAGCGATTAAGAATGACCAGTTTTAGAAGAGAGTCATGGAAGGAGTTTGGGACCCGCATAGTGGGAGGAAGGCGGAGCTTTTATGCCACTGGATTTATGCGTTTAAGCACCTCGAACGGACCCAGGAACCGGGGACCCAGTTTTAGCCGACAGCCACACCTTGTCACCAGAGAAGATCGGCGGGGGTCTTCACATTTTGTCAGCTTGCGCCTTGGTACGAGCGGAAGCCTGAAGTAGAGAATGGTGTGTCTGCTTCCAGATAGCTGTCAGGTCCTGGACCAGCTCCTTCACGGCAGGGACCTCAGAGGGTACAGAAAGGGGGAGGGGTGGGTGGGGTTGTCGCCCATAGACAATGAAGAAAGGATCAGCTCCAGTGGACTCCAAGTCCAAGGAGTTATAGGAAAACTCAGCCCAGGGCAACAAACTAGACCAATCATCCTGATTCGCGGAGACAAAGTGGCGCAGGTAGCAGCCTAGGGTCTGGTTAACTCTCTCCTCTTGCCCATTAGACTGGGGGTGGTAGGCTGAAGAAAAGTCCAGTTTCACTTGTAGCTGGTTACAGAGGGAGCGCCAGAATCTGGAGACAAATTGGACACCCCGGTCCGACACTATGTGCCGAGGAAGCCCATGCAGCCGGAAAATATGTAGAAAAAATAGACTGGCAAGGCGAGGGGCTGAGGGTAGACCCGGCAGAGGAATAAAGTGAGACATTTTTGAAAACCGGTCTGTAACCACCCAGATCTCGGTGTTACCAGAGGAAGGAGAGAGATCCGTGATAAAATCCATGGCCACATGGGTCCAAGGACAGCTGGGTATCGGTAGTGGAAGGAGCAGACCTGCCGGCTTGAGACGAGGGGACTTGTTCCGGGCACAGGAAACCCAGGACTCCACAAATTCACAAACATCCTGGACTAGACCCGGCCACCAGTAAAACCGAGAGATGAGGAAGCAAGACCTCTGCACTCCTTGGTGCCCTGCCATACGGGAGCAATGACCCCACAATAGTATCTTCTTCCAAAGAGCTGGACGAACGTATGTCTTGCCAGGAGGAATACGTTGTAGTTATACAGGCTTGGCAGAGATGAGCCGTTCTGGAGGGATAATGTGCCGTGGAGTAGGTTCGTTCCCAGTCACATCCGAAGCACGGGAGAAAGCGTCGGCATTGACATTTCGTTCCGCAGGGCGAAAATGATTGAGAAAATTAAATCGGGAGAAGAAGAGGAACCAACGAGCCTGGCGTGGATTTAAGCGTTGAGCCGTCTGGAGATTTAACAGGTTTTTATGGTCGGTATAGATGTTGACTGGGTGACGAGCCCCCTCCAAGAGATACCGCCATTCCTCCAGGGCCAGCTTGATGGCTAGTAACTCCCGGTCGCCGATTGAGTAATTCCTTTCCACAGATTAAAAACTTTTAGAGAAAAAACCACAAGTGAGGGTCTTGCCTTTGGGCCCTTTCTGGGAGAGTACAGCCCCGGCCCCCACCGAGGAGGCGTCGACCTCGAGGAAAAACGGTTTCTCTGTATCTGGCCAGGAGAGCACAAGGCGCAGAGGCGAAGGCAGACTTTAACTTGGTGAAAGCTTCCTCTGCCGCTGGTGGCCAGAGCTTTGGATTGGTGTTCTTCTTGGTCAATGCCACTATAGGAGATACCAGCGAGGAGAAATGTGGTATAAATTGCCTGTAATAGTTGGCAAACCCCAGGAATCTCTGTATGGCTCAGAGACCCATGGGACGCGGCCACTGTAGGACAGCAGACAACTGTCACCTGCAGGCCCCTGTCGGAAATGATGTAGCCGAGGAATGGTAGGCTTTGCTGATGGAACAGACACCTCTTGAGCTTAGCATTGAGGCGGTTTGCCCTTAGACGTCTGAAGACTTGTCGTTCATGAACTTGATGGGACTCAAGGTCAGGAGAGAACACCAGAATATCATCCAGGTAGACGACCACGCACGTGTACAGGAGGTCCCGGAATATATCATTGACAAATTCTTGAAAGACGGCTGGGGCATTGCAGAGTACAAAGGGCATGACCAGGTACTCGAAGTGCCCGTCGCGAGTGTTGAAGGCGGTCTTCCATTCATCCCCCTCACGTATCCGTATGAGGTTATAAACCCCTCGCAGGTCCAATTTAGTAAATATCTTGGCACCTCGTAGCCGGTCAAAAAGCTACGAGGATAGCGGTTCTTTACCATGATCTTGTTGAGCCCTCGATAGTCTATGCAAGGACGTAGGGTACCATCCTTCTTAGCCACGAAAAAGAACCCGGCCCCAACTGGAGAGGAGGACTTGTGAATGAACCCCTTCTGGAGATTCTCCTTGATATAGGTAGACATAGCCAAGGTCTCAGGTACCGACAGAGGGTAAACCCTGCCCCGTGGAGGAGACGTCCCGGGCAGAAGTTCAATAGGACAGTCATATGGGCGATGGGGCGGCAATGTCTCAGCTTGCTTCCCGGAGAAGACGTCTGCAAAAGCTTGATACGGTGCAGGAAGGCCTGCCAGAGGCTTAGACAGTACTGAAAAAGTGGTAAGCACTGGGCGAGGTGCCACCACACAGCGAGACTGACACTCCGAACCCCAACTCAAGACTTCGCCCGTCTGCCAGTTGAGCACGGGAGCATGGCGCTGCAACCATGGGAGACCCAGGAGAATGGACGAGGAAGAACGGGGTAGCACGTAAAACACAAGTCTCTCCTTGTGCAGGACCCCTACTTGTAGGACCAGAGGCTGAGTGCGGAACCGAATTGGATCCCTGAGAATCTCTCCACTGAGGAGATGATTAGGAGCTTCTCCAGGCAGATCACAGGGAGATTATGCTGGGACACCAGAACAGCATCCAAGAAATTTCCAGACGTCCCAGAGTCCAGGAAAGCAGCAACGTGAAAGTGGGAACCCGACCCAGTGCCGACGGTCACGGGCATGGTCAGACGAGGAGAGGACTTGCTCTCACCTAGGGACGCCTCTCCCACATACCCTAGGTGCGCCCGTTTCCCGGACGCTGAGGGCGCAGGGGGCAGGATCTGCGGAAATGGTCTGAACTGCCACAGTACAGACAAAGATTCTCCTCACGTCTTCTGGTTAGCTCTGGTGCATACAAGTGAGCTCTATCTACTTCCATGGCCTCTTTCGCAGCAGGCAGAGAGGGCAACTGTGGCGGCCTTTGGAATACTGGAGCCAGACGAGGGAGACGACGGGGTCTAGTCTGTTCTCGTTCTTACTGGAGCTCTTCCTGGCATTCCGAGAAGCAGATGTCAATCCGAGTGGCCAGGGAGATAAGGTCACTCAAGGAAGACGGGAGGGCCTGGGCAGACAGGGCATCTTTGATGCGGCTGGAGAGGCCCTTCTTGAAGGTGGTAGTCAACGCCGCTTCATTCCACGATAATTTGGAAGCCAAAGTGCGGAAACGTATGGCATAATCGCCTACAGATGAGTCCCCTTGGTGCAGGTTTAGCAAGGCGGTCTCGCCAGAAGAAGCCCGGGCAGGTTCCTCGAAAACACTCCTGAACTTCGTGAGGAATGTAGCAAGGTTGGCCGTGATCGGGTCGTCCCTGTCCCAGAGGGGGGTAGCCCAGGCCAGGGCTTTCCTGGAAAGAAGGCTGAGCACGAACTCCACCTTTGACCGTTCGGTAGGGAATTGGTTGCCCATTAATTCGATATGCAGGGAGCATTGGGTGATTAAGCCCCTGCAAGACTTGGAATCCCCATTGAACTTGGACGGCATAGACAGACAGAGCCTAGGACCAGCGGTCGGAGCAGGAACCGAAGGAGCAGCGGGAGCCACGGGAGCGGGTTGCTGCTGAGCGGCCAGGAACTGCTGCATCATGGCGGAGAGATGGCTGAGTTGCTGGGCTTGCTGAGCGATCTGTTGCGACTGCTGAGCCACAATGGTGGTGAGGTCAGCGTCGGGCGGCAGAGGCCCCTTGGCGGGATCCATGGCCGGATCTTACTGTCTTGGTCGGAGATAGTTCATCCTCTGGAACACCGCAAGCGATGGCGTAAGCCACGCCAGGGAGCGGAATCTAAGTAGGTCCCGGTTTTCACCAGAGCCTGCCGCACAGCGGGATGGACTTGCTGCGGCGGGAGTCTTCCAGGTCGCTACCCCTTGCTTGCGGAGGCAGCCGAGGTGTAGCGTGGCACAAAATCGTCAGGCAGCCTCGTAGGCGGGGACAGGCAGAAGGTCAGGACAGGCGGCTATGGTTCGTAGACGTGGACAGGCAGAAGGTCAGGGCAGGCAGCAATATTCGCGGTTGAGGAACGGAAGCAAACGGTACGGTACACGGTAATCAGAACAAGGCTTAGGAACGCTTTCTCTATAGGCTATTGGCACTAAAGATCCGGCACAAGCTTAAATAAGGGCAGCGACTGGCAATACCTAATTAGCGGTGCGCTGGCCCTTTAAATTTTACCGAGCCGGTGCGCGCGCCCCTAGGGAGCGGGAACGCGCACGCCGGGAGACTGGAGCTGCAGCAGGAGTGCGGCCGGGTAAGTAGGCAGGGACCCGGCCGGCAGGTGAGCGTGCCTGCCGCCCGACATGCGGGCGGCGGTGCCGCTCGTGCAGGGACCACGGGTGCACCTGCGTCCTGGGACGGGGTTCGCAGGCGCACCCATGATATATATGTATATATATATATATATATATATATATATATATATATATAGACTTGCAGCACGGACACCATCTCAAATCTAGATGTGGAAAACAGAAGAGACAAAACAGTGGCCCGTAAAACATAAAAACATAATAACATAAAATAAAACATAAAAATGAATGGTGATTGTAATTTTTTTTTTTTTTATATTTAATGCTGGCCAGTACCCAATTAGTTAGTAATACAGTAATGAGATTTAGAAGGTAAGTATTTACAGGTATAAAAAAAATTAGACCGATCCATGGGTAGTAAGTGATCCTACATAATATGCTAAAGTGGCCGAGGTGCAGACAGGCAGAAAGCACAGGTAAGTATGAGGGCCATAACAGATTGAATGCTAAATTTCTGAATACTAAATTGTGGAGGTTAATACATAGTACAAAATGTTTTAAGGGGAGTGGGCAAAGCTCCAATAGGGAGCATCCATAATGTCCACAAAATTCTATACTATCCTGCAGTAGATATGTCATACACATAAGGTTCATGCAGTAGCCAGATAGAAGCACAGACTATGCAGAATGCAACAGAAGCAAGAGGAGAGAGTAGTGATGGACTACAGATGTGTCATGTTAAATTGCTCCATAACTAAAATAGATGGTGCATAATACTATAATCAATAGTACAAAAGGAAGTAAGAGTGATGTCCTCCAATATATAGACAGTGTACCACAGATGTAACCAACAGGGTCAACCGCAAGAAAATATTTCACGAGAATAAAGTAGCTGGAGGATCAAAAAGTCACTTATGTTTATCCAATAGATACACATTTATACTCAGTGTTATGTAATGAACTCAAATTAATTGAAATTCAATTGCTCATTATGGACTCACTGTTTTCATGTGGAAAATCCATCTGCATTCACATTGCAAAACACACCTGTCACAGTTGCCTACCCTTTTGAACGGGTGAAACAATTCCAAGGTTCTTGTGGTCAAGATTGTGAGCTAGGTTTGTGTCCCACAAGCGATGTATCCCTCGTATGCCTGATGTCTAGCCATTCTGGGTGATAGATCTAGCTATGAAATTCTCCCTGAAAACCTGAAACAAACCTTTAAAAAGGAATTATTTACTACTTTAGAAACAGCCAAAAATAACAAAATTCTAGATGAGGGAGAATTTAATTTCAGTCCAATTTTATATGTCTATATACTTACCTATTATCACATTGCTGTCTTACTTCTTAATTGAGTTCCTTTACTCAGGGCAGCATAATATATAATTAAAAAATACAAACACAGTTTTGATTTTTGTGATATTTTAGTTTACCGAACACTGTCTTGCCCCTTCTGTTACTCTGTTCACATAGATTTGACAACATGATGTTTATGCCACAATTCCCAGCCCATCACTCTCTGTGGAATAATACTGGGTATATATATGTCACTGGTGCCCCTTGGACCCTCACTCCGGGTCGCAGGCGCATCCGTGCCCCGCATGTCGGGTTGCAGACGCGCTCGCTCAGCTGCCAAGTCTCCCACTCACTTACCCGGCCACGCTCCTGCCAATGTTTCTGTCTCTCGGCACTCGTTCCCACTCCCTGGGGAGCACGCATGTCAGCACTGTTAAATTTAAAGGGCCAGCGCTCCGGTAATTCTCTATCTTCGGACGCTGCCCTATTTAAGCCTGCTCCTTGCTGATCCCCTTTCTGGATCTTTAGTGCCTTTTTGCCTACATAGAAAGTGTTCCTTGTGTCTCGTCTGTCTATCGTTTACCATACCTTTTGCCTCCGTCCCTCGACCACGAACATTGCCACCTGTCCTGACATTACCAACTGTCCCTGACTCTGAGTTTTCCTTAGGATTTTGTACCACGCTACACCTCGGCTGCCACTGCAAGCAAGTCACGTCATTGTTAGCGACCTGATAGACACCCGCCGCAGCAAGTCCATCCCGCTTTGCGACGGGTTCTGTTGAATACCGGGACCTACTTAGATTCCGCTCCCTGGTGGAATTTTAATTTTTTTTTTTAAATAAGGAGTAGAAGGGCTTAAAAGCCAATGTTCCTGATGGGGCCATCCTTATCGGGATAATGTCGCTACACTTTTGATAGGCAGCTTCTATTTTAGGGTGTAAAATGGATAGTTATCCTTACATAGCGTTTTGATCTGCTATGGTACATTATTCACTATCTAGTGGGATCTTTCTCTTTTGTGAATTGTGTGTTTGTGTATTATTCACGTTTTTTTAATTCAACGTTAAAAGTTAAGTTTTCGTCTTTCTCCCAGTGAATTCACATAATAAGAGTTATCAAAACAGCAATCAAATAATAAATAATTAACATGAAAATATTATTAAAATTAGCAAACCAATAGGATTTTAGAGAAATGGTAAAAAATTGGGGCAGATTTGCTATGATGATTGCACCAGAAATGTATCCTAAAAAGTGCCAGATTTCATTGCATGTTTGGCACAGATAAAATTATTATATGTTTTTTATTATAGCTTGGGATGGTTTTAGTGTCAAAATTGTGTCAGAATTGAGCCAGAATTGGTGTAGAATTGTGGTGCAAAGTAAGGCAATTAATGGTCCAATAAAGCTAGACAAATCTAAAGATATGGCAAAGTTATTAAACAAAAGAAAACACAGTCCAGAGGATAGAAGGGCCAGACCTACCCTCAGATATTGAAGCTAGTGATTCACACAAAATCTACAAGCAAAAAGCAACACTCCCATAGAAATCACTTAGCAGCTAAATACATAAAAACACAATTTTTATTGAAATAATACTTAAAAATCCTATACCTTACCCTACTAAGACCCTCCATACACTACAGAAAGCCCTCCCCTAACCAAAGATAACATGTAGGAAAATCGCCCTGATAAGGGCGTCCCTACCCAGAACCTATCCCTAACTGACAGTCCCTACTAATCCCTATCACTACCCTACTGTGTGAAGCAACAATGACTATCTAGTATTTAATAATAAATACCACAGTAGGGGGATATGATAATATACCCACAATGGGGGATATACAAATGCAACTTCTATGTGGAACGGGGTACAAAATCAACCCCTAACACAATGGGCAAAGGTCCCCCATACCAACGCGTTTTCCCCCTAGATAATAAAAGGGTTCATCAGGGTCAAAGACTAACTGGTACTAAAGTCCACGCACATACACAATGCAAAATAAATATCAACGATCTACACCATACAGGGATAGTATACAAAATAGCAATATATGGGACACCCAGACAGATATGAACGATACTCGCGTGTCCACAACAGTGATAAAGGTCCCCCGTGTCCTGGATACCGGAAAGGGCACTGAAAGCAGAAGGAGCACTAGCTTAAATAGTCACACACAATTAGCCACTACTAACCCGCTTCCGGCCTCGAACGCGGCGCCGTCCATTTTCGAAAGTCGCGCCATATTGCTATGTATTACCGGGCACTTCCCCGGGTCACTTTGCGCATGCGCCGACCAACACCGAGGTCTCGCGATGTAATATCAGGAGCTCGCACAGGCGCACTGGCGCCCGGCTCGTATCCCAGTGACCACAAGACGCTATGCAGTAACAAGTGATCCCGCGCGCATGCGCGTTCCCGTTGTGGGTCCTGCTATTCACGGTAATATGTGCTAGCGTCATGGAGCCCACCAGCATCCTAACACATTAAATGATACCGGTCTATCCCAGCGCCATATATTCCATAGGGATGCCAACAAATGAGGGCCTAATAGTTATAAATTTTCAGGCCTATTACAGATCCCTTGTCACGGGTCCTATAACTAAGGTAGTGGTTTAGATAAATATATTCACAATGCCTGCCAATACATAAAGCTAGTGCTCCCCTACCACATGTAATTATCAGACTAATAAATCAAGATGCTAAAAAGGTCCTAGTATAAACAATCCAACTGTTAATAAATATACACAAATGAATCTTAGATAAATGGAATGAATGACATAGTCTCATTTAAACCTCCTGGCTTCAAAGTTTTCAATTGATAAATCCAGAAGGTCTCTCTTTGAAGGATTTTCCTTTCATAGTCGCCCTTTCTTGGGCCCATGCTGACTATTTCTAATACTGAGAAAGAAAGCACCGTAACATCGCCACCGTGTTCCTCCACCACATGTCTAGCCACTGGAGTATCTCATCCATGTTCCACATCACCAATGTGTTCCAGGATTCTTCTCCTAAATTCCCTGGAGGTTTTGCCCACAAACATTAGTGGGCATGAACAGGTAATTACATAAATCACGCCCTTAGATTTACAGTTTGCAAACGTGTTAAGTTTATAAAATCTCACTTTTGAATACGATAATCCTTTGCTGACTTTAACAAATCTACATGCTTTGCATGAGCCACATTTGTACAGACCACAAATGGGTGTGTCCAGCCACGTTCTTGCCGGTAGACCGGTATCCTTTAATGTGTTAGGACGCTGGTGGGCTCCATGACGCTAGCACATATTACCGTGAATAGCAGGACCCACAACGGGAACGCGCATGCGCACGGGATCACTTGTTACTGCATAGCGTCTTGTGGTCACTGGGATACGAGCCGGGCGCCAGTGCGCCTGTGCGAGCTCCTGATATTACATCGCGAGACCTCGGTGTTGGTCGGCGCATGCGCAAAGTGACCCGGGGAATTGCCCGGTAATACATAGCAATATGGCGCGACTTTCGAAAATGGACGGCGCCGCGCGTAGCGTCCGGAAGCGGGATAGTAGTGGCTAATTGTGGTGTGACTATTTAAGCTAGTGCTCCTTCTGCTTTCAGTGCCCTTTCCGGTATCCAGGACACGGGGGACCTTTATCACTGTTGTGGACACGCGAGTATCGTTCATATCTGTCTGGGTGTCCCATATATTGCTATTTTGTATACTATCCCTGTATGGTGTAGATCGTTGCTATTTATTTTGCATTTTGTATGTGCGTGGACTTTAGTACCAGTTAGTCTTTGACCCTGATGCACCCTTTTATTATCTAGGGGGAAACGCGTTGGTCTGGGGGACCTTTGCCCATTGTGTTAGGGGTTGATTTTGTACCCCGTTCCACGTAGAAGTTGCATTTGTATATCCCCCATTGTGGGTATATTATCATATCCCCCTACTGTGGTATTTATTATTAAATACTAGATAGTCATTGTTGCTTTATGCAGTAGGGTAGTGATAGGGCTTAGTAGGGACTGTCAGTTAGGGATAGGTTCCGGGTAGGGACGCCCTTATCAGGGCGATTTTCCTACATGTTGTCTTTGGTTAGGGGAAAGTTATTAAACAGCATAAGTCACTGTGATGAATCTGGCACACTTTTAGGCCTGGTTCAACCGGCTTATTGCCGGCGTAATTGCGGGGACGGATTTCGCCCCGCAATTACGCCGGCAGCTGTGCAGCGGGACGGGGCGGGGGGGCGGCAGCTCGCCGGCCCCATAGACATTCATTATTCACGCCGCATACGCGCCGTAAATAATGTGCATGTTACTTTCTCCCCCCGTGGCGGATTCGCCGAGCGGGGAGAAGAGACGGAATCCATAGTTCTCTATGAGAGCTGTGGATTACCGTAATGACAGGGACGGATTGGAGCCGTACTGCAGCGCAAATACGGCGCTCAGTACGGCTCCAATCAGCGCCCAAATAAGCCGTGTGAACAAGGCCTTAAGGCACACACAGCATTTTTCACTCCGGTTTTCAATTCGAAAAACATATTCAAAATTGACATGTCAAGTCTTGAACAGATCCAAAAGACACATCAGGAAGATGCATGTAAAACACGCATTGGTGTTGAGATGTCTGAACGCTGATGCATGTTTTACATTGAAACTAATGTAAATCACACTGCACATTGTTAGATGCGCGTTTGGGTCCGTTTTGGGTTCCGCTTTGTGAACATACCCTTAGACTGCCTGTCTAAGTTTACACTAATTTTAGACAGCAATAGTAAATAAGTTGAATTTTGTATGACAAAAAAAAATAATTCTACTTTAAAATAGAAAATAGGGGCGACATGTATGAACAGGGTTGCATCAGAAGTTTGGCGCCTTTTCAGCTCGAAAACTAGCTCAGCCCCATTCGCTCAATTTTTAAAGAGGTGCACTCCAATATCAGGCACATGCTCGAGGCGTGTCACACTACAACTGTACGAAGCAACACATTTAGAGCTTTAGTACGGCAAATCCAGGCGCCTTACTGCTGAAACAGGAAGACCACTTTAAAAGTGGTTTATCTGAGCCAAAAGTGTCGCTTTGTAGCTAGAAAGCGCTAAATCTGTGACCTGCAGTAGAACAGGTTCATAGATTCAGGCATATTCTACGCTACAACTGTATACAAAAAAATGGCGCCTGGGCGCCAATAAATCATACATGTCACCCTAGGCATCCTCCAAAAAAACGTGTGATGCAGCGATAACCACCATGAGGAGATATAATAAAACTTGAATCCTTTTATTTAGAGCATAATAAAATTGCGAGCGTTCCCATATGCATAAATAGCCTCAAAACATGGAGACCGGCTTACGCGTTTCGGGTGTCTATCGCTGCATCACACATTTTGTGGAGAAACATTCTGATTACGTCTTGAGCTCTGGACGAATGCGTGCTGATTTCACCATTGTAGCTGGATTATTTTTGGGGTGAGCTGACCTTTCGTTTCTTTCTATTGTGTCATCACCCTAGGTATCCACATGCTTCTGCAGTATTGGTCCATGGCTGAATAATAAGCTATAATGTATAAAATGGAGTCATATACAAAATGATTGTTAAATCCTCAAGTGGGTCTTTGTAGCATATAGTGGTACGTCAGTTAACAGACACAAAAAATGGTGGTGTAATTGGCAATGAAGTCAGGTTTCTATGAATCATATAAAAAAGGTGACAGGTTAACATTTCTTGAGATGGATGGAAGAATATTTTAATTAAATTGGCAAAAAGGAGAAATTAGAAACACTGGGGTGTCTAGTGCCCACACGTCGATTTGAGTTTTGGGTCCCATTAGTGGACTTGGTTCTGGGGGCCCACCCTATAACTACTGTATATGACTGCACATACTGCACATATCTCTTGCTTTTCCACCTGTCTTTCTCTGTTGTTGCTCAGGCCTGCCCTGCTCAAGGGCCAACCAGATGTTTTCTCTGCATGCTGTTGGCCAGTCCTAGCCTAGTCCAATACCTGGTGGCAAGTGAAAACGTATTTAACAGCATTTGACGCTGCATATGTGAATAGCTGGATGCGTGCTGTATCTGGCTATATCAGCTGTTCGAGTGATTGTTTCATTGGTTACTTTGCATCTGTGTAATCTCCCCATGCATTATACTATGGCTTTTCTGCATGCTGGTGTGAATAGGTGTTAAAGTTGGTGTGCAGATTTTCATCTTGCTCTAGCAATTAGCTGCACATGTGATCTTTTTTCCCAGTCAGCATAAATGGCAAAGTTGCTAGCTACTGGGTTCATGTTAGTTCAGCCATTGAGCTGTGAACAAGCCCCAAAGAATTGGAGTGTTTTTTTGAGTAAGTAATGTCCCATTTTCTGTATGTTTTTTCTGTAAAGTTGTTAGTGTAGGGACTCACAAGACATGAGGAGCCGTGAAGAGGCTTGTGAGCTTGTGTTATGGGGCCCCATTACCAACTAATACCTCATATTTAATATTTTTCCCGTATGCCCTTTTTTATTTGCCCAACAGTGCTGGGGAGCAGAGTGTGCCAGTGTTGTGTTGGACACTTAGAAAATGCTGGGCAGCCCGCCTGGTCTAATAGTATAGGTGTCACTAATAGGTTGTAAGCCAGCATTGTGTACCACATGTATCTATATTTATGGCACACTTTTGTATCGCCTTATTATATGCAATTGTAGTACCGGCAACCACCTCCCTCATGCCCTGAGGTTGTATGAGTGATTGTTTCATTGGTTACTTTGCATCTGTGCAATCTCCCCATGCATTATACTGTGGCTTTTCTGCATGCTGGTGTGAATAGGTGTTAAAGTTGGTGTGCAGTTTTTCATCTTGCTCTAGCAATTAGCTGCACATGTGATCTTTTTCCCAGTCAGCATAAATGGCAAAGTTACTAGCTACTGGGTTCATGTTTGTTCAGCCATTGAGCTGTTCACAAGCCCCAAAGAATTGGAGTGTGTTTTTTCGGTGTAAATCCCACCAAATTGTTAATAAGAACCATCTGACTAACTGTCACAGAGTCTATGAGCAGCAGAAAAGAAATATGGGCTTTGTGGAGATAAGGCAGTGTTTTGCCATAGAGTGAAAATAATATACTAATAAAAAAAAACAACTACTTGTTGTTGCTTCTTCTGGATCTCTCTGCAGCATTTGACACCATGAATACCCAACTTCTACTCAGCATAGTCAGAGCCATATGCCTCCAGGACACCACTCTCTCTTGGTTCTCATCCTGCCTCTCTGACCACTCCTTTAGTGTCTCATTTTCTACCTCCTCTTCTCTTCTTCTTGCTGTTGGGGTTCCTCAGGGATCAGTTCTTGGTCCTCTCCTCTTTTCACGCTACACAGCCTTAACTGGACAAACCATCAGCAAATTTGGCTTTCCATACCATCTCTATGCTGATGGTACTCAATTATACACCTCTTCCCATAACATCACCTCTGCCCTACTACTAAACACCAGTGACTGTCTGTCTGCTGTCTCTGACATCATGTCCGCTCTCTATCTCTAACTAAAACCTACTAAAACTGAACTTCTAGTCATCCCGCCATCTACTAACCAACCCCACCCAACCATTTCTGTTTCAGTGGTTGCACCACCATAACTCCTAGGCAGCAGGCCCTGTGTCTTGTGGTTATACCAGATTCTGATCTGTCCTTCACTCCCTATAATCAATCCCTTGCCTTGCCTGTTCCTGTCACCTGCACCTCAAGAACATCTCCAGAATCCGTCCTTTTCTCACTGTGGATACAACCCAGACTCCTATTGTTGCTCTTAATCTTTCTCATCTTGACTACCTCAACTCCCTGCTTATTGCTACATCTAAGGACATTTGTTTGTTCTGAAACATGTCAACAATATGCTGAATACTTTAACATTGTTAGCATTAGTCATTAGGTGCTTGAATGCCCTCTTTTTGTATGGATTTTTATCTTACTTCAATAAAGGAGAAAGGTGTTTTATTTGATGTCAATATGGATGGTGAGCTGGCTACCGATTACATGCTACAGTTTCTGTTGAGAGCTGTGTTCCACTCCATGCCTTGTCTCCCTCCGTGGACTATCCTGGATTGAGAGGTGAGCTGATCATTTATGTTTATATCCCTGCTTATTGGTCTCTCTCTCTGTAAGCTCTCCCCTCTCCAGTGTGTCCTGAATTCAGCAGCCAGGCTCTTCTTTCTTTCCAGCCGCTATACTGATGTCTCTACCCTGTGTCAGTCATTGTACTGGTTGCCTATTCAGTACAGGATACAACACAAACTCATCACTCTCACCCATAGAGCTCTCCAAAGAGCTGCACCACCCTACATCACCTCCCTCATCTCTGTCTACCATCCTACCTGGTCTATCTGCTCTGCTGATGATCTGAGGTTACACGCCTCTGTCATCCAAACCTCACATGCCGTCTCTAAGATTTTGTACGTGCTGCACCAGCTCTCTGGAACATGTTACCCCATATGATCAGGCACAATCACAAACCTCATAGTTTTAAGTGCGCTCTGAAAACTCATTTTCTTAGGCAGACCTACCAAGATCCCAAATTGGTAACCCCCCCCAATTTCTGTCACACACATTCGTCACTTCCTGCACTTGAGCACTTGCAGGTACTTATCTGTATAAAGATGAGAACAGGGCTTTTGTAATGGCCACTCCAAAACATTAACTTGGTTATCCTTAAGCCACTTTGTAACCAGTTTGGCAGTATGCTCCGGGTCATTGTCCATTTCGAAGAACCATTTTCATCCAAGCCTTAACTTCCTGGCTGATGTCTTGAGATGTTGCTTCAGTATTGCCATATCATCTTCTTTCCTCCTGATGCCATCTATTTTGTGAAGTACACCAGTCCCTCCTGCAGCAAAACAACCCCACATCATGATGCTGTCACCACAGTGTTTCACAGTTCTGATGGCGTTCTTAGGATTCAAAGCTTCTCACTTTTTGGCCAAACAGTTCAATTTTAGTTTTGTCAGACCACAAGATGTGTATCCAAAAATGTAGGTTTTTGTTCCTGTGTGCATTTGAAAATATTAATCTGGATTTTATATGTTTCTTTTGGGGTAATAGCTTCTTCCTGGCAGAGTGGCTTTTCAGCCCATGTCGATACAGTACTTGTTTCACTGTGGATAATGACAAAATCTTACCAGCTTTTGCCAGCATCTTTACAAGGTCTTTTGTTTTTTTTCTTGGGTTGACATGCACATGTCGGACCAAAGTATGTTCATCTCTGAGACACAGAACCTGTCTTCTTACTCAGCTGTATGATGGCTGGACATTCCCATCTTGTTTGTACTTGCGTATTGTTTGTACCCATGAACGAGGCACCTGTAGGTATCTGGAAATTACACCTAAGGATGATCCAGACTTGTGCAAGTCTACAATTCTCTTCCGAATAATTTGGTTGATTATTTTAGACTTTCCCATGATGTTACACAAAGAAGCAGTGTGTTTCTGGTGTGCATAAAAATACATCCACAGGTGTGTCTCTAACTCAAATGTTGCCAAAAATCAGAAGCTTCTAAAGACATAACATCATGACATGGGTTGTCCCAAATTGTTTAAAGGTGTAGAAATCCTAGTGTATGTAAACTTTTTACTTTGCAAAAAGTAATAAAAATGCCTCACCAGCCAGGGGTATGGGTCAAGGGAGACGGTGCAGTGCCACCCACATACCAGTGTAGCGTAGAGCAGCAACTCCTACATTCACAGTTAGTGGCCACATCAAAGCCATACAAGAATGTACATGGTGATATGGGTAGTACCAAGTAGGGGGTAGGTGGAGAAAAATGCTGTCTCATCCCAACTCACTCCACTGTTCTCTCCACTCAGAAGTGGAGCTCCCTCTGCACTAACCCTCATGTTTCACTCAGCTGCTGCTGGTTCACTAAGAAATTGCTAAATGTCACCAAATTAACAAAACAATTAAAGGGGTTTTATCACTACACAGATCATGTCTCAGCTTATGGGGACAGTAAAAATTAGCACTTTTGTAATTGGGTTGCATTACCTCTGTCATTTGGTTTAGCGGATATGAGCTTTTCTGTAAATTTGTATTCTGTTTCTGCTACTGGTTGGGACACGCCCCCTGGCTGGATACCACCCTAGCCACGCCCCCTGCACGGTGATTGGCTGGCTGAAATTTCATTCAGCCTGTTTGAATATGCCCCCAGACCGGAAATGCCCCGGCCACGCCCCCTGCACTGTGATTGGCTGCCTGCACACTCAGTGTTTTCTCCCCTCTGAGCTGTTAAAATCGATAGTGAAACCAAGATCTACTGGCTGTATACACATCTTCCAGCTCTAGGGTGAATGATCTGGGCAATTACTGTCTGTTTAAGTCACAGATCCCCTCATATAACAGTCTTATAGAGTCTCCTGCCTGTTAACAGGGGAGAGAAGGAGGCGGAGGGCAGTGTGCATTGCTCCATATAACCCAGTCTGCTGTCTGGTAACAGAGGGGGAGGGGTGCAGTGTACACTCTTCACATGTCTCATCAGTTCAGGCTGTGTGTATAACTGCATAAACCACAGTCATACAGTCTCCTGTCTGGTAACAGAAGGGGAGGAGGGATGGGACAGTGTACACTCCTCACATGTCTCATCTGTGTGTATAACTGCATATAGCACATCAAGGAGTTTGTGGAGCCTGAAGGCTGTAGACATCTGAAGCATGTAGGAGGCTACAGAGCTGTTATATCTAGACAACCTTCTGCATCCCCTGCTTCATACAAAATTATGATGTCACAGGTCTTCAGTGAGGGGAGACACGCCTCCTGGGAGGAGAGACACGCCTGCTGAGAGGAGAGGCTCGCCTCTGGATTTCAAATTCAATCTCAGAGAATTAGCTGAAGAGTACGAACAGTACAAACGATAAAACTCCTTTAAGGACTTATAGTTTTAAGGGGTTTTCTGTTCTTTTTTTAATATGTAGCACAATTTGAATTACATGGGATTTCTAAAATTTGGTGTAATGTAAAACCTTTGAAGTAAGTCTTACTACTACCATTACATGGTCAATTCTATCAATGAGTCTAAAATAGAAAGAATACGTTGTAGGCAGAAATTGCATTTTTTGTTTTGCACACAATATATAAATTATCTATTTTTTTAGAAAACAAATGCAAAGCATGTTTTATAACCTAAAGCTTTTCTACAAATCAAGTTTGTGACCTACTGTCATGGTATAGGTCTTGAGTCTGCTTTTGTTACTATTTATGTGTGATAACCATCAGATGAACTATTAAAACAAAATAAAAGTTCTGTGACTACATCTGGAAGCATACAGGAAAAACATGAACATATTTTTGTTGGACAGTGTCCTTATCATTGCTTATCCAAATTCATGGAATCATGTTATTTGTTTTATTTTTAAGAATCATTTCAAATGTTAATTTATTATTGTTCAATGTTGTTTTGCTTTACTTGTCTTATTTAGTGAAACAAAGTATTTATGGGTTTTGTCTAGACATTATGCAGACTAAGCATTGTAGCTTCAATTTTTGATGTTCATTAACTGAATACAACTAACTTAACTCATGATTACAGAGATAATAAATGTAAAAAAAAAATTATAATATTTTCAAAAAATTTATTTTAATAACCCCTAGGTGTCAACATTATGGTTGGTGACACAGTTATCCTTAAACACTGGAAACATTGATGGATCACCTACATTTAACATTTTCTGTTAATTCCCATGACTAGTGTTGAGCGATTATTATCGACAAAGTTGAAATCTGCACAGTTTTTATGGTGATCGGATTTTTTAGATCATGTGATAATTTAGGTTAAAATCTGTGTATCATCTATTAAGATCGTGCCATTTTCGGCGCTTGCTGTCATTTTGGCGGCCAGCAAATCAGCTTACAGAATAGAGCAGGGTGAGATGTGTGTGCGACGTCATGACTGGGATGTGTATGGTTGCGATTGGCTGGAAAAATCACATGACCTCGTTTTACATAGAACAGCGTTTCCTGTTCAGCCTCAGTGTCTCTCAGCGTCTCAGAGCAGAAGGACGTGTGCTCTGCTTGTGTCCAAACAGCTCAGCGAAATTATTATATTTCTTCACAGAGAAACCTCTACTATTAGCTGTGATCCTTACAATTTAGTTAGATTAGAGATTGGAAGATTTTATATAGTTAGGTAGAGAATTTTAAAGGAGCATCTACCGCTGTAAAGTCACGGGGGGGGGGGGGGGGGGACGGAGTGGGGGCCCCCCCGGGCGAACACAGACAAGCTCTATCAAGAATACTGGATAAAGTTCACCAAGACTTAGTTTAGACATTGCACTGCAATAACTTTATTATTAACAGTTTTCTATTGAAATATTTCCTGGATATTGGGCAGCCTGAACTTATATTAGGATACACATCTTTTCTAGTAACTGCAGGTTTCTTTGTTAGGTGCAAAACTCCACTTTTATTATCAGTATGCATTTCAGATAGGTGTTCATTTTCAATTTTGCCCATTCCACCTTTGTTGATATGTCCACCTTGCACTTATATCTGAATCCAGCAATTTTATAGTCACCACAGGTGAATTGAAAGGTGCCAAAAATATCTTGTATTATACGAATAGACAAGCTCTATAAAGAATACTGGATAAAGTTCACCAAGACTTAGTGTAGACATTGCACTGCAATAGCTTTATTAACAGTTTTCTATTGAAATATTTCCTGGATATTGGGCAGCCTGAACTTATAGGATACACATCTTTTCTAGTAACTGCAGGTCTCTTTGTTAGGTGCAAAACTCCACTTTTATTATCAGTATACATTTCAGATAGGTGTTCATTTTCAATTTTGCCCATTCCACCTTTGTTGATATATCCACCTTGCACTTAAATTTGAATCCAGCAATTTTATAGTCACCACAGGTGAATTGAAAGGTGCCAAAAAATATCTTGTATTAACGAATACATAACAGATACGTGTTTTTGACTTTGGCGCACTACAGCTTTGTTCATTGAGGCAGCTTGCACTTAAATTTGAATACAGCAATTTTATAGTCACCACAGGTGAATTGATAGGTGCCAAAAATACCTTGTATTATCCGAATACATTTCAGATACGTGTTTTTTCACTTTGGCGCAGGCCAGCTTTGTTGATAGATCTACTTTGCAGTTAAATTTGAATACGGCAATTTTGTAGTCATCACATGTGAATTGATAGGTGCCAAAAATACCTTTTATTATCCGAATACATTTCAGATACGTGTTTTTTCACTTTGGCGCAGGCCAGCTTTGTTGATAGATCTACTTTGCAGTTAAATTTGAATACAGCAATATGATAGTCACAACAGGTGAATTGATAGGTGCCAAAAATACCTTGTATTATCCGAATACATTTCATATACGTGTTTTTTCACTTTGGCGCAGGCCAGCTTTGTTGATAGATCTACTTTTCCTGGCACTTTTGAATCTGTGGGTCAGACAGGTTTAATGGTCATTCTGCGGTACAGGACAGATATAGTCAATGTCCAGTGAAACTAAAATGGTTGTTGAAAGACTCCTTTTTCCGGCACTTTTTAAATGTGGGGGTCATGCAGGTTTGGGGCTCATGCTGTGGCCCAGGACAGGTATAGTCAATGTCCAGTGAAACTAAAATGGTGGTTGAAAGACTCCTTTTTCCGGCACTTTTGAATCTGGGGGTCATGCAGGTTTGGGGCTCATGCTGTGGCCCAGGACATGTATAGTCAATGTCCAGTTCAACTAAAATGGTGGTTGAAAGACTCCTTTTTCCGGCACTTTTAAATCTGGGGGTCATGCAGGTTTGGGGCTCATGCTGCGTTCCAGGACAGGGATATTCAATGTCCAGTTCAAGTAAGATGATGGTTCAAAGGGTCATGCTGTGGTACAAGACAGGGATAGTGAATGTTGTTTTTTTTTCTGTGGCTTTTATAACCTAAGTGTGTTGCCTAAGATGTAGCACGTATCCATTTGACTGTTGTGGATGTTAATTCCAGCTTCTCCAGCCCTATTTGGGTGTAAGAATGAAGGTGTTGTTGCTCTCCCATAGACTTTAATGGTCATCGCTCATAATCGACTGCTCACTATCGACTATCTTGTCGATGATGGTCGACTATCGACCATCGACCGATGTCGATGGCCAACGCAATCGCTCAACACTACCCATGACCCTTATTTTCTGTCCATTTCTGAAAAAGTCAACAAATAATTTTAAAAGCTAAAACTAATTATTTGATATATAAGTATACAAGTATACAGTGGTTTAAAAAGTATTTATACCCAATGAACTGTTCCTCATTTTTAAGGTTATTTTAACCTCCACAAACTTGGGCTTTATTAAAGAGTGGCAAGAAGAAAAACTTTTTTTTTTAAAACAAGCCATAAGAAGTCCTGCTTGCAAAAATCTATGAAGAGGACTCAGCAAGCATGTGAAAGAAGGTGTTAATGTCAGATGAGACAAATGTAACTTTTTTCCTAAATGCAATTGTCCAGGTTATGAAAGTTGCTGCATCAGTTTTCTGGCGTAGGGTATAACAGAAATAATGCCATGCACCATGCAAGACACATTTATAAAAGATTTGCGCCTAAAAGAATAACTCCATACTCAGTGTCAATCTGGGGTGCTTAGGGCCCACCAGAGGAGTTTATTTTAGGGGCCCACTTTGCCTCGCTGTCTCCGCCACCTGTGCAGTGCCCCGCCCAGTCTTGCTTCATCTTAAACAGACCGATGTGATAGCATCAGTTCAGACTGTGTGTATAACTGCATATACCCCAATCTGTAATCAAGATGGAGCGCTGCGGCTTCTGAGTCTCTCTCACCCAATTGCAGCAGGACACTGGTGGTGAACATAAAAATTCTAAAGATATATGCCCCTCTGGGACCCTGAGTGATACATTTAGTATAAATAAAAATATATCAAAAGCTATCACACAAAGTACTGAGTATAAAGCCACTAAATAATAGTTTTACAGTTACCAAATAACATCGCTACATAAAACCAGAATCCCAAGGCTAAAATTTCTAATAATTAAGACCAAATACTGCAACATCATGACCACATATCACCACCACATAGTGACTTAATAATACCACTACACCATGACCATATATCCACACCACATGGTGATTGAATAATAACATCACACCACAACCACATATCACCACCACATAGTAATTGAATAATACCTCCACACCATGACCTCATATCACCACCACATAGTTACTGAATAATACACCACACCACGCCCACATATAACCACCACATAGTGACTGAATAATACACCACACAATGACGGCATATCACCACTACATAGTGATTGAATAATACCACCACATATCACCACCACAAAATAACTGGATAATGCCACCACACCTTGACCTCATATCACCACCACATAGTGACTGAATAATACCGCCACACCATGACCTCATATCACTCACACATAGTGACTAGTAACTGAATAATACGATCACACTTTGACTATATATCACCACCACATAATGACTGAATAATACCACAACAATATGACTACATATAACCAGCATATAGTGACTGAATCATACCTCCACACTATGACCACATATCACCACTGTAATCACTTATATTTGTGCAAAGTGTAATGGTTTATAATTGTACTATTATTGCTATAAACTGCACAAAATATGGCCACATTTTTTGTGTCAGAAACATAAAGAACAGATACCATGGGCAACATGTATGAACGAGGTTGCGGCAGAAGTCTGGCGTCTTTTCAGCCTGACATCAGGCGCAGCCCTCTTCACAATAGTTAAAAGCCTTTATAGCCTGGTTACGGTAATTCTAGGCATTACTGCTGGAATAGGTAAGCCACTTTCGAAGTGGTTTACCTGAGCCAGAATTGACGTTTATGCGCTAGAAGGTGCCTGATTTATGACCCGCAGTAGAGCATGTTCATAAATCAGGCGCATTCTATACTAACATTATGCACATAAAAATTGGCGTTAAAACATCAAAAATCATACATGCCGCCCCACATGATTAAATCTAAAGTACGCTCCTTCATGTCAAGGAAAAAAAAAATACAACAAGAAGAAAAATGACATGTTTTTGGTTGCATATCTTATTTAAGGAAAAACTTTATTCACAGTATCTCACAAAAGTGAGTACACCCCTCATATTTTTGTAAATAATGTATTATATCTTTTCATGGGGCAAACACTGAAGATATGACACATTGAAACAAAATAAGGTGGTCAGTGCACAGCTTGTATAGCAGTGTAACTTTTGTGTGCCCTTCAAAATAACTCAACACACAGCCATCAATGTCTTAACCGCTGGCAACAAAAGTGAGTACATCCCTAAGTGAAAATGGACAAATATGCCCAAAGTGTCAATATTTTGTGTGACCACCATTATTTTCCAGCACTGCTTTAACTCTCTTGGGCATGAAGTTTACTAGAGCTTCACAGGCTGCACTGGATTCCTCTTTCACTCCTCCATGATGACATCATGAAGCTGGTGGATGTTAAAGACCTTATACTACTCCAACTTCCATTTGAAGATGCCACACAGATGCTCAATAGGGTTTAGGTTTGGAGAAATGCTTGGCCAGTCCAGCACCTTTACACTCATTTTCTTTAGCAAGGCAGTGCTGGTCTTGGAGGTGTGTTTGGGGTAGTTATCATGTTGAAATGCTGCCTTGTGGCCCAGTATTCGAGGGGAGGGGATTATGCTCTGCTTTAGTATGTCACAATACATGTTGGCATTCATGGTTCCATCAATGAACTGTAGCTCCCCACAGCTGGCAGCACTAATCCCTGTCCTTAGTTTGCTTGCCTTCAGCAAACTGTTGGCAGGCTTTCTTTTGCATAATCTTTAAAAAAAAGGCTTCCTTCTGGGACGACAGTCATGCAGACCAATTTAATGCAGTATGTGGCATAGGCTCTGAATATTGACAAATTGACACCCACCCCTTTAACCTCTGCAGAAATGCTGTCAGCACACATGTCCTTTTTGAAAAGACAATCTCTGGATTTAACAATGAGCATGAGCACTCAACTTGTTTAGTCGACAATGCGAGGCCTGTTCTGAGTGGAATCTGTCTTGTTAAACTGCTGTTTGGTTTTGGCCACTGTGCTGCATCTCAGTTTCAGGATGTTGGCAATCTTCTTATAACCTATGCCATCTTTATGTACAGTAACAATTCTTTTTCTCAGATCCTCAGACAGTTCTTTGCCATGAGGTGCCATGTTGAACTTCCAGTGCCCAGTATGACAGAGTGTGAGAGCGATAACACCAAATTTAAAACATCTGCTCCCCATTCACACTTAATACCTTGTAACATTAACAAGTCACCTGACATTATGGAGTGAAAATGGCAAATTGGGCACAATTTGTCCATATTCACTTAGGGGTGTGCTCACTTTTGTTTTCAACAGTTAAGACATTGATGGCTTTGTGTTATTTTAAGTTTACCAAAATTACACTGTTATACCAGCTGTACACTTACTACTTTACATTGTATCAAAGTGTCATATCTTCAGTGTTCTCCCATGTAAATGTATAATACGATATTTACAAAAATGTGGGGGATGTTCTCACTTTTGTAAGATACTGTATATGTATCTACAGACCAACTTTCATTAAAAACCACAACAATTTTCTTATCTGGTTTTTAAATAGGGAAATCAGGACTCACCATAGATGTGGAAGAGGTACAAAATATTAGAAGAGGTAATAGCAACCACATCAACTATAAAGTGCTGTGTTTTTCCAAATATCCACTATAGTGGACTGAGTCTTGTTTGTGTACTATTCTTCCATAAATACTAAAATATAAAATTCCAAATAAAAACACAATTGATGTGTTTCAAAAAGTGTTATTGGTTCTGAGAAAATACATCACAAAGTGTACCATCTCTTATATAACAGTTGGGAAAAAATATTTTCTGTCTAGGTCATAATAAGAAGAGAGTAAAGAACCTGTGGGAACTCTTTCTGACAGATGCCTGTTTGGTCTGATGTTCTGCTAGACCTAGGAAATGAGCGTTAGATCCAAAGGCTTTAAATGACAAAAGCAACCACATAATCTGATCTGACACAAGACTCAAGGTCAGGTGAAGATTCTCTTATATCAATGCATGGATACTGCTACAGGGAAAACTATTCCCTTCTAAAATAACACATCACCTGCTATCTTTTGCATCTGTTTCATACATTCAATGTTTATGAAGCTTGAAATAACATTTTATTTGAGTTTTTATTTTGTACTTATTTTTTGTAATTTTCAATTGAATCGTGGTCATCATTAATATTTGATAGAAGCTACAAACAGAAGCACAGAACATGTTTGGATTGCTGTATTTCTAGGAGACTCATTTATATAGTAATTTTTCTAATTTTCATGAAAATTTGCCAATATACTGTTTCAGGACCAGTCCAGTCAGAATGTGCTTTGAGCCTGTATTTACGAGTACCCTAAAAAAATTACTCCATCTAAGAAACTGCACCCCTTAAAGTATACATAACAGTGTTCAGGACATTTATTAACCCGCCTAGGTATTTCACAGAAATTGAAGCAAAGTGGAGGAGAAATTTCAAAATGGTAGATGTTACCAAGAAAATGCAATGAGCAATAATGGATACCCCTGATTTTATGTAATTTTTTTTTTTTTTGTTTTTTTTAGAGATATCCCATATGTGGTCCAAGTGAACTATTTGACTAAACCACAACCTTCAGAGTAGGAGATACACCTACTGGATTTTGGGGTTGCATTTTAATTATGATTTTCTTTAGGCACCATTTCAGATTTACGGACACCTTAAGGAGCTAAAACTTAATAAACACCCCTAAAACGATCTAATTTGGGAAACTGAATATATCCAGGTTTTTAGTGAGTATATGGACCCCACAGGTGTCTCACACATTTTTCATTGTTAGGCTGTGAAAATGAAAAACATTTTTTTTCCAATAATATGGCTTATAATAATAATTTAGCTGAAAATTTTTAATTTTCACAAGGAACCCTGTAAAAAAAAGCAGCCCAAATGCTTGTTTAGTTTGTTCATTTGGTTATTTGTTCTAAGATAACTTGTGATTCCTATGCTTTTTCATGATTATATTTTGTGAAAACCAATAAAAAGTTGATGTTTAAAAAAAAGAAAAAAGGAGCCCAAATTTTAATGCACAATTTCTTCCAAGTTCAGCAGTACCCTTTATGTGGGTGAAAACTGCAGAGTAACCTCTGGTGGTGACTGACAAAGCATGGGGGCCAGCTGTAATATACAGCTTGTTCCATGCTCCAATCGTGTGGGCTCTGCTTGTGAGTCCGCATAAACTTCTGAAGGTACCGTTACATTTTACTGCAGAAGAGGCATGGGTACATTCAATGTTGGGAAGGGATTAAAGGGGTGTTTCCACCTCAAACATTTATGGAATTTTGATAGGATATACTGGGAACCACACCTGTTGTGAGAATGGGCCTCAGAGAGTCTCTGTTTTGAACAGAAAGTAGATCATGCTTGTGCACTAGTCTTCATTCAGTTCTTTTGGAATTCCAAGTACAGCCAAAAATACCATTTGAAAAGAATGGAAAGACATCAAACATTTATGGCATATCCTATAAAAACAACAAAAATGACCTTCAAGTAAGCTGTGGCCCTCAGCACCTACCCCAAAAAAGGAGGTATGCCAACTCAGATAAAAGTCTCAACTAGTGTTGAGCCGCAACGATTGGCAAAAGTTAAATTCGGCCCAAATTTTGCATATTTTCCCAAGCTGAACCAAGCCGAATATTTTGCCACAAGTTTGGTAAAATGTTCAGGCTCGGGACCAGCGTTTGGCACCTTTTTCAGCTGCTTCCTCCAGTCTTGGCAGCCAGCCAATCAGCGAAGAGCACAGAGTGGGAGTCAAAAACGTCCCTCATTGAGGGTGTAGGGATCCTCATTGGCGCGTAAAGATCCTATGACCATCATATTCCTGTTGGAATGCCATTTCCACCATAATCTCTGTAGTGAACACACTGCTGCCTGTATCTGCTAGTTTTCCAGTAGGCAGAAAAACCATTTAATCGCGATTTTACACAGGAAAAGCTGCTAGTTAGGTTTCTCGGGAGTTGGGGGGGGACAGCTAGCTTAGACAATCAGACACATTACAAGTTATGGAGCTAGGTAATTTTGTATAAATATTCCATCGAAAAAATTCTGTTTATAATCTTAATGCCCGTGTGCAAAATACAGGCGATTTAATAGCACGTTGATTTGCTGTGACGGTATCCTCCACAGACCCCAATTTCACCTCGCTATTCCATTAAAAAAAATAGATTTATAATCTATTGCCCATTGCAAATGTAACGGCATTAGAGAGGGCACTATATTTGCTGTGAATGTTCTTTCCATTCAACTCCCATTTCACACCTCGCTATTCCCCTCAAAAATTCTGTTATACGCAATTGCCATTGCAAAAGTACAAGGCATTAAGAGCAACTTGATTTTGCTGTCTTTTTGGATACAGTACTTCAATAGAGACAGTGGAACACATCTTGACCTGTTTAGATAAGTTTTATTTTTGAACATGGACGAACTAAGGTGTAAGCGGTAGGGACTTGGAGCACATCGCTAAATCAACGCCAGGACCCATCAGCCTGTCATCGCTTGGTCCAGTTCCCAGTGCTTCTCATGTCGAAGAGCGCCACCATCTGTTCTTCAGTGGTTAACACACTCTAATCCCAGCGGTTTTATTAATCCTCTTGACATTCTTCCTCTCGGTCACGGCCACAAATATCTCATCCATCATCATCAGTCCAAAACTGAAGCAAACACGGTGCCCAAATGTCACCCAATAAACAAACCGAACTAGATAAATCCATATTCTGAAGAGCTCTTTGATGACTCAATGTGGCAGTTGCGGACCAGAAGGCATTTCAAAAGATCCAGAGGCCAAAGAGGTATATTTTTGTCTGCTGTAACGCCCAATGCTGATGTCCTCAGAGGAGGAGAAGGAAGCTGGTCCCTCTCTTTCCACTGGACTTGCCATCTTTAAGGTGTGAAAATGATGAACAAAAGTTGCAAAAGACATGGAACCCAGTATATGTTCTCCAGACCCTTCTGTAAACATGGAGTTGTGCCTTTGTCAACATACATTCCATCTACAAGAAGTGCGAACATCGGTACAATTTAAGGCAATCATGGCAATACTGGCAGGATCTACAATGTTACAAAGCATGCTGTGGGTATAATTGTGAACAAGCAGATCAAGGGTAAAATGCTCAACGTCCGTGTGGAGCACATTCGCCACTCCAAGAGCAGAGATAGTTTCTTCCAGGGCGTCAAAAACGAGAGGAAGAAAAATGAAGCCAAGGAGAAAGGCTCCTGGGTAGAATTGAAGTGTCAGCCAGCATTTCTGGGCTCCATAAAGCCAATCAAATGGGGGACGACCCTGCCACCCGCTAATAGTTCTTGTTATTTTAACCTATATGTTGGCCCCAGTTTGAGATTATGGGCCGGACAGAAGTAACTGCCCCCCTATGCACCCGTGGCATGAGCAGCTCGTTTAGATAGTTGGGGGGGTGGAACAAGCAAGCATAGGAAATCATGAGACAGCAAATAGTTAGGGATTTTTTATATGCTGGCTGCATCTATCCTGTACTTATTTTGATGCCCAAATGTTGCAGTTTTGGGGCCCGCTACTGCAGAAGACACCATTAGCAAATGGCCATACTTGGAAGTAATTATTTCAAAACCTATATTTCCGTCTTGAAAATTTGATTGAGTGTCAAAAAAGGTTGCTGGTTTTGGGCTCAGGCCACTGTAAAATACACCATTAGTAAAGGTCCTATTGGAAAAAACATTATTCCAAATACTCATTTCTTCATGCAAATTGTATTCTGAGTGTCCACAAGGTCATTTTGCTGGTTTTTGTGGTCAGAGGCCACTGTAGAGAGCACACCAATAGTAAAAGAGGTGTCCTATTGTAAAGATCTTATTTTCTTTAATTCAAATACTGATTTCTTCTGCAAATTTTATTCTGAAAGTCCAAAAGGTCATTTTTTGCCTGTTTTGGGGCCAGGCTACTGTAAGAGAGAAGGACCAGTGGGCCAAATAGGCAGTTCTCCCTGCCAGGGCCCCTTAATCAAAAGGTGGCCCCCCCAGTGAAAAATAGGGAACTATTAATGGTGTGGGCCCCATTTGTTTTTCAATGCATGGGGCCCTGAAACGGTTAATAGCTGACTGACGGCAGCCCTGCTACCACGCAACCCTCTATAACAACGGCATCCTGCCACTGAACCTCCAGTTCCCCTTGGAAATGTTCTTGCAGCCAACAGACATATATGACTGTTTCTTTGGGGAGGCCCTGTGAAAAAAAAGTGATAGGGGGCTCCTGGAAGTTACCATGTGCCATTTCCAATACCGGTGTCTAAGGGGCCCCGTAGCAGCTGCTACCGCTGTACCTGCTATAGCTATGCAGTCCTCATTGTCAAGTTAAGGGTTAAAGCTCCTGTCCGACACAAGATACAATTCCATGGATCAACAGCAATAAACTATTCATGTTCGCACAACACAAGATACAATCAAGAACTTCTCGCCTTTGCTTAGGACCTTGAAATTATAACGGAACTCTATTTATGTTATCTCAAATGTGACCTGTTAGAAAGTTTGTGCTCCGCTGACTGCGCATGTCAGTCACCGCTTATAATCAAACTTAATATAAACTCACTGCTGTTATAAACTAAATACTTTCTTCTTTGTTCAGCGCGTCACCATGTCTCATGTGATACTACTTATCGTTTCGATAATCTGATGAGCGGGTTGGGAAGCAGGCCCCAGCCTTCCGCGGGTTCTGAGCCCCTAAACAATTGGGATTCACTCAGCAACTAGAGGCTTTCAAGCAAGGAGGCTTAATCATCATCTTTTACATAGAAAATTGAAAGGATGAATATGTTATCCTGTGGAATTTTCCTGTTACTTCCAAATTAATATGTTGTACCAACGTGATCCAGTTTTACTGTTATGGAAGGGTATTGCGGCATCTCCTCCACCTGTGTTAGTATAAATTTTAACCTGAAATATAATTCCCATTGACTTTAATGGGGTTCGCTTTCAGCGTTTGGCCCGAATTTCTCAAAATTCAGGGTTCGGCCTGAACTCGAACTTTTTAGTGCTCGCTCTAGTCCCGACATGTGTTTCGCTACTTAGGTTTCTGAATGGGCTATCCCAAATTGCCACAAAGGTCCTTATATACAAATTAAAATGTAATAGGTATAACCCTCTTAAAATTTATTTTGACTTATAAAAAGAGTATAAAGAGCATAACACGAATATGCTGTACATGGCTTTTCAGCTGGTACCTGTCACGAGTGGTCCCGCAGCCCCTCGCCCGGGCTGCGGCCGCACTCGTGGGGGCGTCCACGCCGCCGGGGTCTCCCGTCGGCCCCTCCGTTCTCCCGCGTGTCGGGTTCCGCCTGCTGCCCGCGTTACCTCTCCGTGCTCCCGAGGCCTCCCTTCTCCTGGCCGGCCGAGTGCGCATGCCCGCGTCCTTAGGCGCCGCGGCTGCCGCTCTCCAGGATTTAAATGGGGCAGAACTCCCATTATTGGTTAAAGCTGCAGGTGAACCCTATTTATAACCCCTTCCTTCCGGGTCACGCTTGCCGATCTTTAGTGCGTATACTGCCGTTCATGTATGAAATCTTTCTTCTCCTTGTATCCTGTCTACCGTGAACCGAACCGTCTCGCTCTGTGTCTTGACCAGCGAACCATTGCCCGCCTGCTCTGACCTCTTGCCTGTCCCCGGACCTTCGCTACGTCTCACGCTTTTTGTACCACGCACTGCCTTGGCTGCCACCTGCAAGCAGTCACGCCGAGTGGGACGGACCTGTAGTTCTCCGCCGCAGCAATCCATCCCCGCTTTGCGGCGGGCTCTGTCGGAAAACCGGGTTCCTACTTGATCCGTCCCCTGGGTACCTGCTTACACCATCCGCTTGCGTGGTCCAAGCGGAATCCACATACCTGCATTCCCCCCCCCCCCCCGTTACAGTAAGATCCGGCCATGGATCCCGCCAAGGTACCTTTGGGCCCGGGAACGTATCCCCCCCCAACGGGCGATGTGGCTCAGCAGTCACATTCAACTGGCGCAACAAGCCCCATCATCTGAACCAGTGTCCGCCATGATGCAGCAGGCTTTCCTGGCTACCCAAACAGCCGCCGACTACAACCCTCCCTCCCTGTGGCGACAACCCACATCCCCAGCACCCCCGTGACATCCTCGTCTAACGCTTACCACTACCATAACAAGGTTTGACGGGGAACTCCCAACTGGGCAGGGGATTTATTACCCAGTGCTCGTTGCACGTTGAGTTGATGGCTGGTCAATTCCCCACGTGAAATGTTTCTAATGTGCCTTCGTGTTCAGGTCTGCTGTCCGGGGAAGGCTCAGCTTGGCCACCCCTCTCATGTATCCCGGGCGATCCGGTGACGACGGGACTACAGGCTGTCCCTCAGAGTTCCACAGTGTCTTTGAAAGCCGGCACGGGCATACCTCTGCAGAACCCGCGCTCTACTGAATCTTACGACAGGTGGACTCCGCAGGTCTGAACGACTACGCAGTTTCGTATTTCGGACCTGGCATCAAGCTCACCTGGAACGACGCCGCACTATGTGGCCATTTTCAAAAAGGGCCCTGTCCGGCAGAATTAATGGACGCCCTAAGCGGCTTAGAGAGATCGCCGTCCTCCCTAAGCGAGCTGGATCCACCTAGCTACTCGGTATCGATGTTCGTCGTTCGCCAGCGGGCAAGGAGGAACTACGCGCATGAACGTGAACTCGCTCGACCGACTGCCGTCGCGCTCGCCTGGCTTCCGGGGTCCCTTCCAAAGACCACTGCGTCACTACTTTTCCGGATCCCTACCAGTGAAGACACATGCAGGGGACCGGGCACTAGCTGTCCGAACAGAGCTGGTCCCCAGGCCGTCGGGCAGAGAAAATTTGTGCCTTTACTGAGACCATCCCGGACACTTCGCAATTGTTTGCCCGCTGCGCCCTCAGCGCCAGGGAAACGCCCGCACCTTGTTATGACGGAGAGGGCTCCCTAGGTGTGAACACTTCTCTCCACGCCTTACTATGGAGGTTGAGGTCTCGTCTGGTGCCGGACTCACTTTTCGGGTACCCTCCTTTCTGGATTCGGGGATCCGGCCGGAACTTTTATTCACGCCCGCCCTGTGTCCCCCAGTATCGCCTTCCGGTGACCCGTCTGGAGAAGCCCCGGTGAAATCCTCCGTGAGTGGGCGAGCTTCTTAGTGAGGCCAATTCGGTCAGCGTAACCAAGCCATTTGTCCCTCCTGCGTAGGGGCTTTACACAAGGAGAAGACAACTTCTATGTCCTCCGCTCGGGTCGTCCACAGCGATCCTCTTGGGTCTTCCGTGCTGCAGCTCCATTGCCCCGACCCTCAACTGGGAGACCGGGAGGGTTCTACCTCTGGGGCCCCAACGGCCAGAAACGCAGTCTCTCATTTCCGCGGCCAGTCCCCGGGCCCATTCCAACCTCATCATCTTCCAGGGGACCCTGCCAGGTCTTCCCACAGATACCACCGACTACGCGGGACTACGTCGTTTTCGGTGAAACAGGCCGAATCCCTTCCTCCTCATCGCCCCTATTAACTGTCCCATTGACCACCCTTCCTGGGCCAGTCTCCTCGGGGTCAGGAGTTTACCCCGTTGTCCCCGACCATAGACTCAGTCCAGTGACGGAACTATATCCGTGAGAACCTGCAAAAAGGGTTTAATTCGCAATCCTCATCACCGGCTGGAGCGGGTTTTTCTTCGACAGAAGAAGGATGGTTTCTCTTCCATCCTTGCAATCGACTACCGGGGCCTGAACCAGATTAACCGGTAGAAAAACCGTAGCCCCCCTTGCCACTAATTACGAACTCTTTGCCTTACTACAGGGAGCCAAGTGTTCATCCAAATTGGACCTGCCTGGGCAATAATCACATCAGAAACCGTGAGGGGAGGATGATGAAACTGCGTTTCAATACCCGCGACGGCCCATTTTGAGTATCTGGGTAATGCCCATTCGGGCCTGGCAATGCCCCGCGGTCTTTTCAAGAGTCGTAAAAAAAAAAAACCCGAAACAACTTCAGTGATCCTGCTCTACACCTGTGTCATCGTTTACCCTGGACGACATCCTGGTTTTTCTCTCCTCCCTGACCTCCGGACCCATCTATCACTAGGTACGCCTAGTCCTGCAACGCCTTCGCAGTAACCTGCCAGTACGCAAATTAGAGATTGTGTGTTCCACCAACAGTTCTGCCCCGTTCCTCGGTTACATCGTCTCCGACCGAGGTCCCTACAAATGGATCCCACTAAGCCTGGGTTGCCCCCCCCCTGCTATCCGTAAACAATTGGGCCACGACCTGTTTGGGCCTTCGAGCCAGTTCAACAACGTTTTTTGGGCTTTGCGAATGTATTATCGACGAGTTTATACCTTCATTTCTCTACTCGGTGGCTCCTATGTTGGCCCTCACCTAGGAAAAAGGCTAATCCCAAATGTTGGCCACCGCGGCCGAAAGAGCCTTCTCAGAGTTGAAGTCTCCTTTGCTTTTCCGCCCTATTTTGGTCCGCCTGACGCCTGAGAAGCCTTTCGCTCTGGAGGGTGGAAATTCCTCTTCCTGTGGGGGCCGGAGCTATCCTTACTCGAGAAGGGTCCCAACGAGTAAAACTACCACCTGCGGCTGCGTCTCTAAGGACCTTCTTCTCTACGGCGGGAGAGAACTATGCTATTGGGACCGAGAATTACTCGGCAATCAAGATGGCCCTGGATGGAGTGCGGCATCTTCTAGAGGGCGCTCGTCATCCTTTCGAGGTATTTTACGGAGCACAAAACTCTCAGTAATCTCCAGTCGTTGGCCCAGCGCCTCAATCCCCGCAAGCACGGTGTCTCTTTTCTTTTCTAGATTTGGACTTCCGGATCCATTATCGCCCTGCTGAAAAGAACATCCAGGGCAGATCACTCTCTCGCGCATCTGACCGTCACTGGAAGAGGCGCCGCAGCCCCAACACATTATACCACCGGAAACGGCCTGAATCCCAGCAGCACCGTCCTCCTTGGTCAGATACCCCCCCCCCCCGTCCAGGCAAGACCTCGTTCGCCATCTCTGCGCAAGAGAATCCTGAATTGGGACACTGCCGTTGATTGACGGTACATCCGGCTGGCCCGCATATCGTTCCAATTGATCTCCGCGTTTTACTGGTGCCGATGGCTGCTAAAAGATACTAAGACTTTGTGGATGCCTGTGCCCTGTACTGTGCCCGATTAAGGTGCCCCGCCACGGCCCCTCCGTGTCCGGGCTTGCTGCTACCCCTGCCTACACACAGTAACTCATGGTCCCATGTGGCAGGAGTTTCATCACCGACCTTCCATCCTCTTCGGGTTAAACACCGTGATCTGGGTCATTACGGATGTGGTTTGCGAAGAGCACACTCGTCCCACTGCCAGGGGTACCTTCCGCACACGCTGCTCCCTGTTTTTTAGTCAACACACTTCCGCCGCACGGGCCGTGCCCCAGGCACAACGTCTCTGATCGTGGGTGCAGTTTCGTGTTCCAAGTTTTGGGCGCAGCACTCTGCTCCCGATTGAAGGTGGAAGTTTAATACCTTTTCTTCATCCACCATCCGCAATCTAACGGCATTGTAGAAGAGGGTCAATCAGTTCTGGGCAGTTACTTACGTCATGTGTTTTCTGCTCGCCAGGATTATTGGGCCGACCTCCTACCCTGGCCGAATTCACATGACAACCTCACTGATTCCGGGGCTTCAGGGTGCGTCTCCCTTTTTTTGTATATGGTCGGCATCCCCGCCCCCCTCTCCCTCTGGCCCCACCTCCTCCGAGGTGCCCTCTGTAGCATGCCTTGGTCCACGACTTATCCGGCTTCTGGAGGCAGACTCGTCAGTCCCTGCAGCGGGCTGCTGGCCCGTATGAAAGGCCCAGCGGACAGAAATAGGAGACCAGCTCCAATCTTTAATCCCGAGACAAGCCTGGCTGTCCGCACGAATTCTGTCAGGTGAAAATCCCTCCCCAGCTACAAGCTGGGTCCACGCTTCCCTGGGGCCCTTGAAATCCTGAGCCCGTATTAATCCAGTACATATAAGCTCCATCCCCGGACTCCACCCACCATGCGGATCCCTAATTCTTTTCACGTATCTCTCATGAAGCCTGTCATGTTGAACCGCTTCTCCAGAAAAAGTTTGTCCCTACCCCTCGCTGAGTCTGTAGCCTCCAACATATTTGCGGTCAAAAGAGATCTTGGCTATAGGTCGGTAGAGGGTAAAACGCAATCTCTTGGTGTATTGGGAGGGGGTTCGTTGCCGGAGGAGAGATCATGGAACCTGAGGGAAAACATCCTGGAACCGCGGTCGCAATATTGCGGTTCCCCTTCCGAACCAAAAGAGGAGGAGCCCTGGGGGGGGGTGTACTGTCACGATGGTCCCGCACCCCTCGCCTCCGGGCTGCGGGCGCACGTCGTGCGGCCACACCGCCCGTGACCGGCGGTCCCCTGCCGTTCCCCGCAGGTCGGGTCTCGGCTGCCCGCCTTACCTCTCCCGACTCCCACGCGTCCCTCCGTTCTTCCGCTGGCCGGCCGGAGGCGCATGCGCGCCGTGCCGCTCTCTCCCAGGATTTAAAAGTGGCAGTACGCCATTTTTTTTTTTTGTTTTTATTTTTTTTATTGGTTAAAGCTGCAGGTGAGCCTATTTTTAACCCCCCTTCCCATTCCGGGTCAACCTTTGGCCGATCTTTAGTGCGTTACTGCCTTCAGAAGCTTCTTCTGCCTTGTACCTGTCTACCGTGGTACCGGAACCTCCTTCGATCTGTGTCTTGACCACGAACCATGGCCGCCTGCTCGACCCTTGCCTGCCCCTACGTCGCCTACGTACTCACATTTTGTACAACGCACTGCCTGTGGCTGCCACCGCAAGCAAGCACGCCAGTGGGACGACCTGGTATTCTCCGCCGCAGCAAGTCCATCCCGCTTTGCGCGGGCTCTGGTGAAAACCGGTTCTACCTTAGATTCCGTTCATCCCTGGTAACGGCTTACAAATCCATCGCGTTGCGGTGGTCCAGCGGATCCACTACCTGCATTCGTTACAGTATCAAGATAATACTAACACCCATCTCCATCTAGCTTAACAACATTTTAATTAAGAGAAGAGAATACTCATGTATGGTCTGATATCTTCTGTCTTGCTGTGTGATATACAATTCAATATCTTATGTATATGTTCTTGCTGTCCCTTGCCAGTATCCACTCTCATCTGGCTCTTAGTGGAGAATCCGCACCAAAAAGGGTTGCCTGGCAAAACTAATCCCTGATTAACCTTACACACCAGTCCAATGATGTAACCAGAAAGCTGAGACTGAGGTTCACAATCGAGCTATGCTAAACCAATACATATCTTTCTTAATTATATCATAAACTGCTGGACCTCATGGTCTGTGTTGTGGCTAAAGATGTCAACCCACTATCCTTTAGTGGGCCAAAACAGAAAGGGAGAAAGTCTGTAAGCAGGCAACAGCATCAAGCAAATGTGAAATGTGGAAAGCCGAACTGCAGCATCCCAAAAGGTAGTTCTGTATACATGTAAAGCTTGCCTGCAAGGTGTTTTTACTACCTTATCTGAGAGCAGGCTATGATAGAGGGAGAGAAGGTGAGCTCTATGATTTATGACTTGAAGCAAAGTTTCATAGTAAAAAACAGTAAATTCTGACAAGACTCCTTAAAGGGGTTTTCTCACCACAAAGATTAAAGATGAAAGATTTTACTTTAGTCAGGAGATAAGAGAGATTTTATCTGCTCTGAACGCACACAGGTCTTTATGGTTACCTGACCTTAACTCTGCTATCTGATTAGAGTAGAGAGCAGAGAGCAGGGAGTAAAGTCACCATTGGCCAGAGAGCTTACTCCAGAGCAGTCTAATTATCTCTGACAGCTTTTGTTTATAGAGAAGAAATTGTTTTCACTCCTCAGAGCACATGTAGCTTTGTTTACTGTAAGTTACCTTTCATGCACTGCTCTTTGTAATGTCTCAGCTAGCTACAGGGAAGCTTAATATACTAATCACTGCTATATAACTACCCACAGCCTAACTAGACCAGAGTCAAAGAAAAGTGAAACTGCATGGTGAGAAAACACCTTTAAGAAACCATAGAAGTTCTACTGACCCCGCCCACATACAGTGGTAGACAGTTGTTCCTGTATCATGGTGTGTACAGGGCAAAATGTCATTCACTGTATGTGGATGAGGTCAGCAGTACTTTCAGTTTCACTTTTAAAATTTTCTCTGCATTTTACTCAAAAATCCTGCTTCAATATAAATCTATATATCACAGAGCTCAGCTTCTCTCTCTTTTCCATATCCTATTCTCAGACAGAGTGTCATAAACCAGCTGACAGGTCTGCTTTAATAAATACTTGGGGCATATTAGGTTTGTAATTTCAGAACTTTTAAAAGATACCTGCAATCAATATTGAAAGTTTGTGTGTTTAATTTTGTAAATATTGTTTCTTCCTTTTATAATTCATCACTTTGACCAGAACCATTTTGTTTGAATGCTTATTGCTTTCCCTGATTGTAAAACACTGCTGTATAAATAAAATATAATAATTATATAAAACATTCCCATTTTGCCTGCTGAAATTGCTAGGGCTAGTAAGGTTAGTATAAAAAGACATTGTCTGGAATCTCATGGATTATTTATATGCAATTGCAGATAACCAATATTGTTGCCTAAATCATTTCTATAGCCCAATATGGTCACAGCAACAGATAGAACAGTTGTCTTGGTATAGTTTAGACTGTTGCAGAAGGCATAATATTAATTGCAAAATTTATCATGAAGCTCAACAAAGTCTGCATGGGACCCTCTATAAATCTGAGTGAAAAAACACACAATGCAGCTGCAAAATCAACAATTCTAAATATCATTCTACCCCCAAGTGTCTGTCTCTTTAGAGAAAGTCAGGGGAAAAAAATGGTCAATATGTCAGGCCTAATAGTCCACATTGTACTACCACACTTTTTATTACATGTAGGGTGAAAGCTAGGTTGTTTTCAAGGTCAATTTCAGGTGAACAGGAGGTCATTGATAGGTCACTTCTGCTCCCATGCAGGTCAATAACGCCTTTTCCTTTCATACAATATAAGCTACTCATACCCAATCAATCCCGCAGGTGCTGTTGCTGCCCAGAGTGGTAATAAACACTGTATAAATGTACTCTATCATCACAAAACATGATTTTTAACTACTTTTCCTTTTCATGTAAAACCTTCTGCTGTCAAATTCAACATCCATCCATGCAGCAGAGAGTAGCAAAAGTGAGAAATCATGCTTTGGCTGAGGTTGGTAAAAGGTCACAGCTGACAGACATGAAGGTTAAAATGCCGACTTAAAATACTGTTCATTACCGCTGCTGTTCTGCTAACTATCTTTCTTCCTTTTACACATTTATGCTGCACCCTAATATATTTTGCCTGTCATGTAGTACATTAATCTCTATTTTGCCTGAAAATAATTTACATATAGTACACCCATATAAGCCTTGAATTTTGTAAGAGCTTATATAGAGTTTCAGACTTAGAAAGCATGCAGGTAGAAAATAAAGTGTCTTTACTATATATTTATATACAAGTATTTTGCTAGTTTTCCTGAGTGGTGTGAGTGGTAGGACGACTAGGTGGTTACCAAATGCACCATTCAGACAATATTTATGAAGTTCAAGTAAAATTGTTCTGCCTTTAAATTTTAATACTAAACATGAGTTAGTAAGGATGGGGGAGGTTGTAGTATGAACCATTAACAGAGCTTGCCCTGTCTCATTTTTGAGACTTCTACATTAGTATCAATATGCACAATAAGTCATACTCTAATCACAGATTTTTACAGAAAATGTGGGTCTGAAAATGTCATCTGGGATAAATAGGGGGGGGTTTAAATGCAGGGAAAATTTTCTTCTTTTTGATAATGATAGAAAATAAAAATATATAGTAAAATAAAAAGTAAAAAAACTGTTGACATCAAAAAGGGGAACAACAAAAGAATTAACTGTTTGTTTAAGGCGTTGAGAAAACTACTTCAGTTTCGGGGTAATTTGTATTTGTATGCATACCTAGCCAATGTTTGCTTTACGAATCCTTTTGGTGTTAATTGTTTAAGGTATTATATAATACAGCGATAGCCCATTCATCTATTATGGGGTCAGTAATAAGAATGGGCCCAGATGTTGTTGTAGGACATGACAGGTCCAAAATCTTTAGATTTCACAACACATAAAACATTTGAATAATGTTCTTAAATGGAGTACAGTGTTCAATCATGTGACCTGAAAAACAAAAGAAAAAACAAACAACAACTGTAAACGATAAAATTGAGTCCAAGGCTTGTGGTTAAAATCCTGAGATTTGTAATCCACAACAGTAGGGAATTGTAGATAACATAATAGCCCCTCTTCAGATTGGGAAAGAAATTCCCCCCAAACCCCACAAGAGTAGAATAGTGAAGAACAGGCGATCCCTTTTTTAGAGGCAAAACTGAGTATATTTGATAGTGGTTTCGAGAGACGAGCTCTCTTCTTAAATTTTTGATGTTATCAAAAAAACTGAAAATAACAGACTTTTTATACACAAAAGACATGGATTTTTTCAAAGGTTTTTAAAATTTTAAAAAAATAAAAAAATGGAAATTTAGGTGAGCAGTTTTTTTTAAACCGGTCAAGAGATAAACAGTCGGGAAATTTGGAGGGTGAGGGGATCAGTAATTATTTTTTTTTTATATGAAACGGGGGGATTTGTTGTCTCACATTTACACATAGTTTGACATGAAGTGGCTAAAATATTTAAACCCCCATTTTGCAAGTTTTAAATTTTTGCTTAATTTATATTCCATTCCTTCCTCTCCTCTGGTTTTAAAAATCTCCCTTTAAGATGTAACCTGAAAAATCTTCCAGGAATGTTTTTCCCCCAGAGAAATGTGGGGGGGGCCATGGCAGATCGTTTGCAGTTTTTAATGGTGAATCTGTGTGAATTAAGTGCTGAGGGTTCTCTCCCCGGTTTCCCCCACATAGAGGCCTGTGGTGGACATTGCACCCCACATGTTATTTTCCCCACTTGGGAAGCTGCAGGAAAATGCCCCCCTTATTTGGCACCGCTGTGGCTGTGGGACGGGTACACTGTCAGCGGTGGGGGATGTCCCCTACAGGTCTTGCCCCTGTTTGCAGGCAGGGTGGGGTGCCATTTTAGTTGGGGGGCCCTTGGGCATCCGGCAATAATGCGCCGCAGGTTTGGTGGTTGCCAAAAGGGAGAGGAGAGGGGGGATGGGAATATGTTTTTGAGTCTGTTGTCCTAGTAGCACGGGTTGAATTTTCCTTGGAAACTTTCGTAGGATCTCCAGTTGTGGGTTGTAGGTGACAACTAGGGGCACTGTTTTTCCCTTAGGGTCTTTTGTATGTGAGCAGATGTCCTTTGATGGCTGCTGCTTTGCTGTTTTGGGTTTGTCTGTCACTTTTGGTGTACCCAAGTTTGAAAAATTTTGTCCTCAGACCCAGAAAGTGCTTGCCCAGGTCTGCTTTGTCGGGCAAAATCGATTGCCCGTATAGCTGGCTGTAGATAATGATGTTTTGTGTGCTTGGGTGGAAGCTGTCTTTCCCTGGGTAGGCCGTTTGCTGTGGGTTTGTGGTACACTGATTTGAGTAGCTGGTGGTCTTTGATGTGTATTGTAATACCAAAAAGTGGTTTTTGCTTTTGAATAGGAAAATTTTTAAGGTTAATGGGGGGGGTGAAAGGTTTTAAAAGTCTTTTGGGAAAATTGAATTAGGGCCCTCACCGCAGCCCAGATGACAATGATATCATATAAAACAAGGTTCATGGGTTTGGTGGTGCATGTTGTTAAATATGCCCCTTCCAGTCCCGCCATAAGAGATTTGCTATTGGGGGCCCCACATCTGGACCCCCATGAAGTTCCATTTGCTGTGTACAGGTTTTCCCCAAAAAAAAAAATAGTTGTGGCTGAGTATGAACTGGTGAGGTGTGAGGGTTTCTTTGGGAGGTTTGTTTCTCTAGGTGCCCCTGACATGTGAAACTCCATCCTTGTGGGGAAATGTTTGTATACAAGGTTCTACATCCATGCACCACCAAACCCTTTGATGTACCTCCGTTTTTTGAGATATCTTGCCATCTGGATGGGGGCGGGGAGGGGCCCTAAAAATTCCATAAGACTTCAATAACTTTCACCCCCCTTTAACTTCCCTATTCGAGAGAAAAACCACTTTTGGATCAAAATCACTCAAAAAAAAAGTATCACATCAGTGTCCCACAAACCCACGGGACGAACAGCCTTCCTCAGGAATGACGCTTCCCCCAAAACCAAAAAAAGTCATTATTACAGCCGGTATCGGTACAATGTTTTGTCCGACAAAGCGCCTGGCAAGCACTTTCTGGATCTGAGGACAAAATTTTTCAAATTGGATCAGGCCCAAAAAGTGACAGACAACCCCAATCAGAAAAGCAGAGCCATCAAAAGGGGGAGTTGCTCAATAAAAAGAGCCCCAGAAGGAAAAACGAGTGCCCTAGTTGTCACCTACAAACCCACAACTGGAGATCCAAAAGAAAGATTGCAAGGGAACTTAACCTGTGCTACATAGGGAAAAAAGATCAAAACATATTCCCAGTCCCCCCCCCCCCTTCCCCTTGGAACCACCAAACCCGGGCGATTATTGCCCGGGGTTCCCCCCGGGGGCCCCAATAAAAAACCCCCCTGCCTGCAAACAGGTCAAAACTGTAGGCCACCCCCCCCCGGGGGCCTTCCCCCAACAGGGGCAGAAAAGGGGGAATTTTTGGGGGTTTTTTTTGGTGTTTAAACATTTGTGAATGTGACCCAAATTTTGGGGGGGGCAGGGGGAAGACTAATTCCAAATTTTTAAAAAAAAGAAATTTTCCCCCCCTTTTTGGGGAAAATCTTTATGGGAAAATTTGGTTTTGTTAAAAGGGAATGATGGGGGAGGGGGGAATGGGGAAAAAAATTTTAACAAAATTTTAAAAAAAGGGGGGTTTTAAAAATTTTTTTATTTAAAAGGGGGGTGAATGGAGAGAAAAATTTGTTGTTAAATGAGAAATTTATGTTTGTGGGTTTAAAAATTTAGGGGTGTTTTTTTGTTGGTTTTTGTTTTTGTTTTGGGGGGGGGGGGGGGGGGGGGGGGGGGGGGGGGGGGGGGGGGGGGGGGGGGGGGGGGGGGGGGGGTGGGGGGGGTGGGGGGGGGTGGGGGGCGGGGGGGTGGGGGGCGGTGGGCGGGGGGGGGGGGAGGGGTGGGTGGGGCGGGGGGGGTGGGGGGGGGGGGGGGGGGGGGGCGAGGGGATGGGTGGGGGGGGGGCGGGGGGGGGAAAAGGGGGGGGGGGGGGGGGGGGCGGGGGGCGGGGGGGGGGGGGGGGGGGGGGGGGGGGGGGGGGGGGGGGGGGGGGGGGGGGGGGGGGGGGGGGGGGGGGGGGGGGGGGGGGGGGGGGGGGGGGGGGGGGGGGGGGGGGGGGGGGGGGGGGGGGGGGGGGGGGGGGGGGGGGGGGGGGGGGGGGGGGGGGGGGGGGGGGGGGGGGGGGGGGGGGGGGGGGGGGGGGGGGGGGGGGGGGGGGGGGGGGGGGGGGGGGGGGGGGGGGGGGGGGGGGGGGGGGGGGGGGGGGGGGGGGGGGGGGGGGGGGGGGGGGGGGGGGGGGGGGGGGGGGGGGGGGGGGGGGGGGGGGGGGGGGGGGGGGGGGGGGGGGGGGGGGGCGGGGGGGGGGGGGGGGGGGGGGGGGGGGGGGGGGGGGGGGGGGGGGGGGGGGGGGGGGGGGGGGGGGGGTGGGGGGGGGGGGGGGGGGGGGGGGGGGGGGGGGGGGGGGGGGGGGGGGGGGGGGGGGGGGGGGGGGGGGGGGGGGGGGGGGGGGGGGGGGGGGGGGGGGGGGGGGGGGGGGGGGGGGGGGGGGGGGGGGGGCGGGGGGGGGGGGGGGGGGGGGGGGGGGGGGGGGGGGGGGGGGGGGGGGGGGGGGGGGGGGGGGGGGGGGGGGGGGGGGGGGGGGGGGGGGGGGGGGGGGGGGGGGGGGGGCGGGGGGGGGGGGGGGGGGGGGGGGGGGGGGGGGGGCGGGGGGGGGGGGGGGGGGGGGGGGGGGGGGGGGGGGGGGGGGGGGGGGGGGGGGGGGGGGGGGGGGGGGGGGGGGGGGGGGGGGGGGGGGGGGGAAAAAAAAAAGGGGGTTGGGGGGGGGTTTGGGGGGGGGGGGGGGGGTGGGGGGGGGGGGGGGGGGGGGGGGGGGGGGGGGGGGGGGGGGGGGGGGGGGGGGGGGGGGGGGGGGGGGGGGGGGGGGGGGGGGGGGGGGGGGGGGGGGGGGGGGTAAAAACAAGTTCTGACCTTTGGGGCAAAATGTTTATTTTAAATGGAGTATTCTTTGTCAGTTTCTTATCTTGCCTGAAAGGGACATTCCCCTAGGGTTGGGCTTGGCAAATGGAGAATCATTTGGTCATTATTTTGGCATTTGTGTACTTGAGGATGTCTTCCCAAGAAGTGTAGAAATTCTGGGTTTGAAAGATTTGGCATTTCATTGCCTTTAAACCTTAGATGAGAATGATGAAGAGTGGCCTCAGTTGTAGGTATCTTCTCTTTGTTGAATGGTTTATGGTTGTATTCAACCAGTGTGGGTGGGGTATTTCAGACTCCCTTGAGAGAAGCCCCTTTTTCCCGTTTTCCAAAAAACCCTTACAACCCCCAAAAGTGCCCAGGATACTGTAAGGATGGCTGAATAATCAGTGATAATACGCGACATTCCCACAGGGGAATGAATAGTACCGCCCAATTCTCCCACTAGGATTAAATAATTCCCCCAAATCATCACCAAAAAATGACCAAATAAAAAGTTCACCATGCCCACATACCCTAAACAAAAGGGCTAAGTAATACCACCAAATTTCATCATCACATAGAAACTGAATAATCCCCCACAAAGAACACTATCATCACACAGTGACTAAAACCAAAAAAAAAAACACTCCCCTTTCCCTGAATATAAACCAATTTTATCCCCCATCAGTGACCAAACAATGATAGATCCTTTGTACCTTTCTCTCGGGAAAATTATTAAACCTCATGCTGTGACCATACAGTGGTAGATCCCAGTTGACAAGGGGCCCCTGAACATTAAGTGATTAAAGTACAGTTACATCCAGGGACTCACAGAAGATTTCTTCTCTGAGTTATTCTCTTTTCCTGTTTTTTTCTCCATATGTTGAAGACCACCACAACTTTTCCTGGCCACAACTCATCCCTGTAGAATTTACCAAAAAACATCTTAGACTCCTCACTTTTCCTGCACTTCCCTTCAATTCACCTGTGCAAACTTCCATTTAGCGTTCCCAAATGGTAATAATTTCCTCCCCTTTTCTCTAACAGTATAAGGACCCCAAAAGCTTGAGACTCCAATTTTACCCGTTTGACATGTTGATTTTTTTCACCCAGGGCCATATTTTGTACACTCAAGAGAGTGCAGAAAGGCTGAATTTGAACCGGGCTATGCGGGTCATAAACGACGTGCTAATTAAAATGACAAATCTGGCTCAGGTAAACCACTTTTGAAGTGGTTTATCTGTTCCGGGAATAATGCACTGGATTTGCCTCTGAAGCTTAATGGTAGCTTGTACGCTGTAGTGTGACTGCTCAGCATGCCCCCCCCCTTCAGGGGCATTTTCAAAAAGCTTGGGGTCTGTAATGTGCCCGATATTGGAGTCCGCCTCTTTAAAAATACATGTTGCCCCAAGCCTTAGTCATGTTTCCTGTCAATATATAGGAGGTAGATAAATCCTCTAGTATAGTATGTAGGTACACCCTGAAGCTAGGTAGGCAGATAGGTAAACCTCCATTTATTCCTTTAAAAAGGTAGGTCCATAGCCCTCCATTAGTTAGTTAGATTTATAGGTCCCCCAAAAGGTAGATATCTATCAGGCCCGGACTGCCCATTGGGCAAACCGGGCATTTGCCCGGAAGGCCGTTGGTGGTCCAGGGCCGCAGGGGACTGCCTAGGATCGCGCGGCCGTTGGGACCAGTTTTACCACCCGGCGGGCCTCCGAGTACTAAAAGCACCGGTCTGTAGCTCGCTTACAGGGGCACGCAATGGTAGCATCAGCGAACAACCATAAACCCGGACTACCCATGTGGCAGGGGGCCGACAGGCCCCACTCGCCACACGGCCTGCACGGAGGGTCACCGACCCAGCCATTGCAGTCATCACGGCGCCGCCGCACGCGCGGTGCAAGCAAGCTGGGCCGAAGGCTGAACAGCTGGGATCTATGATCCGGGTCTGTTCAGCTCCAGGAGGCCGGGGGCAGGTGCGCGATGTCGATGACGGTCATCCACGCAGCCCGCTCGCGTCCCACACACTGCTGCTGGGGCCTTGGGGAGAGAAGGACAGAAGAGGAGGGGAAAATACATCATGGTAAGTATTGTTTTTACTTTTATTTAATTTTTTTAAACTACTAGGCCTAGAATACCTATATGCTGCTCTGTATACCTATATACAGCCCTGGCTACCTATATGCTGCTCTGTATTACCTATTATACCGCCCTGGCTACTATATGCTGCTCGTCCTACCTATATACCAGCCCTGGTACCTAATTAACAGCCCTGGCTCCTTTCATGATGCTCTCTCTACCTACTATACACAGCCCTGGCTACATATCATGCTGCTCTCTCATCCTACTATTAACTGCCCGGCTGTACCTATATTGCTGCTCTCTTACCTATATACCAGCCTCTGGCTACCTTATATGCTGCTAATGTCTACTCTATATCCAGCCCTGTCTATCTATATACCAGCCCTGGCTACCTATATGCTGCACTGTCTACTTTATACCGAAACCCTGGCTACCTATATGTGCTCTGTCTAACATTTATACCAGGCACCATGGCTTCCTATTATACCAGCCCTGTCTGCCCATATACTGCCCTGTCACCTTTTATATACCATCCCTGGCTTCCTATTTTGTGCTCTGTATCCTATATTGCAGCCATGGATACCAATATGCTGCTCTGTCCTACCGACGATACCAAGTCCTGGCTACCTATATACCAGACCTGTCTGCCCATATACTGCCCTGGTCTACCTATATGCTGCTATGTCTACCTATATTACTGCCCCTGGACTACCTATTTATACAGCCCTGTCTGCCCATATACTGCCGTTGTCTACCTTATATAACCAGCCATATGGGCTACCTATATTACCTGCCCTGTCTGCCCTTATACTGCCCTGTTCTACTATATACCAGCCCTGGCTACCTATATGCTGCTTGCTACCTATATAGCAGCCCTGGCTTACCAAATTGCTGCTCTGTCTACATATAGATACCCAGTCCTGGCTACTATATACCAGCCACTGTTAGACATATAACTGCCCTGTCTACTTATATGCTGCTCTGTCTACCTATTTACAGCCCTGGCTACCTATATGACCTGCCCTGTCTGCCCATATCTGCTCTCTGTTACCTATTATGTGCATCTGTCAACCTATATATCCAGCCCTGTCTACCTATATACCAGCCCTGGCTACCTAATGCTGCTCTGTCTACCTGATATATCAGCCCTGGCTACCTATATGCTGCTCTGGTATAACCTATACTACAGCCTGGCTACCTAATATGCTGCTCTGATATACCTATATACAGCCCTGTCTACATATATGCTGCTCTCTTATCTATATACCAGCCCCGGCTCCTATCATGTGCTCTGTCTTCTTTATACCAGCCCTGCCTGTCAACCTACTATACCAGCCCTGGACTTCCTATATGCTGCTCTGTCTACCTTTACACAGCCTGTCTGCCCATATATGCCCTGTTAACCATATATACTGCCCTGTCTGCCTATATACCAGCCCTTGTATGCCCATATACTGCCTGTCTAACCTATCATATGCCCCTGGTTCATGCTATATACCTGCCCTGTCTACCTATATACTGCCCTGTTGCCTATAATACCTTGTTCCTGTCTGCCTATTTACTGCCCGTCTACTAGTATACCAGCCCTGTCTGCCTTTATACTGCCCCCTGGTCTCCCTATATGTGGCCCGCCTATTATTGGCCCTGCCTGCCTATTACTGGCCCGCCTGCCTACTAACTGGCCCCTTCCTGTCTAGATACTGGCCTGCCTGTTACTATTAGTGGCCCTGCCTGGCTACATATGGCCCTAGCTGGCTAATTCTGGTCTAGCTGGTAGTATGGCCCTACCTGGCTAGTTACTGTGGACCGCCCAGCTTACCTGGCTAGTTACTGGGGGCTAATTACAGGGGTAGGCCCCTGTACTACTACCAAAATTAATGGAGGAGGCCCTGTCTTACCTACCTAATGGAGGGTCTACCTATTTACATGGCACTTATCTGACTTTTTTTAATTTCTAATTTTTAGGGTCAACATACGTGTTTGGGGAATTTGATAGGAAAGTGCTGAAAAAGAGAGGAGTCTAGATGTATTTGTGGTAAAGATTTCTACAGGGATGTGTAGTGACTGGGATAAGAAGCATTGCACATTGCTGTACAGGAACAGAGAAAGAAATGGAAGGGAACGACTCATCTGGCGTAGACGTCATGGAGGTTTGGGCCAGAAGAAGAAAAGGAGAAGAGTACAACTCCCATCAGAGATGAAGGTCCTCCTGTGAGTCCCTCGCTGTCAGGGGTCTTTTTACTTCTGTGTTGAATTCAGTGCTGTGTTCATGTGATGGTCGACTGACTATGGTGATGCGATTGGGGGTTGCAGGCTATGTTGGGTGCTTATCGTCAGTGTCAGTGTGGGTTGTCCTGTTTGTAAACGCGACATCCTGACTCTGTGATGAAGGGGTTTCCTGCCACCACTGTTTCTTTCTTGATTGTGTGTAGGGGGCTTTCACAAAGGAGCGGTTTTGTCTTTGGTTGCATTTTTTGATGAGTTTTTGGTGCAGAAAATGTACAGCATTAACTTGCTCTGCCTTTCTGCATCATAAAACACACCAAAAACGCTCTCCCGTGTGAAAGCAGCTTTATAGTGTAGTTTATTTTAGAAAGTGGCGAGGTGCGAGAACAGGGGAATTTTTTAAGTGGAATATTGTATGTGGGCTGGTGGGGGCTTACTGCCAGGGCTGATTTTTATTCCCAGTCCGGCCCTGGTATCTATGTTCCCTGTAGGTGGGTGGGCAGTTAGGTATACAGGGCCCTTGTAGATAGGTAGAAATATAGATCCCAGTTGGTGGATAGGTATAGATGCCCTCCAAGTAAGTAGGTATATAGGCCCCTGTAGGTAGATATATACGCCCTCTATACGTACGTACATGCCCACTGTAAGTAGATATAACCCACCTATAGGTAGGTATATGCCCCATATAGGCAGCTATTGCCCCCTATAGAAAGGTATCTATAGCCCCCTGTAGGTAGGTAGAAATAGCCCCTCTGTAGGCAGAAATACCCCCCACTGAAGTTAAAGGTTGTGTCCGTGTATTTATATATAGCCCCTGTAGGTAAAAATAGCTCCTCCTGTAAGTTGGTATAGACCCCCCGTAGGTAGGTATATTGCCCCCAGTAGGTAGGTATTTGCCCTCTTTATTTAGATGTATCCCCCCCTGTAGGTAGGTATATATCACCTGTAGGTAGATATAGCCCCTGAAGGTAAATATAGCCCCCTGTAGGTAAGTGTAGCTCCCCTGTAGAAAGATATAATTGTTATGTGTAAAGACTAAAAAAAAAAGTACTTACCTCTCTCCCTGTTCCCCTGCAGAGCAATGACCGGCGTAAGCAGTGTGACATCATTATGCCACTTACACCAGGACACTCCTCCCGGCATCTCCTGGGCCAAAAGCCTATGGCATCCTAGGCTTCTGGCCTTGGAGACTCAGCGTGGCAGGGGATGTGATGACGCTGCTGCAGCACACCCCTTACGCCGCTGAAAGAAGGGGATGAGGTTGGAAATAGGAGAGTAGGTTATACAAATTTGAGGATGAAAAGCAATTGCTCTCCACGCCCACAAATGACACCAGAGTTTGCTACATCAACAAACCATAATTGACTCAACATTAATCATAACCATGTACAATGATAGCCAAGCTTGCTTACTGCCCCTCAAAAGGTAAACATTCAGATTCGTCCTTGCCCGAACGCGTTTACCCTTGATCCGGTCATAAAGGGGATCTGTTGGACTATAATCCACAGGTTACAGCCATCAGCGCGTTCAAGGGTAGTGATAAAGGTTATTCCCCCGTTGGTTGATGCCACTGGTTCTCAAAATTCACGCCCTATATATGTCTGGTGTTCCCGATGTGAGCTCATTTGGCTCCTCCCCCTTTGCACTCACATGTCTAAACCATGTCCAGATGATATAGGACAATATTAGGTAAATTTCATTTAACCCACTTAGGCCCCCTTGCGCAGGTCACCTTGTGCATGTTGGGTTTCTGAAAGCGACAATTCCCGTTCTGTAGTTCGGAGCCATAGCCATAGAACAATCTCCAGAGGGTGAGTCCTCACCACCCATCTAGGAGACTGTGTCTCTAAGTTATGGCCTGTACCTGCTCTCCCACAAATAGAAAGTTTGTACAACAGTGGGGCACAGTGAGAGAAGTGCTGGAAAAGTAAGGATTCTAAGATATTTGTGAGCAAATTTTGCATAGACGAATCCTGATTGGGCGAAGTCAGCATGGCAGTCTAGATGCAGAAGAAAAGGGAAGGACTTGTCAGAGAAGATGTCACTTGTGAAAAAGTAGAAGAATGCGGACGGCAGCACCAGATGGATTAAAACAGGAACTCTTTATTCCACAGGGAGTACAAAATGCTTTTTGTACTCCTGTGGAATAAAGAGTTCCTGTTTTATCCTTCTAGGTGCTACCGGCCGCATTTCTTCTACTTTTTTGCTATCGTTGTGTGTTTTAAGGCTCACACACCTAGCAAACTGGCTGATGCACGGATTTTGGATATTTACCCGTTGTGGAGAATTGGTGCTGCTCTCATTCCCTGTTGGTTTTCTTTGGATGTCACTTGTGAGTCACTGGAGGTAACTGCACTGTAATCACTTATATATCAGCAGACTCTGTGTACACTGGTATCTACCCCTATATGTTCACTGTATGGTGGCAATATACAGTCCGCAGAGCCAGTGTACAACTGCTATCTACCACTATATGGTATGATGCATGGTGGCAATAGTGGTCTTTGTATATTAATTTTTATTCAGTAATAGTATTTTGGGCATTAATCAGTCACAATTGTAACACCGGTAGTCAATTTGTGTCGTGTTCTGAGTTTATCGAGTTTCCTTATGTAGTCGCGTTGTTGGTAATGTTGATCTTGGAAGTGGGATTTGTTTGGTAGCAGTATGATGGTAATATGTATGGTGAGGTATTTGCTCAATTATATAGTAACTGCATGACTATTATTAAGAGGTATTGGTAAATGTTCGTGGTCAGAGAGGGGCTGGCAGGGGGACCCCATTTAACAGTTTGCTATGGGACCCAGGCTTCTCTAGTTACGCACATGCTTGTATTTTATCTGTTCCCCAACACTTGATGTACATTTACTTCCAGATATTGAAGCAGGGATTATGGAGACTGCTCCATGCATCGCAGGTGCTACAGAAGCTATTAACTACATCTGACACCTACTGCAGTGACTGGGAGTATACTAAGAGACTACTAAGATATGGTCAGTAGGACGCTATGGAAATGATCTGCAAAGTACAGCTCTCCAGCTGTTGGGAAACTACAACTCCCATCATGTCCAGTGATATAAATTTTATAAATGCATGATGGGAGTTGTAATTTTCCAACAGCTGGAGAGCCACACTTTGCATACCACTGCCCTATGGCATCTAAAGTAAAGGGGACCACTATTATTATCTGGTCAGCCTTCCTATGATTACTGCTTGGTTAACATGGCAGCTGGAAACCTAATGAGGGCTCCAGGCCTTCCCAGTTACTACAAGAAAGAGGGGGTCATATAGAGACCAATAACAGGACAATGTACTGCAATACATGTGTATGGCAGCAACTTGTATAAGCATTTAGGCAATCATATACTCTCCCCCCCCCACCCCACAATGATACTTAAAGTAAAAAATAAAAAAAGTAAAACAATGTTTTTAAAGATATAAAAATATTAAAAAATTCAACTCCCACCTTTGTTATTTAACATTCTGACTCACAAATATTTTTTTGGAGCTCACATTATTGTGTACATTAAATGGTACAGTGTGACACACAACAAAATAACTAATAAAACATTATATTAATATGTCAATTGATAACACTTAATTAGAAGGTTATAGCTCTTGCAAGATAGGGATTAAAAAGAAAAAATAAACACATTCACCAGAAATTTTCGCATGTGGACGTAGTTGAAGCAATTATTTAGTTTTTAATAGTACACTAGGAATGCACCTGTACAGTAAATGTGAAACCAAACAGTAGTTAGAAATTGTCTTTCTAGCCAAGGTTTCAATCCTTCTTAACGTTTTCCAGCATTTTTTTTCCCACTGGCTGCTATGAACTAATGACTGTTGTTTTTAGAAAGCTGAATGTTCGTATAGTGGAAAAATATGTAACAGATAAAGGTTTCTAAATCCACAAAAAAACAATGCAATACAGCCATATCATCTCCATGAATATTCTAATTAGATTTATTCTCACAGGCAAATAAATTGCTATTTCACCCATCTTAACTCATAACCCTTGGTCTTAAAATATAGATATTTTGACATTATTACTATTGCTTAGACTCTCATAATGTTTTAATCAACAAATGCATATTTGCAATTCTGCATACAGATAAACATATTTTTAGATTTCAAAGTGAAGCATATGTATTTTTTCTTGTGCTGAATGCTTTCTCAGTGGAATTGAAAATAAAATGTTATGACTTAAATCACAAGAGGCTAACATCATTTTTAGCAACAAGGGCTGCATAATTTCAAGACTATGAGTGAGTGGCTGACTTTAACTAAAATGTTTCAGTTCTCTGCGTATATAGGTACATAAATAATTCAGAATTAATACCTGCAGAGGGGACAATGGGAATAGTAAATTATCCATGTGCCGTCCTCAACATTAGAGGCAATGAACCTATAGTAACAAACTATGAGTGTTACTCATTACATACATTTCAGAGACACCTTAACCTTTTGAATATTAATTTGTCTCTGCTGCACATAGCTTGACATTTTTTCTTAGCTTACATGCTTTATCTCCTATTTAGCATAACTTATTTATTCATCTCAGTATGTTCTAATACTATTGACAAAATATATTTTTTGAAACTTTCATTTCTGCAAACTGCTTTTATTTGAAAATTAGATGGCATGATTTTTCTTCTCTTGCTGTTACCAGTTCTATCCTTTAGAGGTCTAAATCGACAGATGGTAGTTGTGTTTCTTTGTCTAAGATAATAGTGGAATACTTTTCTGTAACATAGAAGAAAACTTTTAGAATTACCATGGGGGGAAATCAAAGAGGTATCTTTCAGAATATTTCAGATGTTATTTTTCTTAGATGGACTTATAATAAGAACTAATTAAACCTAAGGGTGCGGCACAGACAAAATAGTGGTATGGGGACTGCTTCTTGCCATGGTTTGCAGATTCAGCTTCCCCCTTAACAATGAACAATTCATGTTCCACCCGAAAACCGGGCAGAAGAATTTATATGTTCTAAGTTTTTCAGAACAGTGGTGGTGTAAAAAACCGTCCGGCATAAAATCCGTTCAGTGTGGACTACTGAACGGATTTTCTATTGAAGTCCATGCAGATGTTTGACAGTCGGGTTTCAGATGGTTTTCAAATCCAAAAAACATCTGAAAATCTGACTGAAAACCCTTGCTGTGTAAACAGGCCCTTAAATACATAGGTAATTTTTAGTACCGTAATAAGCCTTAAATAAGCAAAAACAAATACTTTTAGGTGTACAGATTCTGCTGCTTAACTGAAAGTCTTTTCCCACAGGGCAATGACACAAATTCTCACTGGTATTTCTCTCGACAGCTCATATGAAGTGCCTTAGTCAACCTTAAAGGGGTTTTACCATGAAGTAATATTGACGTGGGAAGCTTGCAAATGAAATAACAAACATTTTCACCATTCATCATTATTAAAAATTCTGAACTGTTTTTATGTTTTAGCTGCTCCTATAGTGATCCATTGTTTACAGCTCGTCTCCAGGGGAATACCTACAAGACCAGGGCTGAGAGTTCCTCAGTCCTGGTCAGACATGCTCAGACATCACTTCTCCTCTCAGGCAGCTACAGAGTGTTCAAACCCAAGGTGCTGTCACATCTATTCCTGTCCTTGTTCTCTCTCTTCTAGTAATTAGTCAAACAGTGCAAATAAAATAAAAAAGAAACCACAATGAGTTATGTGCATTGATAAAAAGAAAATAAATCCACAGGTTTGGTTCCTGCAGGGATTTGAACCTAAGACCCTTGTGCCTGGAGGCAAAAAACTATAACTCTCAGCTATTCACAATGCTTTACATAAACAGACCTTTATTTGACTACAGAGAGGAAAGGCATGGTGATGTCATCCTGCAGGGTCACATGATATGCAATTCAAACAAATTACAAACGCCCCCTTCTGAGCAAACAGAGCTGAAGAGCTGGATACAGGAGGTATGAAATGATATCGTGGCAAAACCCCTTTAAAATGAATGATCACTCTAGAGTAACGAGAATAAGATATTTTTACTCCATTGAGTGGCATGAGGAGGTTAAATTTAGGATGAAAAAAGATTTAGCAAAACAGTTTTGAATTGTCTTGGATATAACATAATAACTCAATTTTTTGCATTGCATTAATGTACAGTCTTGAATATGTTTTGGTGGTGGGTTTGTGCGGGGATTCATAGGACAGCCATGTGGGAAAATCTGAAAAGTACCTAAAATATATTTGTGTGAGAGATATTGCTTCTTGCTCAGAAAGTCTCTAACCTTAAAGGGGTTTTCTCACCACAATGATTAGATTTTAACATGCAGAGAAAGGTAAATGAAAACAATCACCAAATACTTTGCTGTTCTGATTTTACTTTGTTCAGAAGATAAAGTATATTTTATCTACAGATAGTGTAAAAAAATTTCTCTAGGTTACCGACCACCTCTCCCCTGCTCTCTCTCTTATCTGATTGCTCCAGACTGTCATCTGACCAGGATGGGTCACTCCCTGCTCTGTCTTTTCTCTAGCACAGGAGCTTGTTAACCTAAGTTAATGACAAGTTGTAACCCTTATTGCTTTGCAGCATGTGCACTATCAATGATAAACCTCCTGCAGTCATGTCACAGGAATAGCTAGGAATAGCAGAACTGATATGCCAAACTGCTTTAAAGCCTCCCACAGCCTAAAAAACTGGCTCTGTGAAGCAGGCTCTGTGAAACAGCATGGTGAGTCAACCCCTTTAAGGAGGCTTTCAGATTCTCTTAAGACAGAGCTTGTGAAAAGACACAGAAAACATCTCTATGTCCTACAGCAAAAATCAATTGGCTTTCACGATCATTTATACAAAGGATTTTATAAAATTGGTGTTTTATTTCCTGCGCTTTGAATCCATAACAGCCAATTGCATACATAATTTTCACCTTTTCTTTCACATTGAGCAAATCATACAGCACTAGGCAAGACACCAAGTATTTCTATTACAACCTATATTCAAAAAGACAAATTGTATGTTCTCCCTATTCTCTTACTTTGCAAGATGTAAGTGTTGGTTTATGCAAGTCATAAACATACTTTTTTGGGAAAAAAATGTTTCAAGCAGGTTTTTGATATGGAGTAACTTTAATGTGCCATTGAAGAGTCTTTTAACTTTAATTTTAGCTAAGGGGGTCTCCATGTTGAATAATTACTGCTACTTGAGTCTCTTTACATACACACTTACCAGCACGTGATGTGGGGTGCCACTGTAAGGGGTTAATCTATATCGACTCACTCAAGCTTACACTCATCTTTCATTCAGGTGGAAAATTGAGCATAAATTATATCCCAACAGAATCCATGCACCCCAAAATATATACGCTACCACCACCTTCCTCAAAATCTAAATCGGAGGAAAAGGAACTCCGTCACCCGCAAACACCGCTCACCGGTACATACAGGTTTAAAACACTGTAACCAATCACTGCTCCTCAGCAGTCACATAGTAAAACACTAAAATTAAACACTTATCTAGCAGTCACAGGGTTAAACACTATAATTAAGGCTATGGATTCTTAGAGCATACAAGGACCAAAAGTATTAAAGTTTTAATCTTTAATGGAGAAAAGTGCTTACAAAAATACAGATAAAATAGGATGACATACATATATGCAATAACACATAAAAATAAAAGGTGTAAATATCAGAAAATACCTTACAATGTAGATAATCTTCTATTTTCTGGGGCGAGGAGGGAATTTGGATACAACTCAGATGATGGCTGAACCCCAAGCTGTTTTTCTGTTGAAACCATATTTTTATAGTATTTACACTCAGCTAAAATTTCAGGGCTGCCCATGACTTCATTAGGGTACTTTGTTGTCCCTGAATAGATAATTGATAATGGGAAAGGACAAGGAATACCTAATTGTATGTGTCCTTTGATTGACCCCTTTTAACATGTGTTTCGGGATGTCAGGGTTGGATGGACAGACCCTCCTCTGTCATCGTTTAAAGTAGGTAAAACTCCAGGCTCTATGTCAAAAGTCAATTGTTACCCTCACTCTCAGTAAACCAGGCCTGTCTGGAATTTATGATACCTATTTGTTGTTAGTGAAATATACATAACAATTCATAGTTACTGGAATATACTGTACATAGCACACCTTTCTATTACACCATAAACATAACACATTTTCTGACATGGACCCCAAGCGACCACTTGTAATTAGTGGTGAAGCTTTGCAGTAAGTGATCAATTTCCCTTCAGGAACACCAGAGGTAAAATTAAGCATTGTAGAAGGTCCAATGAAATAAATAGGTTGCCTGTGTAATGCAGGATAGATCCTCTAAAGTCAGAGATACTTTTTTAACCACTCACCACTATGGCCAAGAGATGAAATGCCTTCTTTATTAATTTAGAATTCCTAATAGAGTGAATGACATTGCATCTTCTAAACCAGAGAACCCCAAAGTGCCCATACCCTTCTGCATTGAAACCTTACAATAGCCTCCTCTCTTAATTTTAAGTAATGGCTCCAGCATCTCCTGACTCTCATCATTCAGAGTTGAGAGGTGTGGCAGAGAAGCATTTAATATCCCACTCCTCTTCCCATTTGCTATAAGTATGCTTATTGTTACGATCGTGCCTGTTCAGTCTGCATTGCATTCCTCTGTCTGCAAGGTGAGGAAGAGACTGCTCTCTTGGCCATGAATTTTACCGGCATTATAGATTCATTACACTGTCTAAATCCGGTCTCTGGTGAGTGACAGCGACCTGCATCACTCACCTTTCTTGCCTGTTTGTCAGTGTTCTGTGTGGTCTGGATGTCAGAGGGCCGGTCCAATCACGCCCTGCAGACGGACTCTGAATTCCAAACTAGCTCTTAGTCCTGGAGCTAGTGTTTATTGTTGGATTGGATTACATGGATAACTTACTTCTTGGCCCGCCTTTTTGAACTCTATTTTCTTGCCTGCTGCCTTTGTACCTTTGTTTTTTTCTCTTTCTTCCTGACCATTCTATATTGTGTTTGTCTGTCTTGTCTTTGTTTTGTGTGTCACATCAGTTAGGAAGGGACTGTTGACCGACCAGTTGTTGTCGACTATGTAGGGTCAGACCGGCAAGTAGGCAGGGACAGCCTTGGGGAGCCTATTATTAGGGCTTACTGTCTGTTTGTCCCTGTCCAGGTTCCTCGGTCCCGTTACACCACCTTAATACCCACAGATCAAGATTTACTTTTAGTCTGCCACTAACATTTGCTTTACCATATCAATGGCAATTCTACCATCTTAAATACATATGTAGCAGAACTAAAAAGAACAGATTCTGCACCATGATATCACGGCAGTGTTATCTCTACTTTCTCAATGCTTTTTAATGGCCTTTGTTTACAGATTATTGCAGATAACACAGAAAGCCGTGATATCACAGTCAAGCCAGACTCCTAAATACATCTGTTTTTAGGTGTTCTTAAACTGTCAGAACTGTGTCAGTATAGAATAAGTACAGAATTCGCTGTTCTGGTATAAAAATGGTTCAGTGACATAGAAAATCATGATAACCTACAAAAAGGTATAATTGTAATGTTCTGCTTTGGATTTGGGTCACATTTAATTTGAACCTCAATATTAGCAATTTGATTTTGATTGTTCTGAACCCAATTTTGACAGAATTCACAACAATCACCCCAAACCCCCCTAACTGTTCCAATTTTTCTCTTAGAGAGGGGTTTGAGTTTGGAAATTCAATAAAATTATGGAAAAAGGGTTTGTTTTTTAAGTTTCCATTGAGGTTAGGGTTGGCGTTGGGATAGACTATGGGTTATGGTTTAAGATAGAGTTAGGGTCAGAGGTTAGGAGTTAGGGATGTCATTTAGAGGCATTTGGCTGCTGTATGTGATTACCAGAATCTAGAAAGCACATTCTGAATTTTTCCACTTTATGGGATTCATGATCAGGATGTTCTGAATCCTTAATATTTTGACAAGTTCAGCCAAATTGAAAATAGTCCTATTTGAGCAACATTTATGATAACTTTTTGCAGTATTTTTAAAAGAAATATCACTAAAAATTTATAACCACCTTTTTTGGCTCCCAACCCCTTAATTTTCAAAGGGTGCCGGGTTTTTCGCAACAAAATTTTTTTAAATAACTTGCAAGGTGGGGCCTCAAAAATTTAATAATTTTTAAACCCCATCATAAATTGGCACAGTTTTGATTGGATGGGAAAAATTTAAAGGGGAAATTTTGTCAGGCGTTTGGGGGACGACGTGGGAGGGGGACCCACGAGCAAGGGTGGGTAAGCGCATCAGGGAGCAAGTCAAAGGGGGCCCCTGGTTTTTTTCCCCCAACCCACCGCCAAGGTGGCTTGGGCTTGTTGCGGAAAGAGATTCCCAGGTTGCTACCCCTGACACAACTTGCTTGCGGTGGTGGTCGAGGTGTAGCGTGGTACAGAATTAGCAGGCAAACTCATAGTTGGGTATAGGCAAAGAGGTCAAGGCAGGCGGCAGACAAAACATGCTCAATGGACATAGGCAGAGGTCAGGATACATGGTAAAGACAGAAACGCTAGCAAATGCTTTTTCTAAGGCTCAAGGCACTGTAAAAAAAAGTAGAGGAAGTGGACGGAAGACAGAAGGTCAGCACCTGGTAATTAGCCAATCAACGGCGTGCTAGCCCTTTAAATTGCACTGAGCCGGCACGCACCCTAGAGATTGTGGACACGCACCCTGGCAGAGAGAGGAGAGCAGTGGATCAGGAACGTAGATAGGTAAGTCCTGAACCAAAGTACGAGTGCGCCCGCAGCCCAACATGCAAACTGCGGCGCCACTCGTTCACGACAGTATGCCAGGAGAGGGGACACGAGTACGCCTGGGCCTGAGGGGGGAAACTTGAACAGATTTTTTTCGCCCTCTCGAAGCAGGAATAAAAGGGAGAGAAGTTTGGCCCTGATATGTATGCATAATTAATATGAATAGACCTATTTCTGAGTAAAAAGAAGAGAAAATACAGACCGGACTCCTCAAGAGACAACAGGAGTCATGCTTACCCCACCCAGATACAGTAATTGACAATTTTCCCTGTGTATACAGAGCAAACCATCAATCACTGTTACGGTGGAAGCCGGGTATGTGGATCCTCTGGGCAACCATGAGCGATGGAGACAGAACACCCAGGGAGCCCAAAACAAGGGGCCCCCAGTCTTCACCGGAGCCAGCCGTAATGCTGGATGGACTTAGCTGCCGGGAACCTGCAGGTCGCTCCCCCTGATGTGACTACTGACAGTAGACGTAGAACAGCAGTACAGGCAGTCCCAGACAGGCAACAGACTGGAGTCGCGGCAGGGACACGGGGCGGGAAACGAGTTTAACTCGGGAAACCGGATGTCGTAAAAACAGGGACAAACCAGGACAGCAAACAGAGGTCAGGATCAATGTGGGAACATCAACAAACTGACTGAGAGCCGAGGCAGGAAGATCCTTAAGACCCAAGTGGTTAAAGGTTATTGGCCAGGTAATAGAGTACTGTCTCTTTAAATTTCAATGCACGTGTCCCCTAGGTTGGGTGCGTGAACATGCAAGATGCTGGCAGGAGTGAGGATCAGAGTAGGAGCGATAACAAGTGAGAACACAGAGACAAGGGGAGCCGGGAACACAGGAAAGACATGGCCATATCGGCGGTCCAAAGCGGGGACAGTGGCATGGACCATGACAGTATCCCACCTTAAATACCCTCTTCTTCCGCGTCCACCATCTTCTTCGGGAAACAACTGGAACACAAACTGGCCTGCTTTCTTGACCTTGGCAGGCCACAGGGGGGCCACAGTGGTCAACTGGGGAAGAGGTGGGCAGGGTTGCATTAAATGGGCATGCTTGAAGCAGTGTGAATAGAAAACAGAGGTCAGAATCAATGTGGGAACATCAAAAAACTAACCCAAAGCAAAGATAGGAAGTTGTTTAAGTCCCAGGTGGGCAAAGGTCATCCACCAGGTAATTGGGAACTATTACTTTAAATTCTGGGAATAGGCATGCGCGCCCTAGGTAGGGCGCATGCACACACCTGACACTGGCAAGAGTGAGGACTGGGGCAGGCGCGGGGACAGGTGAGAACACAGAGACGGGTGGAGCCCGGAACGCAGGAAAGGCACGGCCATGTCCATGGTCTGAAGCAGGGATTGCAGCATGGACTGTGACAATCACTAAATATGGGCAGGGTTAGGGATACTTTCAGCTTCACTTTCACAGATTTCTTTGCCTTTTACTCAGAAATCCTAATTCATATTATACATATTATACATCCCTATCACAGAGCTCAGCTCCTCTCCCTGGAGTGTTTTGTTTTTTTAATTTTAAGGTCCCTATGGATCAATTAAAAATATAAAATAACTAAAATATTTCATTATTCTGAAATCATGGTCATCCTGTAAAAATGTACATGATTAGTTCTAGATCTTATACTATTCTGACAATTTATTTTTCATTAAATGTTTATATCTTACTAAAAATGTTTACATATTGTCTTCACGTAGTTTAATGGTTTTGGCATAAACAGTCAGTCATTAGCTTTCTATTTGTTTTTCTTTTCTTATGTAGTTCTTTTTTTCTATTCTTCCTCATTTCTTTGTTTAAGCCTTCATGAGATATCTCTTGTGGTTGTTCAGAGTATGTGACAATGGCTCCCTCCGCACAATGACAAATGGTTGTATGTATTCCTGAACACTGCAGTTACATAGGATGCTAATCAAAAATCTGTTCTCCATATGTCAATCATGGTAACCATGCAATATCAACATTTGAAAGAACAGATGTTTGCAGAAGGGCCATGGGATAGCCACCAACTGATTATAGGACCTGTATTTGTTAGAAGCTTTTGACAGATAAGTCTATGTAATTCAAACCACAATTTATATAAGATGCTATTTTGCAGATTTGCTTTTTGTCCTAAATACTATAACTTTTTTATCCATAAAGTTGTTTTTGGCTTTAAATGCTATGTTAAACAACACAAATATATAGTAAAGCTGAAATCAACCTAAATTAGGTATTTAATTACAACCACCGTGTGCTACTAAAGGATTATTTAAGTACTCTTTCAAGAAGATATAGCAAAGCTACTGGTTTTAGTAATAGACTAAGTAAAATATCCTATTGAAATTATGAAAAGGTACAGTGTCACATATCAACAGTCACTGCCACGTCACTTTGATGCTATTGTAACCGGTTAGTAAGATTTTTATGCTCACTCTTTCATAGCAAACAATAGGTTAAGTGCTGTGGATTCAAGTCAATGTCAAATTTTACCCAAATCTGAGTGCTTCGATTTGGGTTTGCCCAAAATGAATTTTGCCATAATTCGCCAAATACCATTTCTAGTTGTTACCATAATACTAATCCTAAAATGATGTTAGGGTTAAGGACAGTGTTAGGGTCTTTAGCCCTTTTTATGATTTACTTAAAGGGGTTTTATCATTACAAAGATCATGTCTCACATTATGGGGACAGTAAAAATAAGCACTTTTTTGAAATTGGGGACAACCTCTGCCTTTGGTTTTAGCCCAATACACTTCCTGTAAACCCTGTATTCTGTTTTTCGTGTTGTTTTGGGGTGGTGGAACGCCCCCGGTCATTCCCCTAACACCCCCCCTGCACGGGATTACTGGCGATTTTCATTCAGCCGTTGGGAAACCGCCCCTAACAGAAACGCCGGGGCCCCCCCCCCCTGTGCTGGATTGGCTGCCTGCAACCTGTGTTTTCTCCCCTCTGACTGTTAAAATCGATAGTGAAAAAAGGGTCTGCTGCCTCGATGTACATCTCCCAACTATAGGTGTAGGATCGGGGAAATTACTGCCTGTTTAAAAGGGCTTTTCCCAAGGGGTTTGATTCACCTCCTCACAGCCCAAAACCCCCTTAACCCTGCTACTTGGAAAAGAAGGCGTTCTGTTCCTCAGATCGAATGCAAGCCCCGACTCCTTATGAATGCCCCATCATCTGTAGTCTATAACATAAGGATTCAACACTGTGTCTGTATAAGCTGCTTTGCAGTGCAGTGCTTAGGTGATCACTCTGCAAAAGACAAGGTTGGGAGTTCAAGCCCCATCAGTATTTTTTTTTTTCTTTATAAATTGTACACATATGTAAAAAATTTTGAAAATATATGTGTAGACATCTATAAATTTTATTTATATACACACACAAAGTTTCCCCTAATATAGTGTCCCATCCTCACAGTAGTCACACCGAGCACTTCCAACATATGTGATACAATGCATAAAATTCGGGGGGATGGAAATGATATAGGGAGCTATGTATTTTGTATATATAACATTAAAAGAGTTTGACATATATATTTTAGGTCTCTCTCCATATGTGTAGAAATTTAGGGGGGGGGAGATACTCTGTGAGGGACTAGAACTCCCAACCCCTTCCTTGTAAAGTCAACACTCTACCACTACTCTACCAGGTCAAGTTATTACAGGTTGAGCAGGGTCTTGTCTCAAAGCTGAGTGCTTTCCTCCCCCATTTTTCACTCACATGTCACGCCCAGCAAGCAGAGGCCCTTTACTTGAAGCTGGACATTTGCCCCTTTTTAGTTGAGTAAAGTTTCTCTGCCTGTTGTCAGTACAATTTTGGGTTGAACCACCCACTAGAAGTGAAAGCTGCTGGCTTTCAGTGTAATTTGTGTGATAAGAAAATAACAGGTGCTTGGGGGAGCTTGTGGAGCCCCGAAGGCTGCAGACATAAGCAGGCAGGAGCTACAGAGCTGTTTATATCCAGACAACCTTCTGCATCCCCTGCTTTATAGAAAATGATGATGTCACAGTCTTCGTGAGGACAGACACGCCTCCTGGGAGGAGAGGCACACCTGCTGACAGGAGAGACACGCCCCTGGATTTCAAACTCAATCTGAGAAAATTAACTGAACAGCCCGAACAGCTCAAACGATAACACTCCTTTAATTCTTGGCTGCAGTTCTGAGACCAGTGATGTCATCGCTCTGATGTTTCTTGCACTCTGACATCACTTCTGGAAAGTAACAGCAGAGCAACTGCATCAATGGGCCGAGATGCACCACAGAGATTGGAATTAACCCTAAAGAGTTCTAAAAACCCTAACTCCAATTTAAGATTAGGTTTATACTTATGATTAGAGCTAGGGATAGATCAATCAAATTTGAGTTCAATCAAGATGTCCAACACCAGGTCAAACCGAATTGTACAGGGACAGATTTCTGCAACACTACTGGTAAACTGGTAAACACAGAGATGACAAAGCTAAACTATACATTTTCTCTGAGGTTCTAGGTCCATGTAAAGCAACTACAAACAAGCTAATTAATTTTAAGATTTATTAAAGAAAAGCATAATGCTTACAAAAGGTTAGAAAAAAGATGTAATAAAAATAAAGTAGGTAAGGCAAAATAGATACATATGTAAAATGGAATAAAATCAAGAATAAAAGACCTGGAGGACAGCCTTTGGAAAGGAAGGGTGATACTGTGTAGCCCAGTGTGTTCTGTGACCTTGAAATGAAAAAGCAATGTTTTTTACAACTTCTTTGGCCAGCAGACCACTGATAGCAGGTGAAATTGTCCCTTTTGTTCTTCCAGGTCTATTGCACTCACTGTGTGTCAGTGTTCCCAAAACCGGCATAACTTATCCCTATAACTTTTAAATAGTTTTATTGAAGTCCATACGTCTGGCGCAAAGAGCTCACTTGTACACAAATTGTGTTATACATATTTCCTAGTAAATTTCGCTTATTGTCAGTGGTGCCAAGACCTCCATATTAATCCATATAACATTTAAATACTCTTTTTGCAATCCGTGCATCTGTTTGCCGCAATGAGCTCACTTGTATGCAAATTGTGTTATACATATTTCTTACACCAGTCAGCATTTCACAGGTATTCAATAGAAACAATTCTGTTTCTAATCCTAGTTGGCCATTGGAAATTAGAGGGATTTAAGAATATCTGTGATCTGCCATCTTTGCAGTACAGTTTCTGAATAAGAGACTGTGAAAAACTCTTCTATAACCTTTTTAAATTTTTAATCTTTCTGAACATGGAGTGAACTACAGGTGGTAAGCGAGCAAAGAGGGGTGTAATGGGTGACCTCTGGCATTCCATATTTACCACCTCAGCAACGCCTGTAATGCAGGGCACACATACGACACACAGAGACTGGCTTAAAGGAGTGTTATCGTTTTAGCTGTTTGGGCTCTTAAGTTCATTTACTCAGATTGAGTTTGAAATCAAGGTGCGTGTCACTCCTGTCAACATGCATACCTCTCATCCCAGAATGCGTGTCTGTCCTCACTGAAGACCTGTGACATCATCATTTTCTATAAAGCAGGGATGCAGGGAAAGGGTTTTCTGGATATAACAGCTCTTTTTTAAACCCTCCTGCCTGCTTATGTCTGCAGCCTACAGGCTCCACAAGCACCTGTTATATCTCTTATCACACAAATTACACTGAAAGCCAGCAGCTTTCACTTCTAGTGGTGTTCACCCAAATTGTAGACAACAGGCAGAGACCTTTACTCAACTACAAAGACAAATGTCAGCTTCAAGTAAAGACCTCTGCTTGCTGTCAGTGACATGTGAGTGAAAATGGGGGGAAAAGCACTCAGCATTGAGACAATACCCTGCTCAACATATACTAACTTGGCCTGGTAGAGTAGAGGTAGAGAGTTGGCTTAACAAGGAATGGGTTAGGAGTTCAAGTCCCTCACAGAGTATATTTCCCCCCCCTAAATTCTACACATATGTAGAGAGACCTAAAATATATATGTCAATCTCTATAATGATATATACACACAAACACAGCTCCCCTATATCATTTCTCATCCCCCAGAATATATGCATTGTATCACATATGTTGGAAGTGCTTAGTGTGACTACTGCAAGAATGGGACACTATCTAGGGGAGCTGTGTGTGTGTATATAAATAAAATGATAGATTTCTACACATATATTTTCGTACCTTTACATATGTGTACAATTTATAAAAGAAAAAGAAAAATACTGATGGGGCTTGAACCCCCAACCTCTGTCTTGGAGGCCTGATCACCTAAGCACTGCACTGCACAAGCAGCTTATACAGACACAGTGTTGAATCCTTATGTTATACACTACAGATGATGACGTCATAAGGAGACGGGGCTTGCATTCGATCTGAGGAACAGAACGCCTTCTTTTCCAAGTAGCAGCTTAAGGACTGGACCTGTGAGGAGGTGAATCAACCTCTTGGCAAAAGCCCTTTTAAACAGGCAGTCATTGCCCAGATCCTACACCTATAGCTGGGAGATGTACATAGAGGCAGCAGACCTTGGTTTCACTATCGATTTTAACAGCTCAGAGGGGAGTAAACACAGAGTGTGCAGGCAGCCAATCACAGTGCAGGGGGCATGGCCGGGGCGTTTCCTGTCTAGGGGCGTATCCCAACAGGCTGAATTAAATGTCAGCCAGCCAATTACAGTGCAGGGGGCGTGTCTAGGGAATCGACCAGGGGGCGTTCCGACCAGCAACAGAGCAACAGCAGAAACAGAATACAGATCTACAGAGAAGCTGATATCTGCTAAACGAAGTGACAGAGGTAATGCAACCCAATTACAAAAGTGCTTATTTTTACTGTCCCCTTAATCTGAGACATGATCTTTGTAACAATAAAACCCCTTTAAGATCATGGTGCATAACTATTTGCGTCTCAACACCGATCTTTTTGGATATGTTCCGGACCCAATTGACTTCTGGGTATCCAAAATGGATGAATAGCCCGAGCTCACTCACCACGCCATAGAGGTGTTGTCCTGACCAGCAGCCAGTGTCATATCTGAGCGGACCTTCAGCACAGCTGGAGGAGTCATTACAGACAAACGCATCCGGCTTTCCACTGACAATGTGGAACATCTGACTTTCATCAAGCTGAATCAGGCGTGGATCTCTGATGTTGTGGCCCTAGTTGCCGAAGTCACCCATTAGTCGCTGGTCTATCTCACATTCCTTTTCCAAAAGAAATGGTCCTCTTTAAAAAAAAAAAAATAAATTAAATAATAATTTCTTAATGCAATTTTTATTCTGAGTGCCCAAAGGTTTATTTTGCTGGTTTTGCGGTTAGGAGACTGTATAAGAAACCAATCGTACTCAGTTTTATGAGAAAAACGAATTCCATTTAGTCATTTCTACAAGAAAATTTCAAGCCCTGTCAATGGTTTTGAGGTCATGATGCTGTGAAAATCAGCTATAATCCAGGTCCTTTGGTACAGAAATGTGGTTTCTAAGTGGCATTTCTTCCTCACAATTTTTAACACTGGCTTAGAGGTCATTTTTATAATTTTTGTGGGCATTGTGCTGTCCAAAACCATCTATAATCTTAGTCCTTTGGTACAGAAATGTGGTTTCTAAGTGGCATTTCTTCCTCACAATTTTTAACACTGGCTGAGAGGTAATTTTATAATTTTTGGGGGAATTGTGCTGTCCAAAACCAGCTATAAGGTGTCCATAAGGGCATTTTCTGGTGGTTTTGGGATCAGGCTACTTTAAAATGGGTGCCAGGGATGGCAATTGGTTAGTATTCCTGCCAGGGGCCGGAATGAAAAAGGTGCCCGGTGATATGTTAAAAATAGGAAGTAGTAATGGGTGGGCACCCCATTTGATTTAGCTGCATGTAGCCATGTCTCTCGCTACACGACTGTAACTGAGGCCCTGCCAGCTGCACCTCCGCGCTCCCCGTTGGGACATTCTTGCTGCCACCAGCATCGCATATAAGACAAGTTGTTGGTCCCTGGTGCAAAAAGTGCTAGGGGTCTCCTGGCAGTTCCCATGTGCCAGTTCCAATAGCGGTGTCTTGTTTGTGTGAAAGGGTCCCCGTAGCTGCTGGTACCGCTGTACCTGCTGTGGCTACGCCATTCTCATGTTTTCTGTTAGCCATTGAACATTATGAATTATTTTAGCCTATGAATTGTTTTCTGTAACTCTTATAGCCTAATTGTCTTGCCTAAGAGTTAGCACATATCCTTGTTACTGTTGTGGATGTTAATTCCAGATTCTCCTCCCCTGTTTGGGTGTAAGAATGAAGGTGGTGTTGCTCTCCCATAGACTTTAATGGTCATCGGCGATTATTGACTATCGGCTATCGGCATGAAAATTTTAAAAAATCTGTTATCTATAAGATGATGATTGTCAACACAATCGCTCATCACTAGTTATCACTCTCATACTCTCTCATACGGTCACTGGAAGTTCAACTTGACACTTCATGGCAAAGAGCTGTCTGAGAATCTTAAAAAAATAATTGTTGCTCCGCATAAAGATGACTTAGGCTATAAGAAGATTGACAACACCCTGAAACTGAGCTGCAGCATGCTGTCCAAGACCATACAGTGGTTTAGCAAGACAGGTTTCACTAAGAACTGGCCTTAACATGGTCAACCAATGAAATTGAGTGGACGTGCTCAACGTCATATCCAGAGATTGTCTTTTCAACATATAATGGTGGCCAAAAGTATTGGCACCCCTGCAAATCTGTCAGATAATACTCAGTTTCTTCCTGAAAATGATTGCAATCACAAATTCTTTGGTATTAATATATTCATTTATTTTGCTTGCAATGAAAAAACACAAAAGAGAATGAATCAAAAATCAAAACATTGATCATTTCACACAAAACTCCAAAAATGGGCTGGACAAAAGTATTGGCACCCTCAGCCTAATACTTGATAGCACAACCTTTAACCAAAATAACTGCGAACAACCGCTTCCGGTAACCATCAATGAGTTTCTTACAATGCTCTGCTGGAATTTTAGACCATTCTTCTTTGGCTAACTGCTCCAGGTCCCTAAGATTTGAAGGGTGCATTCTCCAAACTGCCATTTTGAGATCTCTCCACAAGTGTTCTATGGGATTCAGATCTGGACTCATTGCTGGCCACTTTAGAAGTCTCCAGTGCTTTCTCTCAAACCATTTTATAGTGCTTTTTGAAGTGTGTTTTGGGTCATTGTCCTGCTGGAAGACCCATGACCTCTGAGGGAGACCCAGCTTTCTCACACTGGGCCCTACATTATGCTGCAAAATTTGTTGGTAGTCTTCAGACTTCATAATGCCATGCACAAGGTAAAGCAGTCCAGTGCCAGAGGCAGCAAAGCAACCCCAAAACATCAGGGAACCTGTGCCATGTTTGACTGTAGGGACCGTGTTCTTTTCTTTGAATGCCTCTTTTTTTTTTTTTTTTGAAAACTCTATGTTGATGCCTTTTCCCAAAAAGCTCTACTTTTTTCTCATCTAACCAGAGAACATTCTTCCAAAATGTTTTAGGCTTTCTCAGGTAAGTTTGGGCAAACTCCAGCCTGGCTTTTTTATGTCTCGGGGTAAGAAGTGGGGTCTTCCTGGATATCCTACCAAACAGTTCCTTTTCATTCAGATGCCGACGGATAGTACGGGTTGACACTCGGACTGCAGGGCAGCTTGAACTTGTTTGGATGTTAGTCGAGGTTCTTTATCCACCATCCGCACAATCTTGCGTTGAAATCTCTCGTCAATTTTTCTTTTCCGTCCACATCTAGGGAGGTTAGCCACAGTGCCATGGGCTTTAAACTTCTTGATGACACTGAGCACGGTAGACACAGGAACATTCAGGTCTTTGGAGATGGACTTGTAGCCTTGAGATTGCTCATGCTTCCTCACAATTTGGATTCTCAAGTCCTCAGACAGTTCTTTGGTCTTCTTTCTTTTCTCCATGCTCAATGTGGTACACACAAGGACACAGGACAGAGGTTGAGTCAACTTTAATCTATGTCAACTGGCTGCAAGTGTGATTTAGTTATTGCCAACACCTGTTAGGTGCCACAGGTAAGTTACAGGTGATGTTAATTACACAAATTAGAGAAGCATCACATGATTTTTCAAACAGTGCCAATACTTTCGTCCACCCCCTTTTTTATGTTTGGTGTGGAATTATATCCAATTTGGCTTTATGACAATTCTTTTTGTGGTTTTCCATTGAAGACAAATTAAATGAAGATAATAATACCAAAGAATTTATGATTGCAATCATTTTCAGGAAGAAACTGAGTATTATCTGACAGAATTGCATGGGGTGCCAATACTTTTGGCCACCACTGTAGATATATGAGTGCTACCAGTATTGCTGCAGAGGAAAACTGTGTGGGGGGCAACCTGTCAGTGCTCAGACCTTACGCCGTACACTGCATCAAATTTGTTTGCATGGCTGTCGTTCCAGAATGAAGCCTCTTCTAAAGATGATGCACAAGAAAGCCCAAAGTTTGCTGAAGACAAGCATACTAAGGACATAGATTACTGGAACCATGTCCTGTGTTCTGATGAGACCAAGATAAACTTATTTGGACCAGATTTTGTCAAGCATGTGTGGCAGCAACCAGGTGAGGAATTCAAAGACAAGTGTGTTTTGCCTACAGTCAAGTATGATGATGGGAGTGTCGTGGATTGGGGCTGCATAAATGCTACCGGCTGTGGGGGGCTACAATTCATTGAGGGAACCAGGAATGCCAACATGTACTGTGACATACTAAAGAAGAGCATGATCCCCTCCCTTCAGAAACTGGGCTGCTGGGCAGTATTCCTACATAATAATGGCCCCAAATACACCTCCAAGACCACCATTGCATTGCTAAAGAAAATGAGGTTAAAGGTGCTGGACTGGCCAAGCATGTCTCCAGACCTAAACCCTATTGAGCATGAGTGGGGCATCCTCAAACGGAAGTTGGAGGAGTGCAAGATCTCTAACATCCACCAGCTCTATGATGTCATCATATACTAGTGATAGAGGATTCCAGTGGCAACCTATGAAGCTTTAGTGAACTCCATTCCCTAGAGAGTTAAGGCAGCACTGAAAAATAATGGTGGCCACACAAAATATTGACACTTTTACTCATTTTTGTGAGACACTGTACAACCTAATTACAAGCCAGTTCTATATCAATGCATTGTTCAATGCAATCTAAAAGGGAACTGTACTGAATAAGAAGATGTTGAATGTGAACATTAAATGCCATCACTGTATGCTAATCAAGGTACACCCAAGACATTGGCAGAGCTGGGTTAACCAATCCCTGTGACAATCGAAGTTTTCACAGAGATTATGTTTTCAAAAGATATTTCGAATTGGAACAGAATGATCTTAGTCCGTTTCTAAGTATCAAAGTAATGGTATTGCCATAACCTACTGTAAACACTTGGAGATTGTAACCAGATTTTCCCACAATCCCATCCATACAATAAAACAGCTGGTGAGGAAACAGATGAGCTGGATGAAGGAGTATTCATTTCTTTTCTAGGACAGGAAGTGCTGATGTTTCCCAATGCTGCGCAGAAACCGCATGCAGGATTTAAATGTAGGCCTGATGGGGACAGAGCGCTGGGAGGGTCAGTAAACATGTAAAAACTGATCTTTAACAATCAGGTCCTCCAGGTTCTCAAAGGAATCTTCAGATCCACTGCTGGAGGTTTATTCTCAGATCATCTACTATACTGGAGTAGCAGAGAAACAATGCTATAAAGTCTGCACTTTTTTGTGATATACCTCTGGGGGAGGTTATATTTTTGTAATCAAAGTTTGTTAAATGGGAGCATAATCCCAATCATTCTTTGGTGAATAATAAAAATAAAAGTTAAAGTCGTTTTCTCACCATGCTGTTTCACAAAGCTACATCCAGCTTCAGACTCTCACTTCCAATTCATACTAGGGGTGGTTCTACAGCAGTGATTGGAATATCAGCGTTGCTATTCCTAGCTATTCCTGATACAGTGATATGAGTGCAAGAGGTTTATAATCTATAGTTCACAAGTGGTTGGTAACCTAGAGAAACCTGTGTACACTAAGGTCGACATATATGAATGTTGGCGATGGCAGGCCAGTTCTAAATGGCTTTAAGGCAGTGTAGAATGCGCCAGAATGTATGAACCTGTTCTTCTGCAGGTCATACATACAGGCGCAGTAAAGGGCCAATATGACAAGTCAGACTTAGGCAGACCACCTTTAATTTGTTCTAACTGTTCTGCGCCTAGATTTGGCATCAAAGAATCATAAATGTGTCTACCTCTAAGAATGTGGTACGATGCCCCAGAAATCTTTGGCGCATTAAAAAGTGTCTTTGGTGCATTACGAAGGCACATATCACGCCAAAGTTTGGAGTGCACCTGTTCATACATTCTTTTTGGCTCAAAGTACACCAGAAAACTGGTGCAGCCCCATTCATACATGTTGCCCTAAGAGAAGATAAGATCTCCTTTATCTCCTGAACAAAGCACAGTCAAAATAGCAATGCAGTTTGTGATAGTCTTCATTTACCTTTCTCTACATGTGAAAAGCTAAGGATTAGGGTGAGAAAAAAACCCTTAAGTAATTAGCCCTTTGCTCACTGAGTAGCTAGTACCTTCTTAACGCATTTTTATATTTATTTAAAAAAGTGTCAAGGTCAGTACCTTTTTCCATTAAAAAACTGCTCTAAATAGGTTTTAAATGTTGTTGCATCACTATACACGTTTCTGTGGTTAAGAACTGTGAGTTTGGATAACTGAGACTGGTGTTCTCTCCCAGGTTGGCAATTAGTTACCTTTTGCTTTTCCAGTTGCTCAAATGCCTCTTGCTCCAGGCCTACCTCCAATTCTAATTCCAAACTGGCAGGAGATTAGGCAGGCATGTTTGTACCTTAATCCCAGGATTGCACATTACCAACTCTTCCACTTTGTTTCTGGACTAGCTGCCTTTTTTAGGATTGTCACAGCTAGGAATGCTCCTAGGTCCCCAAAATCTAGGTCAAATGCAGAAGCCTACCATTTAAACCCCCTCACAAGCCTGCAGGAAAATTGATTCCTTTTGTAACGATCCACCTATCCACCAGGATAAGGGATTCTCTCTCAAGGTTCCATAGAAGGCCTAAGTACAGTCTCCTCCAGGTTTGAGGAACCTCCTCCAGGTTATTTATGCCTACCCCATAACACCAGTTGACTCCCCAGAGCTAGCTATTCACAGGCTGATATGATGCACTTAGAGTTCCTTGCTTTAGTGGTAGATCACACTGTTATGTCCAGGCAGGGCCGATCCTAGGCTAAATTTCACTCATGGTGAGGTGAAGAAATTTCGCCCCCCTCCTCCCGTAACATAATGCACGACAGTGTGACACATTGCATCACCATCAACCAAAGCCAAAATATAGAGAAAGCTTTAACACAATGTGCTATGTATAAAACTACTAAATAATAGTCATACAGTTACCAAATAACACTGCTACACAAAACCAGAATCCCAAGGCTAATATTACCAATATCCTACTAAGATCACATATCACCAGCACATAGTGACCGAATAATACAACATACCATTACGGAATACAAACCATTATACTACAACCTATATTACCCCCATACAGTGACCATACAGTATTGGATACCAGTTGTACACAGGCTCTGCACGCATATAAATGATTACAGTAAAGTTACATCCAGGCACTTACAGGAGATGTCTCTGAAGAGTTGTTGTTTCTCTTCATCTGTCCCAGACCGCCATGACGACTTCTCCCGGCCACAACTCTTCACCGTAAAATTTACAAAACAAACATCTTAGACTCCTCACTTTATCAGTGCTTCTCTACCAATTCCTATTTCTATACAAAAACTCCCCATCTATAGCACATCATATGGTAGCCATGTAATAGCCCATGTAGCCAGACAGTAGCCCCTGTAGCCATGTAGTAGCCCATGTAGCAGCCCATGTAGCCAGACAGTAGCCCCTGTAGCCATGTAGTAGCCCATGTAGCCAGACAGTAGCGCCTGTGGCCATGTAGTAGCCCCTTATAGCCAGGTAAATGCCCCTATAGTCAGGTAGTGACCCTTATAACCAGGTAGATGCCCCTATAGCCAGGTAGTCCCTTATAGCAAGGTAGTAGTCCCTTGTAGTCAGGTAGATGCCCCTATAGCCAGGTAGATGCCCCTATAGTCAGGCAGTAGTCCCTTAAAGGCAGATAGATGCCCCTGTAGCCAGGTAGTGCCTCTTGTAGCCAGGTAGTGCCCCCTGGTAGCCAGGTAGTGCCCCTGTAGCCAAGCAGTGGCCCCATTGTAACCAGGCAGTGCCCCCATGTAGCCAGGCAGTGCCCCCATGTATCCAGGCCGTGCCCCCATGTAGCCAGGCCGTGCCCCCATGTAGCCAGGTAGTGCCCATATGTAGCTAGGTAGTGCGACAGACAGCGAGTGTGCAGCTGCTGAGTGAGTCAAGAGCTAACCTCCGGGCGGGCGAGGCAGGCGGTCGTGGCACCCCTCTCGGGTGAGTGGAGCCTCGGCGCGCTAGGCGATCGCCTGCCTCGACCGCCCCTAGGAACAGCCCTGTGTCCAAGTACTGCTTGTCAAAGTAGCCCTACTGATCCTTCTGCTAAATATTATCCTTACAGCACAGGCAAAGCACCTTATCACCACAATATAGGCCTGCAGCACACCCATCAGCCCTGGGTACAACATTGAGATTTCAGTCAGCAATCAAATAAAGTGCACAGCTCACCTGTGATGCTAATCCATCTGTCCCGTCCGAACGAGCTGACGGCTCCAGGTGCCAACCCCACCGAAGTCCAAAGCAAAGAAAGCTGTACAGTATGAACCGGCTCAACAATTCTTCAGAAGACAGACACTATAGCAGGTGCAGACCGGGCTTGATAAAAAGCATAATAGCTTAAAGAGTACCTATCACCTTCAGACAAATCTCATGAAGTAAAGAAGACTAAAATACAAACACTTTCTCAAATAAGCTTCATTAGGAAAACCAAAGCTTTTCACCTTTTTTACAGTTTTTAAAAAAGTGCTGGCCCTTTAAGACAGCTCTGAAGTTGAGCCAGGTCTGCACATGACAGCTTGATGGATCACTGTGATGGCAGTTGTAGGCTCCTGAGCTGGGAGAGTCCACAGTGCAGGGGGAGCCTGTAAATCCTCATCATGTGCTCACCAGCAGCATTGTAATACAGATGCCTGTGTGCTATAGAGGAGAAGGCTCTGTCTCCACTGTACAGAAAAAGAAGTCCATTTTTCCAGTGTTTTTCATTTTCTAAAAACACTGAGAAAATTACTGAAAACATCTCCCATAGACTTCTATTGTAAAAACGTCCTGCTGTCTACACTGCTTTTTTCTGCTTGTTTTTTTACTGGTCTTTTGTAACATGTTGTAAAAAATGCCAGAGAAGGGCAAAAAATTTACTACAGGAGTCTATGTAAAGCGCAGGACGTTTTTTTGTCGTGATTTTTCAATGAAAACCCACCCAGGAGATTAGTCCATCCTATAGTGGGTGTTACAGTTTATACTTTTTTTCAATTCTGCATACAAGTGTTCGATATGTCCTTGTTCGTACCGTTTGTAATAAAGTGATCATGTTTTTGTCGCTAACTTTTTTTGCGCAATTCAAGATTTTTGCTCTAATGAGGCAACATATAAGTATTTTTAAGGATTTTGGCGCTATAATCCTTTTCTTCGCTTGTCATGCTAAAAATAATTTTTTACGGATTTTGGCACTAAAATGTTTTTTTTTTTTACAGATTTTGGCGCTATTAAAGTTATCACCCTTTTGTTGATAAAAATATTTTTTTTCGGATTTTGCCGCTATTAAAGTTCTTGCTTTTGTTACTAAAAATACGTTTTTTGGCACAAATACTTATTTTAAAGATTTTAACACTAAAACACGTTTTTACGGATTTTTGCCCTATTAAGGTGATCTTGCTTTTGTTGCTAAAAATATTTTTTTTTAATGGATTTTGGCACTAAAATACTTTTTTACAGATTTTGACACTAATAAATTTATCTTGTTTTTGTTTGCAAAAAAAAGGCATTTTACACGGTTTAGCACCAATATCCGCAAAAATAAAGTTTTTTCGCTTTTGTCGCTAAAAATTATTTTTTTACGCTAAAATACTTTTTTTTACGAATTTTAATACTAAAATACTTTTTTTACGGATTTGGCACTATTAAAGTTATCGCTTTTTTTGCTAAAAATCTTTTTGTCTGAAAGATTTAGGCGATAAATTTATTAGCGCCAAAATCCGTAAAAAGCCGGATTTTTTGCAGCAAAAGCGAGATAGCAGTAGCGCCAAAATCCATTTAAAAAAATGGAATTTAGTGCCAAAATACATAAAAAAGTATTTTTAGTGACAAAAGCGAGAACTCTATTAGCGTCAAAATCAGTAAAAAAAAAAAGTATTGTAGTACCGAAATCCGTAAGAAAACAGATTTTTAGCGGAAAAAGCGACATAACTTTGTTAGTGACAAAATCCGTAAAAATAAGGATTTTAGAGCCAAAATCCATTAACAAAAGTACTTTTGGCTACAAAAGCGAGATAATTTTACTAGTGCCAAAATCCGTAAAATGACTACAAGATTCCATATAAATGCAATAATGTGCTTTCTATCCCCTTTTGTAGGTTGGAGTTACATCCAATGGTTTAACTTATGTATACATTGAAAACCAGACTTGAAGACAAGCAAAAACGCGGGTAAAAACCGCACCAAAAAACGCAAATTGCAACAATAAACTGACTTATTTTCAGCTGCTTTTGACAGGCAATGGACAGAAAACTCAGTTTTTAGTGTTTGGCTTTCAGGTCGTTTTTTTGTCCACTGCAGTGTAGACATAGCCTTGGTGTGCTGTGCCTGCTGTACTGTATGTAGTGAGACTCAGATGATCATATACAAGCAGCTATGCCCTCAGCTCCCCTTGCACAATTGGTATCTCCCAGATTGTTGAGGATCTCCTGAGTTACAAAGTGAAAGTAAAACCTTTTCCCCTATGGATTGCTAATGACATATATTTGAGAAAAGTCTTTTAATTTCATCTTCTATCAATTTTTGTGTGTTTGTATGGAGGTGATAGGTACTCTTTAAACTTTATTAATCCATTTTAAAAGTAAAAACTTTGGCATACATACAAGTACGATATGAGAGACCTCCAGACAAAGGCTAGTGCTGTCGATAGAGCTAACCCGCTGACGCATTTCGGGTCACATGACCCTTACTCATGGCTGGGCTACTGCCGCCCCACACCCACTTAAGTAGGACCTTCTGGGTGTAGCCCAATCGTAACTCATTTAAAAACTAAATAGAATACAATGAAAAACTTTGGTTAAAATAGCTTCACATGACAAGCACCTTTTTACTTTCATAATATTAATAATGATACTGTATATCTTGGCTTATATTTAAACCTTTCGGCATGCGAGTATCTAGGTGGAAGATCCACTAGGCTTCCCTGGCCAGCAGTTTCTTATGTAAATCTCCTCCCCATTGTGGACGAGAAACATGTTCAATACCTATTACTCTCAAAGAGCGCACGTCTCCTCCATGTATCTCAGCTAAGTGCTTGGAAATGGCAGATGTTTTGAATTGATCATCCCTAAGTGCATCAGACAGATGACATCTGATGCATATCTTTAGGGGACCAGTCGTACACCCTGTGTACTGTACTCTGCAGCTTTTGCAACTAATCAAATAAATTGTATATTTGGTGTTACAGTTAATAAAGCTCTTTAAGGTAAATGTTCTATTGTTGCTAAAGGAAGTAAAAGTAGATGTCTTCAAACATTTTGACACATTTTGCATACATTGTGTCCACACTTATGAAAATCTACTGTACTCAGCCAGGTATCATTAATATCTTTATTGGTAGAAAACAAACTCGGGGAGATATGAGATAATATTGTGGGAGCCTTTCGAGGCACAAACCTGATATTGTTATTAAGCATATTTTTAATCAACTTGTTTACAAAAAGAACGGGTAAATGTGTTTTTATTATCTTCACTATTATATTAAACTGGCGACTATAATTTGTCGAGAACGTGATCATACGAATATTATTATTTTTATCTTTTTTTGTTGTTTTTTCAAAAATTATTTCTTTATTTCTATGTTATTGACTCTTTTGCATGCTTTGTTTAATAAACCCTGTGAAAAGCCCCTATCATTCAGTTTATTGCATGTTTCTGTTTGTTGTTTTAAGAACTCACTCGGCATCGTGCAGTTCCTTTTGACTCTAATAAGTTCTTCCATTGGGATGTTGTTGACTACATGTGCTGAATGGCATGAGCCCTGAGAATAGAATTTTTGGACATTGGTTTGGTGTATGGGGTCATCTGAATGGAGCCATCCTCGCAGCCCCTCAGTGTTATATCCAGATAGTCACAAGGCATTATGGGAAAGGGGCTGAGATGCCCACAGCGCCCTCTGTTGTATGTAACAAATCCTCAATTTGCTTTTGACCCACCGAGTCTTGAGAAAGCAAAAAGGATTTTAGCCACGCCAGTATCTCTCATCTGCAGACAATGCTGTTTCGGGATTTTTGTCCCTCTTCAGTGCAGAGCAGAGCGATACTGGCTGGCTGTGTGGGAGGCATCGAGTAGCTCAGGAAGGGAAGATCTCTCCTTAGGGAGAGCACCGAACGAACGGCTTGTAGAGTTTGTTTTGCCTTTTTGCCCTCTACTTAGCATCTGCATATCACAAGGCATTATGACAAATGGGCTGAGACGTCCACAGCGCCCTCTGTTGGATGTAACAAATCCTCAATTTGCTTTTGACCCACCGAGTCTTGAGAAAGCAAAAAGGATTTTAGTTCATATCCAGATAGTGTAATGTTTCTTTTTGATGATCAAACGTGAATTGTAAAACCATCTTGTTATTATTAATGTAAGAAACAAAGTCCTTTACACTTTCCTCATTTCCTATCCAGATGAACACCAAATCGTTTATGTATCTAGAATACCATTTGATATTTTGAAACAAAGGTTTGATTTGTCAAAATTTTTAGTATATTTTTTTCTTAAATTCAATTTGGGGTAAATATTAAAAAAAGCATAATGATTTTCAAAATTTCCCACTCTAAGCCACCAGAGGGAGCACATCCAAGTTTGTCTCATGTACAAAGAGGATGAAATACGTCTTGCTGTAAATGTGGGCTGGTCTGGTGGTGACCTCACATGCCTCCCCATCCCCTGTGTGCAAAAGGAGGGGGAGGTGGATTGTAGACCCTCTAGAATCTCTATTTTGTTGGTGACGGAGGAAACCATACAGAGCCGCTGTGTATCCATAGCTGGAAAAGGAATAACCAGAGTGAAATTGTAATTACATTTAGGGTCTGTTCACACGGCGTCTTTGACTCCATGTTACATACGCTTTTGGATATGTGTTTAGGTCCGTCTGTCAGTCCCCAAACGGACCCAAGCACTTTATCTAATAAATAGAAGTGTGATTATACACTGCAGTTTATTAGAAACACACATCGGCGTTCAGACGAGTGATCTCTGATGCGCGTCTCACTGTGTCTTTCGGATCTGTTCCATGACGTGACATATCAATTCTTGGTCCAAAAGACACAGCAGGAGCCCTATATAAAATTATAAGGTCCAATCCTGCTGCAACCCACACTTATCCAAACATCCAAAAGATGCTGCATTTTTGGATGTACTTTTCGGACTCAACACGGATCCAAAAGCGGATCCAAAGACGCCATGTATACATACCCTTACTCTATTTCACTATTTATTATTATTATTATTATTATTATTTATTTTTGAGCGCCCTTGGTTCCAGAGCGCTGTACATTCAGGTTTCATACATAACATAGGTCAAACAAGTACAAAGGTGACAAATTACTAACTGACAACTGGTACAGAAGGAGAGAGGTCCCTGCCCGTGAGGGCTTACAGTCTATGAGGAAGGTGGGAAGAGACAGAAGGTGAGGGGCAGACATGGTTATGGATAGTGTAGTGACAGCAGGGTTATTGTTGGTTATAGGCAATCCTGAAGAAATGGGTTTTCAGGTTGCCTTTGAAGATGGTGAGAGTGGGAGAGTCTGAGGTTTTGGGGCAGTGAGTTCCAGAGTGTGGATGAAGCACGGGAGAAGTCTTGGAAAACGGTTGTGTGAGGAGCTGATAAGGGGAGAGCAGAGAAGAAGGTCCTGTGAGGAGCGGAGGTTGCGTGAGGGGAGATATCTGGAGATTAGAGCAGAGATTATGGAGGGGAATGGTTAGGAGAGCCTTGTAGGTCAAGGTTGCTAGCTTGAACTGGATTCGCTGGCAATGGGAAGCCAGTGAAGGGATTGGCAGAGGGGAGAGGCAGAGGAGTAGCGAGGAGAGAGGTGAATCAGACGGGCAGCAGAGTGAAGGATGGATTGGAGGGGAGTGAGGGTGCTAGCTGGGAGGCCACAGAGAAGGATGTTGCAGTAGTCTAGGCGGGAGATAACGAGGGCATGGACCAGCATTTTTGTGCTTTCGAAGTTAAGGAAAGAACGGATAGGGGGAGATATTTTTCAGGTGGAGGCGGCAGGTGGATGTGAGGGTTTGGATGTGTGGTTTGAAGGACAGATTGGAGTCAAGGGTTATCCCAAGGCAGCGGACTTGTGGAGCTGGTGAGAGAGTGTAGCCATGGTTATGCATCCCTGTTCACAGTTATCCACAGGTGGCCAAGGTCCATAGAACCTAAAAACTAATATTCGTTTAGTTCACATGTGAACATTAGGCTCTGTCTCTCCTGCAGTGGACAAAAAACCACCTGAAAACCAAATCCTAAAAACCTTCATAAAACTGAGTTTTTTGTCCCCTGATGGTCAAAAGCAGTTGAAAAAAACTGGCATTTTATTGAGCGTTTTTTGCTTGTCTTCAAGTAAGGTTTATAATGTCTGTATAAATCAAGCCATTGGGTGTGATTCCGCCCTACAAAAGGGGATGTACAGCACATTACTGCATTTGTGGATCTGTAAATCACACTGCTATTTGTTACATACGTGTTTGAGTCTGACAGAATCGGATTTTAGCATCAAAATCCGCCGCAGAATGGAGTCTGGCGTCAAAATCCGCCGCAGAATGGAGTCTGGCGTCAAAATCCGATGCAGAATGGAGTCTGGCGTCAAAATCCGCCGTAGAATGGAGTCTGGCGTCAAAATCCGCCGTAGAATGGAGTCTGGCGTCAAAATCCGCCGCAGAACGGAGTCTGGCGTCAAAATCCGCCGCGAACAGAGTCTGGCATCAAAATCCGCTGTGAACAGAGTCTGGCATCAAAATCCGAAAATAATTGAATTTTCAGCATCAGAAGTGAGAGAAATTTATTAGCACCAAAATCCATAAATAAAAGGTTTTTTTGCGCCAAAATCCGTAAAAATTTAATTTTTTGTGTCAGAAGCGAGAGAATTTTATTAATGTCAAAATCTGTGAATAAAAGGATTTTAGCGCAAAAATCCGTAAAACAAAAGATTCTTGCGCCAAAATCTGTTAAAAAAAAAAGCATATTTTACGTCCGAAGCTAGAGAACTAAAATTAGCAGAACAATCTTGAATTATGCAAAAATCGTTAGCGACAAAATCACGAACTCTTTATTAGGAATGAGGACACGTCGGACACTTGTCTGCTTCTTTTCTGGCAGCCTTACTGAGCAGACATTCAGTAGCTTCTCCTCTGGGCTCCATAATCATGGCTGCCTGTTCCCTGCAGACAATAGAGCATGCTGAGCTCACAGCAGGGAGGGGTTAGGAAGACACTCACTGAAGCTAATGAGATGGGAATCGTCTCAAGTCTCTTACCTACATTGTTTATTTTATGGCAGCTTCCTGTGTGTCCTGCAATTCACACAGCAGAGGACTGTCTCTGAGGGGCAGGGCTCTTACACACAGGAATCTGTATAACTCTCTTTACAGGCTCACAATTAAAATTACAGCAACTGAGAATAAAAAGATGATAGAAAACACACACATTACTGCAAAAAAAATAAAATAAAATTGCGACACAATCCCTTTAAAGAGAAACTTTTCCTCCCAGGCAAACATATAGATATTCACCAAGGAAGGCGGAAATCTAGCCTGCATAGACGCGCCAGAAACTTGGGATTTCAGTATCCAGTCCCACTGCCTCTTCTGAAGAGAAACAAGCCAGAATGATGATAATAATAATAATGATGATAATAATAATAATAATAATAATAATAATAATAATAATAATAATAATAATAATAATAAGAATAATAATAATAATAATAATATAGCACCAACAAATTCAACAGCACTTTATACTGTAGTGGGTATAATTACAGACAAAAGACAGACATTACACAATAAAAGCTACTTACAGATAAGACACAAGTTATGAGGGCCCTGCTCACAAGAGCTTACAATCTATGAAGGTGCCTGGGGGAGACGAAGGGTGAGAAGTGCTAAGTTTACAATGGTTCAGCCTTGTTTCATAAATATGGGTGGTTTACATAAAAATTGGGTGAACCTGCCACCCTGACAGTACATCTATATACAGATAAGTGCCTGTAAGTGCCCTAGTGTAGGGAGTGACAGAAGCGTGTGTGATAGAAGGTGTGTTAGCAATTATAGATCTTGGTGGGCCTGCCTAAGAAGATGTATTTTCAAGACACTCTTAAAACTATGAAGGCTAGGATTGTACCTGATGGTACATGGCAGGATGTTCCAGAGAATCGGTGCAGCACGTGTGAAATCTTGAAGACGGGCATGGGAGGTTCGGATGATTGTGGTCTGTAGTTTGATGTTCGCAGCAGAGCGGAGAGAGCGGGTCGGGTGGTAGACAGAGATGAGGGAGGAGATGTAGGGGGGTGCAGAACTGTGGAGAGCTTTATGGGTGAGTGTGATGAGTTTATATTGTATCTTGTACCGAATGGGCAACCACTGCAGTGACTGACACAAGGTAGGGGCATCAGTATAGCGGCTAGAAAGAAAGATGAGCCTGGCTGCTGCATTCAGGACAAATTGGAGAGCGGAGAGTTTGCAGAGGGGGAGACCGATAAGCATGGAGTAAAAGGGGTTGTCTCGCTACAATGATTGGGTTTTAATTAAAAGATCTTTAAAAAACAAGCAGCTTTGCAATATATGTTCATTACAAATGTCCTACTGATTTTGAGCTAGCCCTGTTCATAGGAGTGCATCAGCTTCTCAAATTTCTATAGCAGCCGACCTGTTGATCCTTATCTTACTGGCTGTCAGGTCTGAATGACTCATCACCTTTGAAGACAGGTCGGAGCAGAGAGCCCCTCCCGCACAGAATGCTTCTGTAGTGTAGGGAGGGGGAAGGCTCTGGCTTCTATGTCCCTGCTGCCTGGATTAACCCTGTGTGTGCCTGCTTCCTCCTGCTCTCTACACAGATTGAGCAGAGATGAGGCTGATCAATAGATGTGACAGCAGTGACCCTGCGTGTTACTATAATCATGATGTCTGTGGAGCTGTAACTATAATAATACTATACAGATCAGGGAGGCTTGTGAACAGTTCATGCTGTGCTGTACTAGGGACACATCCTGAGTAACACTTTGCAGCTTCCCTGCCTCTGTTCTGAGAGGGTTTGTTTGTTGTTGCTGGAGATGTGGAGATATGTAAGCTAAGCAGAGGGTATAGGAACACTTGCATCCCCTCTGTTCTGCTATTAGCAATCATAGACCTCTCTAGGCAGGCACACACAGGGTTAACTCTTGCAGCAATCCCCCTGCCCCCCCTGCTGTATAGAAGTTAGGGGCGGATAGCTGCCTGTGTGCTGAGGGGAGGGGGGAAGAGGGAGGGGGGAAGAGGCAGAGAAGCTAGCACGCCCCTCAATTCAACTCCCATTCACAGACAGAGGCTGAAAGCTATTAATGAGACAACTCCTTTAAGGTAGTCAAGACAAGAAAGAATAAGAGCTACAATAAGAATTTGAGTTGTTTCCACAGTAAGAAACGGACAGATTCTGGAGATGTTCTTGAGGTGCAGGTGACAGGAGCGAGCAAGGGATGGGATATCGGGGTGAAGGACAGATCAGAGTCTAGAATAACTCCAAGACAGCAGGCCTGCTGCCTAGGAGTTATGGTGGTACTACACACTGAGAGAAAAATAGCAGATGAGGTTGGTTTGTAGATGGTGGAAAAAAAAGAAGTTCAGTTTTAGTGAGGTTTAGTTTGAGATAGAGAGAGGACATGATGTCAGAGACAGCGGACAGACAGTCACTGGTGTTTTGTAGCAGGGCAGGAGTGAGGTGTCGGGAAGAGGTGTATAATTGGGTATCATCAGCGTAGAGATGGTACTGGAAGCCAAATCTACTGATGGTTTGGCCAATGGGGGCTGTATAGATTGAGAAGAGGAGAGGACCAAGAACCGATCCCTGAGATACCTCAACAGTAAGAGAGAGAGGAGAAGAAGTAGAACCTGCAAATGAGACACAGAAGAAGCAGTCAGAGAGGTAGGACCACTCTATGACGTTGCCACTATGTTTGGTTTTTCACTTCTTTTAATCTGTCAGAAGGAATGAAAAGGACAAAAACAACCGATTGTGTCTTCGGAGAAGCCGTAAGCCTAGTATGACATGCTCCTTTGTTTGCATCAGGATTGTCAGATGAGTAGGTAGCCAAAAGCAGGAGTGGATACAAAACATAGAAGTCATGCAAATATTCAATTTACTTATTATTTATGGGATCAACTCCTGTTTATTTTTGGCTTTAGCAATGATGGATTATTGACTAATTGAAAGCGGACACTGAAGGATCAAAGGAATGGCAAAATGATTAATGACGTCAATGCATAATTACTTATGACACCCTCTCCACTCATTTGGGGGAGCTCTACATGTATCAGCGTTTAACAGAATCACCACAATAAGTGAAAAAATTAATTGTTTGCCACAGATAGCAATATCCCAAGAGACTGAAGTGGCTGGATTTGAGATGTATGTAGGACTTAAAAATACACAAACACTGGATTTGACACAGAATTTTCCACAAAAAGTGGACAAATTAACTCTTAGCCACAGATTAAAATACCCCCAACGGTCTGAAGTTGATGGATTTCAGGTGTGTATGTGGCAGAAATACACACACCCTGTATTAGACTCAAATTCAGCCACAAAACAGGAGGAGAAATTAACCCTTGGTATAACATACCTTACAGAATGTATGAGATAGAATTCAAGCATGTATGTGGCAGAAATATACACACCTTATATTTGACCCCGAATTACCCCACAAACAAGAGTATGAATTAACCCTTGAGTATAAAATACCCTACACAGTGAACCAGATGGAACTGAGGCGTACATGGGGCAAAAAATACACATACCCTGTATTTTACTCCAAATTACCCCACAAACAAGAGGATAAATTAACCCTTAGGTATAAAATACCCTACACAGTGAACCAGATGGAATTCCGGCGTTTGTGAGGTAAAAATACACACGCCCTGTATTATACTTCAAATTACCCCACAATCAAGAGGCTGTAGGGTATTTTATACCCAAGGGTTAATTTACCCTTGGGTATAAAATACCCTACAGAAAAAAACAGATGGAATTGAGGCATAAATGGGGCCAAAAAAATACACACACACCCTGTATTTTACTCCAAATTATCCCACATACAAGAGACTAAATTAACCCTTGGGTATAAAATGCCCTACACAGTGAACTAGCTGGAATTGAGGCGTATATGGGGAAAAAAATACACACACCCTGTATTTTACTCCAAATTACCCCACAAACAAGACGCTAAATTAACCTTTGGGTATAAAATACCCTACACAGTGAACCAGATGGAATTGAGGCATATATGGGGCTAAAAAACACCCACCCTGAACTTTAGGAAGAATACCCCACCAACTAAAACAAAATAATAACGCTGGTTCAGGAACAAGTGTGTATATGACACACACTTGTGAAGGTCTTTCACCCCAGTCGCTCAAAAAATGAGTTTGTTTTGTAAAGAGTACAATATAGTGCAGTAGCAGATAAATGCTTATTGACAGGAGACACACTGACAAGTGCGAGAATTTAACATCCGTATTTATAGGGCTGTGACGTCACAGAAGCCTGCTGGTTGCTGATTGGCTTCTTGTCTGCACATGTAATTGAGGGCGTTCCTTTCTTCCTCCTAGAGTTCTCTGCTCCATGTCACGCCAGGTGCTCGCAGCCATTTTAGGAAAAAAAAACGATTTGTTCCCGCAAAGTACCATAAACTTCGCCTCCGTTCAGAACTGAAGTTTTCCTGAAATTCTAAATGAATTCCACTTCGTTAGAATCGATTTGCCCATCTGTACTGGACACGCCTTCTTTTCATGATAAAAGTGCAGATTTTTTAATTTAGAGTCACGCTGTGAATATGGACGCATATTACGTCTGAAACGTGTAAGCTAAGCCATCATGCTTTTTTACCCTCTCTACTAGAATGATTAAATAAAGATTGCTCATCGTTTTTCTAACTGCTGGATCGTTTTTACACTTTTTTGGATTTGTCCAAGATCCTGAGGTCGGAGATCAGAAAAATCCGTCCAGAAAGAAACGAAGAGTCTATACAAGGGGAACCAGGTATGACTACAATTGCAATAAGGGTAAGACTCATTTACTTTGTTGCAGTTTGGTGGTCCTGGGAAAAGAAAATGGTGTGCTACTCCTTAAATTAGGAAATAATATGTGGTGCACATAACAATAACAATAGCAATGCTGTTATTAAAATAATGCAAGTCTATGATTGGACCCATGCATGGTAAGGCCTGAAAGTCTAAGGGAGACATGTATGAGTCGGCTACGATGTCTAATGCGCCAAACGAATGTGTTAGATGCATTGTTCATAAAACTAAAAAATTTTTAATGCGCCTAATATGAGGGGGCATTCTGGAGAGCGTGTCGCACCACACTCGTAATATTAGACACATATAGGAATGTGGTTCGGCAAAACCAGGCGCATTGCTGCTCGAACAGACAGACCTATTTTAATGTGGTCTGCCTGAGCCTGAGGAGTCAAAGTGGAGTTAGATTTTCTGTTAGGGAAAAAAATGTCCAATATTTCCCAACTTACAGCAGTACAATAATTAAAAGTAATTTATGATAATTAGCAAACTATATAAAATAAAATTACCTAAAGGGGATGTATCGCTTTGTCAGTTAGTCTGTTTTTAGTGCTCTCACATCCTCCCAGTTACAGAAATTCATGGGCGTTTCTTCCCCTCCCAGCTGTGTGTTTCTTAACCGACGTGATGACAACATCCCCCCTTCACTGTTCATGCTTGCTCCGTGTGTTCCCCCCCCCCTCCACATGTCAATGTGTCTATCCCAATGCAAAGTATGTACATACCACAGACTTGCATTCATGTTACAATTGAATCTTGTATAAACTCCTCCAGAGCTGTGCAGAGTGAAATGCTCTCGGCCCCTAATGCTCCTTCTATATTTAGGCACAGTTGCACAAGTGTGCTGTTTTCGGATTATAGAAGCCCTACAGTGTTACTGTTTCTGCTGGCTGTGCCGAGTGAAAATGTGCCAGTCCCTTACTGTGAGGGAGAGGCAGGAATGCAAGTTCTGCGAATACAGCTGACTGGGGGATTTAGTCCTGCAAGGGAATATTGTCACTTACAAAGATATTTCAAGTGAGTTTAAAAAGTCATTTTTCTATAGTTAAGGCTGTCTACAAAGCATAGGTTTTTAATCGGGTTTACAGTGCGTTCAGTATTTAGAATCCAATAAAAATCCATCTGTACCCAGAGCTGAGTACTCAATAAAAAAACCGTGCTGTAGTCTACACATCACAGATTTTTTACTGAGGATTTCTAAACCGCCATCTGTCCGGTGGAAGAGAGAGCATGTTCTATCTTCCACCGGATTCCCATTGGATTCCTGTAGCCTCAATGTATGGGGCTGGAAGGAAATCTGGCTGCATTTTTTTGCGCAAAAAAACACTCCAAAAACCATGGTGAAACGAAGTTAAAATACCGTCTGATTTCCGACGGTAGTTTAGCTAAGCTGTGTAGACATAGCCTAAGAAGGAAAAAAAATATTGTAGTTCTAAGAGATACGTCTTAAAGATAAGATACGTCTAATGTAGATGAGATAATGCTTTCAAGAGTATATTTAATGCCCCATTGGAGCCACATTATTTTGCAATTGGTTCATTTGGAAAACTAAAGGGGAAGAAACAATTTCTGTTGCAGTTCTAAAATGTTTACAATTTTATGGCATATCAAAATAAAGAAACTTGCAGATCTAGTATCTGATGAAGTCAATGTCATGGATGCCAGAAAGTCTGGGGTTGTGGAATAACTGAGAGCAAATCAAGATCAAATTTCTGTCATAATCTGGCATTGTTTAAATAACAGATCAGAGCTGGCCGATCATGACACTATTGTAGAAATTATCGCAATAAACCATTTTAAAGCTTTCAATCTCCTACAAACATAAACAAGCTTAAAACAATTGCTACTTCTTTAAGTGTTCACTTGACAAAAGGTTTTCATATTTTAGACATTCAATGTGATCATGCAGTTTTAGGACAGTGCAGAAGGTGGGGTAACTATTACAAAACTGTTGCTTCCAGGTTCCTGTCCTAACATGGAGAATAAGCTTGCATTCCATTGTTGGTGACTGGAGCATTAGCCTCTCCCATGTGTCAGGATAGGAACACAGAAGTCAAGAAGCAAATTATCAGAGAGCTTCAGAGCTTCAGGTGTGGGGGACCTATTAAGTATAACTTTTTTTTTTTAACATAGCCTAGCCTCATTGATGGATAATTTCTATTCGCTGGACAACCCCTTTATAGAACCCTTCATTTACATTTTTATTCAATGCACCATAACAAATATGTTAAGATAAATCTAAGAACCTCTTACAAGAACCTCTTACAAAAGCCACACCAGGTTAACAAGGCAAATTTCAAAATCTAATACTGTCATAACATAAACTGTACATTAACAATCTAATGACTAGATTAAACTCATCCCGTTCTCATATGTAACAAACATCATACATATAAAGTAGAAAGGAACATTACCAATATTTCCAAGGCCCTGAGTTCAAGGCATAGCTCCCCGTATCACATGGTTTCTATTATGGGTTATGTGATTTTACAGTAAATATCCATGATATAGCCAGGGTTTGGGACATGCAACTAAACCTACAAGCAGCATGTACTGCCACGCTTCAAATACATCAGAGCATGTACAAGTTAACACACCTAGAACATGAACAAGATGACTCGTACAACTTGGAAAGAAGATTGTCTCAGATTTAATGCAAGGAATAAGACCATGTGCATATGCACTCAGTCCCTTTTTATATCTATCTGTACCTTGATGTCTGTATGCACTATGCTCATGGTGTGTTACCCTGTATACCAGGTGCATGCCCTGAAATGAGGCCAAAAACCTAAACCCAAAATGTTGGAGCCAGCTCACCACAATCCTCCTTATTACATAGAAAGCACCTGAAACCATTGCAATAAATGAAGTCAAGCATACTACGAGTGAGAACCATTGGTATGCTTGAAACGCATAAAGAGTTCCTCTGTTTGTGTATCCTGGATATATAGATGTAATCTCCAACAAAGGATTTGTTTAATGAACCCTTCCAGATTGCTGGATTTGAATCGCATGCCTACTGAAATGAGGCTTTGTCAGGCTCTGACTGGCCCACAGGGTAATAGGGGAAACCCCCTGTGCCCCCTATGCATGACAGACCTTTAATTTCTTCTAAACTGCATATACATCCTTGAGAGAGTCAGAAAGACAGAAAGAAGCAAAAAGCAAGAGACAAAGTATAAGCAGGAATTAACTCTCCTGCGGGGCTTCCAGAATTAAATTCCCCTGGTGGGCCCTATGCACCCCAGTCCAACAGTGGGCCACATCATTTCATATTTAAAATCATGTGACCTGTAGTAGACCTGATCTGCTATTGGAACCATTTAAGACTGCACGTTTGAGTGGATACACAGCCCCCTTAGGAAGCAAATATAGGAGACACAGATATAGGGAAGCCTTGCAGATATGGGCAATGTCCCGTATTATATCTGCAATAAATGCTGCATATGAGAAAGGAATGAATTTATCCTAGTCATTGAACTGTTATTGTCATTGTTAATGTATATTTTATATTATCTGGCAGTATTAGATTGTGAAATGTGTTCAGTTTAGCTGATGTGGCTTTTATAAGAGATTCTTGTATGAATATACTTAAAATGCATGTTTATAGAGCTATCAATAGAAAAATAGTGTTTCAAACATACGTTTGTAAGAAGTAACTATTAATTGTGTAGGTGGACTATTTATAGTTTGAGAAATGATGATTATTCTTGGTTATTTTTTAGCCCCTGAATTTAATGGGGCTATAACATTAAAAAAAAAAAAAAACTAGTCTCTCAACTCCCTTGTCTTGACTCTTCCCTTTACCACCAATTTACTTCTATGTCTCCCTTTCAAATCCTCCTCTATACTCTTTCTTCTTCAAAATCTCCTATTCCATTTGCTATATTCAGAAATATCAATGCTAATGTAAAATTTCTGCGTTGGTGCACCACTGAAAGCCGTGTGAATCACCAGTCCAACTTACATCTGTTTGTAACCAACAGCTTAATTTTTGTATTTTTTTCCCTTTTGTACAGCTCACACAATACTATACTACAGGCTCTATTTGTATAGCCAAGGTCTTTATTCTACAAATATGAAGATAATTGAGTAGCTCTGCTTATGACTGTAGCACTGTCTATGCTGCAACCCCATCTCTACTGTTGGCTCTTCTGCTGATGCCTGGCACTTTTTATGATGATACCCAAGGTACAACCTAACATGCATCTCTCTATGCAATCTTTAATAGTAGTGCATTACACTTATCAACTTTAACCATTTCATTGTTATATATCATGACTAGAGATGGGCGAATTGATTCTAACGAAGTGGAATTCGTTTACAATTTCAGGAAAACTTCGGTTCTGAACGAAGTCGAAGTTTGGGGTACTTCGCATGAACGAAGCGTGCTTTTGATTGAGAACATGGCAGCGAGCACCTGGCGTTACATGGGGCAACGAACTCTGGGAGCAAGAAGGGCATAGCCTCCATGACATGTGCAGAGATGAAGCCAATCAGAGACCGACGGGATTCTGTGACGTCACCACAATATATAAGTCCAGGCGCGACACTGGGAGCTCATACCGCTCTCACTGTACTGAGTAGGGAAGGTGCTGCCACAGCTGCCTATGATATCTCTTACTAAAGAACTCATTTTTATACAGCGATTTTTGGGGGGTGTCACAGCTTGTCTCAGAGACTGCTTCTCTTATGTTCTAATTCTGATTTTGGGGGTATTGGAACTGAAGTCCAGTGTGCGTCCAATGCAGCTGCATATACATGTTAATGCTATCTGCTCACAGGACATTGAATATCCAAGGGTTATCTAAGTTTTTCTGTTGTTGTGTACCGTAACATACACACCATTTTAACACGCTACAAAGCTGGTAATTTTTGGTTGCTAATATCTTTTGCACAATTTACATCCAGGGGTTAATTAAGCGTTGTTCTGCTGTTGTGGTCACTAAAAGAAAAGTTATTTTTCACCGCCAAAAAATAAATTTTACCTGTAGCATAATTCATAACCGAGGGTTATTTACATGTTTTTCTGTTGTTGTGTACCTTAAAATACATGCCATTTTAACATGCTACAAAGCTGGTAATTGTTGGCAGCATATTTCTTTTGCGCAATTTACATCCAGGGGTTAATTAAGCGTTGTTCTGCTGTTGTGGTCACTAAAAGAAACGTTCTTTTTCACCGCCAAAAAAGAAATTTTGCCTGTAGCATAATTCACAACCAAAGGTTAATTACAAGTTTTTCTGTTGTTGTGTACCGTAAAATACACGCCATTTTAACACGCTACAAAGCTGGTAATTTTTGGCAGCACATTTCTTTTGCGCAATTTACATCCAAGGGTTAACTAAGTATTTTTCTGCAGTTGTACTTAGTAAAAGAAACGTTCTTTTTCACCGCCAAAGAAGAAATTTTGCCTGTAGCATAATTCATATCCGAAGGTTAATTAAGCCTGTTTGTGCTTTTATATTCAGTAAAATACACAGTGTTTTTAAACGGCACATACAAGAAAATTTTTCCTGGCCATTTGTGGAGCGCAATTTATATCCAAGGGTTATCCAAGCTTGTTACTGGGTTCATTTGGAGTCAAATACAGGGTGTGTATTTATCATATGAAGATATCTTCATCAAACAGTGTCTGTACATTTTAGAACAAACAGTATGTCAGACAGAGAGGTGTCAGGCTCTTAACCTGCGAGTGGCAGTGGCACAAACATTCCTGGAGCAGGCCTAGGTCGCAGCACAGCAAGGGGACGTCGAAGCAGGGTCACTCGGTGAGGCCACAACTGCCGCTGTCATCTAGCGGCCGTGTGCTGACCAGCAACCCAAGGGTTCTTGATTGGTTGACTAGGTCATCCACTTCCTCCCAGATGACATCTGACAACCCCAGCCAAGAGTCGGTGGGAACGTCAGACACAACCCTTAGTTGGCATGGCCCGGGAGCGGGTCAGCGGCCCTCACCTGTCCTCATCCCACCTCTGTCCCATCCGGTTCTTCAGCCAGAGATCTATTATGTGGTCTGGGCTCAGCACCACTATATAGCGAGGATGAACAATTTGAGGAGGGCAGTCAGCAGCTACTTGGCAGCGAAGAAATGGGGCCAATATCCCCTGCTTCTTGCAGTAGGCAGCAAAGTATATATGTGGAGAGTGGCATGGGAGGTTATGTTGTGAGGGGTCAGCCTGTGCATACCAAGACTCATGATGAGGACAGCAGTGACAATGAAACACAAACAGATGATGATGTAGCAGACCGCACTTGGGAGCCGGGTGAAGCAAGGGCTTCATCATCGTCAGGAGAAGAGGGCGTCAGCTTGCGCGTTAGGCAGCGGCGCAGCCAGCAAGTGAGTTGTGTGGCCATGAGTCAGCAGGGGAGCAGCAGTATGAGGTCGGGAGCCAAGCGGCCACGGGGTATAAAACCCGCTTCGCAGGTCCAAGAAAGTAGCTGCACAGGGGCTCAGTGAGGCAGCGGCAGCAGAAGTCACTCAGTGCGGAGCGTTGGCGGTAAAATCAGATACTCGGCGGTGTGGCAGTTTTTTGCTAAGACACCAGAGGAGCCGAATATGGGTATATGTAGAATCTGTGGGCAGAAAGTGAAGCGTGGCCAGGGAGCTAACGTTGGCACCACGGCCCTGCGTCAACACATGCAGCGTCACCATCCGGTGGCCTGGGAGAAACGTGGCTCAGATGTGGTGGTCCATCCTGCCGCCGCAGCAACAGCAGCAGCAGCGCCCAGTGGCACGCATGCCATTGCAGCCAGTCAAGGCTCCACCACCTCTGCAGAAGGGAGCTGTTTCTCTTTGACATCATCTCCCGGTCCAGATGCTCCTGCTCCTCGCTACTCATGGCACCAGCAGTCGTTCAGCGAGGCGATTGCAAAGAGATAACAGTATGCGTCCAACCATCCTAAGGTGCAGCAGCTGACCGTGCTCCTGTCCAAGTTGTTGGTACTGCAGTCCCTCCCTTTCCAAATGGTGGACTCTGCACCGTTCAGAGAACTAATGGCTTGTGCCGAGCCGAGATGGAGAGTTCCAAGCCTTAATTTCTTTTCCAAAAAGGCAGTACCAGCACTTCATAAATAGGTGAGCCAGTCCTTGAGCTTATCGGTTTGTTCCAAGGTGCATGGCAGCGCGGACGTCTGGAGCTGTAACTACGGTCGGAGCCAGTACATGTCCTTTACGGCCCACTGGGTGAATGTGCTTCCGGCCCAGGCACACCAACAACTTGGACAGGAGACGCCGCTTTCTCCTCCACGTTGTCAAACTGCGGCTCCTGAGCCAATGTCCGCCTCCTCCTCCTCCACCACCACCACCATCTCAGCCTCCACAAGTACTGCTCCATCATACCACATGTGTAGGGCACAGCGGTGTCACGCAGTTCTACACCTGGCTTGCCTCGGCGAACGAAGTCACACAGGGGAGGAACTGCTCCGCGTCATGCAGCAAAAAATCGATGTGTGTCTTTCTCTGGGCCAACTGCAAATCGGAACCATGGTGATGGACAATGGGAGTAACATGGTATCTGTGCTGCACCGAGGAGGGATGGTCCATGCACCCTGCATGGCGCATGTGTTCAATCTGGTTGTGAAAAGGTTCCTGAAGTCTTCCACCGACCTTCAGAAGATTCTGAAAATGGCCAAGAAACTGTGCATGCACTTCATGCACTACAAAGCCAGGAACCCCCTCCTCGCGGTGCAGCAGCAGAACGGCCTCCCCCACCACACTCTGATATGCAATGTTTTCACCCGTTGGAATTCCAGCCTGCACATGTTGGACCGACTGTATGAACAGAGAAAGGCTATTAACGATTTTTTGATGATCCATGCGGACAGGAGTACTCCCCTATGTAACTTTGATGTCAGCCAGTGGCAGCTCATGCGTGACACCTGCCGTTTGTTGAGGCCATTCGAGGAGGTGACGTTATATGTCAGTCGCCAGGACTACGGGATGAATAACGTCATTCCACTACTTCATGCCCTGGAAAAGATGCTGAAAAATCTGTCTGGGCAGGGGACTGGAGACGTGGCGACTACATGAGTCCGGTGGGGACTGAACTGGAGGAGGAGGAGGACATTGGAGCAGAAGCATTGTCTGGTGAAATGATTGGTTTTCTACCCAGGTGACAAGAGAGGAGGAGCAGGAGCAGCTGGAGGAGGTAGATGACCCACAAGCACCATGGCAGTATACAGTGGAGATGGAGGCAGGCTTATTTGCCTGGCTAGTGACAGCCGACTAGTCAAAATCTGGCAGAGGGATGACTGGCTCTCCACCCTATATGACCTTTCCTACCGGTCCAAAATGGGAGCCTTTTTCCCAGCTGCTGAGAGGGAGGACAAACTCAAATACTATAGGGAAATCCTCCGTAGTCAGTTGGCCGCTGCCTATGTGTGGCATCGTCTCTCCTCTGACAGGTCTGACCGGGGGGTTCTTCAGCACTCACGTACTACTGCCGCGGCTGCTGGGGGAAGGTGGGGGGGTAGGAGCAGTACCAGCTCCATCAGCAGCAACCTAAGTCTGGAGTCACTGATGAGCAGCTTCTTTCACCCGCCTAGTGAGGAGGACAGTCGCCAGCAGCAGAAGCCAGGGCCGCCATACAGGGGGTACAACCAGTACTCCCGTATGGGGCCCGGTGGAATAAGGGGGCCCGCTGCAAGCGGGCCCCCTTATTCCTCATTTTGCAGCGGGGCCCGGCGGCGCAGCCGCCGAACCAGGCTCAGGCTGGCCCGCAGTGCGGGCCCCGAGCTCCTGTGGGTCCCGGAGGCAGTGCCGTTGCTCCACGGGGCCCGGCCGCGCATCCGGTCACTGAACGCCCGGGCCCTGTGTCCCGAGCGCTCAGAGACTGGCCCGGGAGTCGGGGATTAATGTCCCCGACTCCCGGGGCTGCGCGGTGTCAGCGGAGCACGGCGCCACTAGCGCTGCGCTCCGCTGATCTCCCTGGCAGGCTGAAGGCATTAGGCCTTCAGCCTGCCAGGCGCCGGCCCCTACTGCTGACGTAGGCGGCGCGGTGACGTCACTTCACCGCGCCGCCTATGCAGGGCGGCAGGAGCCAGCGGGAAGATCAGAGAGCCGGAGCGGCCAGGAGCGGGGTTCAGGTAAGTGCTTTTTTTTGGGGTTTTTTCTTATGAAAGCAGGCCCTGACTATACCTAAAAGGGGGCCCTGACGCTGCCTAAAAGGGGGCCCTGACGCTGTCTAAAAGGGGGCCCTGACTATACCTAAAAGGGTACCCTGACTATACCTAAAAGGGGGCCCTGACTATACCTAAAAGGGGGCCCTGTCGCTGCCTAAAAGGGGGCCCTGACGCTGCCTAAAAGGGGGCCCTGACTATACCTAAAAGGGGGCCCTGACGCTGCCTAAAAGGGGGCCCTGACTCTACCTAAAAGGGGGCCCTGACTATACCTAAAAGGGGGCCCTGACGATGCCTAAAAGGGGGCCCTGACGCTGGCTAAAAGGGGGGCCTGACTCTCCCTAAAAGGGGGCCCTGACTCTTCCTAAAAGGGGGCCCTGACTATTGCTAAAAGGTGGCCCTGACTCTACCTAAAAGGGGGCCCTGACTCTGGCTAAAAGGGGGCCCTGACTATACCTAAAAGGGGGCCCTGACGCTGGCTAAATGAGGGCCCTGACGCTGGCTAAAAGGGGGCCCTGACGCTGCCTAACGCTAAAGGGGGCCCTGGCTCTGCCTAACGCTAAAGGGGGCCCTGACTCTGCCTAACGCTAAAGGGGGCCCTGACTCTGCCTTAAAGGAGGCCCTGACGCTGCCTAACGCTAAAGGGGGCCCTCACTCTGCATAACGCTAAAGGGGGCCCTGACTTGCCTAACGCTAAAGGGGGCCCTGACTTTGCCTAATGCTAAAGGGGGCCCTGACTCTGCCTAACGCTAAAGGGGGCCCTGACTCTGCCTAACCCTAACTGGGGCCCTGACTCTGCCTAACGCTAAAGGGGGCCCTGACTCTGCCTAACGCTAAAGGGGGCCCTCACTCTGCCTAGCCCTAAAGGGGGCCCTGACTCTGCCTAGCCCTAAAGGGGGCCCTGACTCTGCCTAGCCCTAAAGGGGGCCCTGACTATGCATAGCCCTAAAGGGGGCCCTGACTCTACCTAAACATAAAGGGGACCATGGCTACCTACAAACTAAAGGGGGCCCTGACACATATCTGCTACCAGTTTCTCCATCTGCCACCAACCATCTTTACCAACTGGTATTGCCACCCACCTCAACACTCTGTCATTGTGCCACTCTATGAACCCATGCTGCTGCTACTGCGGCCGTTCCCTGCACACTGTGTCATTGTGCCCCTCTGTGGCCTACTCCTGTTTTTGCCACCTCCAGAATGTCATTGTGCCACTGCCTGACCTCATGCTGCTGCTGTGGCTGCTGCCGTGCCCTCCACACTCTGTCATTGTGCCACTGTCTGACATCATGCTGCTGCTGTGGCTGCTGCCGTGCCCTCCACATTGTGTCATTGTGCCACTCTCTGACCTCATGCTGCTGCTGCCGTCACCTCCACTCTCTGTCATTGTGCCACTCTGTGGCCTACTACTGTTTTGCCACCTCCAGAATGTCATTGTGCCACTGTCTGACCTCATGCTGCTGTTGTGGCTGCTGCCGTGTCCTCCACATTGTGTCATTGTGCCACTCTCTGACCTCATGCTGCTGCTGCCGTCACCTCCACTCTCTGTCATTGTGCCACTCTGTGGCCTACTACTGTTTTGCCACCTCCAGAATGTCATTGTGCCACTGCTTGACCTTAGCTGCTGCTGTGGCTGCTGCGGTGCCCTCTACACTGTGTCATTGTGCCACTCTGTGGCTTACTCCTGTTTTGCCACCTCCAGAATGTCATTGTGCCACTGTCTGACCTCATGCTGCTGCTGTGGCTGCTGCCGTGCCCTCCACACTCTGTCATTGTGCCACTGTCTGACCTCATGCTGCTGCTGTGGCTGCTGCCGTGCCCTCCACACTGTGTCATTGTGCCACTCTGTGGCCTGCTCCTGTTTTTGCCACCTCCAGAATGTCATTGTGCCACTGTCTGACCTCATGCTGCTGCTGTGGCTGCGGCCATGACCTCCACACTGTGTCATTGTGCCACTCTCTGACCTCATGCTGCTGCCGTCACCTCCACTCTCTGTCATTGTGCCACTCTGTGGCCTACTACTGTTTTGCCACCTCCAGAATGTCATTGTGCCACTGTCTGACCTCATGCTGCTGCTGTGGCTGCTGCTGTGCCCTCTACACTGTGTCATTGTGCCACTCTGTAGCCTACTCCTGTTTTGCCACCTCGGGAATGTCATTGTGCCCCTCTCTGACCTCTTGCTGCTGTGGCTACTGCCGTCACCTCCACACTCTGTCACTGATGTTGCCACCTGAGCCCTCAGCTTGTTTTTTTTCCAGCTGTCGCTGCCATGACTTTATCAGGCTACATTCCCGCTTCAGTTTTTTGGTCAGTTTTGCCCTCTTAAGTGCCCAGGGAATTTTATAGTGAAGCGATTCTAAGAGCGGCGGCAGTCATCTGCGTGTCATACTAAAACACAACATTGTATGAAGACCAAACCAAGCTCCCTCTGCATATTTAAGCATGGCACAATGTCCTACAGCACCCTGCAGGCTCTGTGCAGCCTGGAAATAGCTTTTTTTTAATGCGATTCATCCCGAAGCAATTCGGACCGAAACAAATTTTGTCGGAAAATTCGGCGAAGTCAACGAATAGAATTTTTGAGAAATTCGCCCATCTCTAATCATGACCCTTTTATTATTATTCAGTCCGTGAAAGAGCTATTTTTCCAAAGGAAAGGTGATGAATATCTGATCGCTGGAGCTCCTGCTGCTAGCACCCCCTCTCCTCTTTAGTGGTTAAAATGGATTCCCCATCACCCTATCCTCCAGGGAATAGGTGATATAATATCTTTCATGGTACAACCCTTTTTATATACTGTTTCCAAAAGTTGTAGTATTCCAAAAGTTGAAAAAGACCACTATAGGTTAGTATATGACTTTGGAAATAGTGGCCCACATGAGTTCAGTAGAATGAAGAACAGTTACCAGTTTGCAGCATCAATGACCTTACCTCAGAGATGAAAAAGAAAAAAAATCTCAATATATGATATTATATATTATACGCTCCAAAAGTCATTTGTGTTTAATGGGCATGGTGAACCAAATGTTCTCTTAGTAAAGTAAAGTTGTCCAGCTTTGTCGGTAATGGTGGCTAAGGTTAAGTTAGAATCGGAAGACAGAAGCAATATGGAGCAAGTGGGTGGGGTCAGTAACATTTGAGCAGATACAACAGCAGAAGACAAAGCAAGATAATTGTCAGAACTTAGGAATCTGAATAAAAAATGACTTAAAAGAGGTCAACACTTACAGCAAGTCTAATATACACTAGAAATAGCAATTAACCATTGTTATACCAGACTGGTGCCAGGTACAGATATAATTGAGGCAAGTCAAGAGGAATGGTCACATTTAGGCATATGGGGTATGTAAACGCCTAACTCCTGTGTCATGACCGCCCCTGCTCGGGCTTTGGCACAGTCTTCTGTCCATAAGATAAGGCAGAGGATGCACTTTTGGCCATGATCTTGGTATTGTATACATATTTCTGTGTTTCCAGGTTCCCTGCCACACCCATCTGCTGCGGTTGGCCTTGCGCCAAGTGGCAGGTAATTTAGACGAGGTGTGATTGACAGCTGTCTTCACCACTCTTGGTGTGTTCTGGATGTCAGGGAGCCGGTCCAGTTACACTGTGGAATGGGTCCCTGACTTCCTTTTTAAGATCCCTTCTGGCGGGAGTTTTTTGCTGGTGATAGCCTTGGCTTAAGATGTGTGGTTGTATACCTTTTGTTTCACTTGGATTTCTGACCTTTTTCCTGCCTGTTGTTGTTTTCTGCCTGTTGTTTAAAGACTGTTTGCTCTTCCTGATTCTGCTCCATCCCTGCTGACTACTCTGCTATTATGTTTGTCTGTCTTGTCTGTTTTGTGTTTGCAAATACACAGGGTAGGCTTACGGTAGGGTCGGCAAGCAGGAAGGGACGGCTTTGGGGGACTTCGTGCTGTATTTTTGTCCCTGTAGATCTGGGGTCCCTTGCATCCCGTATTTATAATTGTAATTACTGTAAAAGCTCAGATTTCCCCTTAAAGGGCCGTTCACACGGCTTATTTCAGGGACAGATTGCAGCCGTATTGCGTGCCGTACTGCGCTGCAATACGGCTGCAATCCGTTCCAGCCATTACGGTAATCCACAGTTCTCATAGAGAACTATGGATTCCGTCTCTCCTCCCCGCTCGGCGAATCCTCCGGGCGGGGAGAAAGTGACATGTTCATTATCCCGGCGGAATACACGCCGTGGATAATGAAAGTCTATGGGGCCCGCCCCCGGACCCGCCCCTTGTTCAAGCCGTATTGCGGGCGGGATCCGTCCCGCAATTACGGCTTGAATAAGCCATGTGAACCGGGCCTAAGAGTGAGCAGAATAAATACCCAGTTAGTACAAAATATCTGATTATACAAATATTACTTCAAGGGTAAGTTCACCCAATGGAACTTAACGAGGCAGTAAATTTAGATTCTACATTGGATTACACGTTACAATCCTCATGTAAATCACCCGCCATTCATTTGAAAGGCCAGTCCTTGCTGATGTTCATACAGTGGTCTACAGCATGGATTTTTCCACACCACAGACTTCAAATCCATGGTGCAGAATAAAAAGAAAGGACAGAGCAGGAGTGACGTAAGTTAGCTCACCAACATCCAAATCAGAGGCAAATATCACTTCTGTGAAGTAAAAATTCACAACAGAAATTCGAGGTATTGCTTTGGATTTCTGCCGAGAATTACACAACGGATTCTTCTGATTGGTGAAGTCCAACATGTGAACATACCCTTAGGTCAGCGTTGTAGAGTAAGACATGATTGGCATGTTACTTTGTTTCCTCTGATTTGTCAGGGCTATACAATGGAATAAAAGTGCTCAGTTGTGCAAGTGTGCAAATAGTGCAGTATTATTAATGCAGTTTAAATGTGTTTCTGTTGTTTTTCTAATGTAATTTCTTCATATTGTATGTAAAAAGCCTCATCAGTTTTGTTTATTTATGTAAGCTCTGATTCTGCTTAAAACAGAAATATTTTCAAAGGACAAATGTGTTCAAAGATAGCCAGCTCATAAATGTACTATAAATTACTTATAAACATAGCATAAGCATGACAGTTATTTTTTCTCTCTCATAAATTAGGGATTCAGAAAAAGTCCTAATATCTTCTCCCTGAAATGAACCACAGAGAGCACCATGTGATATACTGCTGCACTAACCATGCACAAACACGTGGAGCAGTGCCTATGTCTGTTGGCAAATACAAATTTTTCACTCAGCAGGAATAATCAGAGTTAAGTTGACTGAAAAAATAAGAAATGCTCAACAGCGCATAGCAACTCAGCAGGCAACTGAGGAGTTTAAAGCTCCAGTATTTTATCTTTTTTTGGTTAAAAAAAAATGACAGTTTATGAACTTTACATTTAAGAAAACACATTTAACCTCTGTTTAGCTGGTTCCTATTGAACCTGTAAATGTTCTCAGTCTGAACTATTGTCTCCACACAAGAAATCTCTTGGTGCCCAAGCCAGTGTTTTTAAGGATGCACCCTCATTATTTTGTGTACTTTTGGCCATTAATATATTCCGCATACAAGAAAGCACGGTATATGCATGTCCCACAGCAAGTCTATTTCTGGGAGACAGATATTATGCAAAGAGGAAAAAGAAAGGGGGCGCACAATAGCGTTATATTGTAACTGGTAAAATGGAAAAGTAGAGAGAAATTTTCTCACCTTCTAGTGTTGCGCTTTTATTATAGAGGCACAACACTCATAAGCGCTTGCAGGGCTATTTGTACCCCGTAGCCCTTACTACGGCAGCCGATGGTCTCTGTGGCTCCGCTCGGATGACCGGTAGGAGAAAAAGCCACAAAATGGAAAAAAAGAAAAAAATGGACCCGGCGCACGTGCAGGTGTAGGTAAAAAAGCCAAGGCTGAAGGCTTCTAATTTAAAAGTTTTTATTATTAAAAATGTCGCGGCATTACCGAGACAAAATTAAAAACATAGGAACTTAAAAAGGATGAAGCGCGGGTACACGCGCGAAACGCGTAAAGTCCTTTTAAGTTCCTATGTTTTTTAATTTTGTCTCGGTAATGCCGCGACATTTTAAGAATAAAAACTTTTAAATTAGAAGCCTTCAGCCTTGGCTTTTTTACCTACACCTGCACGTGCGCCGGGTCCATTTTTTTCTTTTTTTTCCATTTTGTGGGAGACAGATATGGTACCCACAACAATCAGCACTTCCCTTTATTTCAGGGGAAATCAATCCTATGTAGTTAAAGGGGTGTTCTCACTTTGCTGATTCACAGAACCTTGTCTTCACAGCGAGTTTCAGGCTCAAACTTCCTGGTAAGGCTGTGGGTGGTTCTACAGCAGTGATTGAAATATCAGCTCTGCTATTCCTAGCTAAGCCTATTAAAGGAATATTTTTAACAAAAGTGTTTAACCCAACAGCCATAACGTATTAATATTTCCTTCCAAATAGACATAGGAGGGCTTATTTTTTGCCGTATAAGATGTACTTTTTAATGGTAACCAATTGGCACCCTGTGATTTTGTTATGGGGAGGTGGGGTGACTGGAAGGAGAAACGTTGTGCGGCAACATCCCTCATAAATTTTGACACTGCTGCTGTGATTTTGCGGCAAACATCGCGGCAAAAATTGCAGGAAAATTGTGATTTTTGCCACATTTTTGTGCAGCAATGTACAGTATTAATTGCTGTGCCTTCCTGCACAAAAAAACACATTAAGAAAATGCACCAAAATGCGCTGTGTGAAAGTACCCTTACAGCAGGGATCGGAGCTGTTACCAGTATGTGTCAACTGTAATAATCAGCCAGGACTCACCAACTATGTAGTGGAAATACTGAGTAAGCCTACTACATAGCTCCTTAACAACAATAGGAAGTGCCCCTACAAGCATTGTTGGTAAGGAGTTAAACAGCAGGGCAGAAGACTACAGAGCTCTAAAGATGGTCGGTAACTAAGGAAGATTATGTACACAAGCAGGAGATAAGATCTAAGCAATGAATTTGGTAATTGTCTATATTTACCTTTGCCTACATAATTAAAGCTAATGTATGTGGTGAGAATACTTTTTACAAGCATTGTAAGGGGCCCGTATAGGATTTCTAATTAAGAATTGTCACAGAAGGTAGTAAATAACAGTAGACTTTTATTTTTACAATAAAGCCCACACAGCTTGTGGCTGCAAAACATAGTACTGTAGCATACTAAGCTTGATTGATGCAGAAGCAGTCTTTTAACCCCTTAAGGACCTTGGACATATGCCTAAGTCCAGGTCATTTGGGGGTTAACGCCCCTGGACGTATGCACACATCCTGAGGATTGCTCGAACTCTAAAACAGAGTCCGCCCGATTGCTGCAGTATGTCAGCTGTATATTACAGCTGACATCCCACAGCATCGGCCCAACAGGTCACGATAACTAAGGGAGGCACAGGAGTAGCGATCTCCTCCTGCGTCTCTGTCGGCAACAACAGCTGCATGAACGTGCGGCTGTTGTCTCCTGACAGAAAGCTCGGAAGGTAGAGAATGCCTTCCGGGCTGTCTGCGATGTCACCATCCCCAGCTGTGCCCTGTGGGCATGGCCGGGCATGGTGTCGAACAGTTGCTATGGAGACCAGTACACAGCAATAAGCTGTGTATTGATTTCTATTGAGTGAGTGATCTGAAGATCACTCATTCAAATCCTCTATGGGGAAAAGTAAAAAAAAAGTGAAAAAGTAAAAAAAAAAGTGAAAAAAGGTGAAAAAACCGTAAAACACAAACACGAAAATAAACACGTACATCGCCCTTTTCCCCTTTACAAAGATAAATAAAGTACTAATATTTGGTATTGCCGTGTGCATAATGACCTGCCCTATAAATGTGTCATGTAAATTAACCCGCAGGGTAAATGCCATAAAAATAGAACAAAAAAAACAGAATTGCGATTTTTGTTTATCCCGCAGCACATAAGTCGTGGCAAAATGGCCTCCAAAATAAGGCATGTGAACATACCCTAGTGCTAAAAAAAAATTTGTGAAACACCCGTGGGGTCGATATACTCACTGCACCACTAGATATATCCCTTAAGGGGTTTAGTTTCCAATATGGGGTCTTTTTAGGGGTGTTTATTAAGTTTTAGCACCTTAGGGTGTCTGCAAACCTGAAATGACGCCTAAATAAAATCGTATTAACTCCTTAACGATCGCCCTCCGACTTTAGACGTTGGTTGGTGCGGGTCGTTCGTCTGCAGCCCTGATCCCAGAGCATCCCCTGCGAGCACCGTGCAGCGGGGGAAACCTCCGCATCCCGGTGCTTTAACCCTTTGATTGCGGCAGTGTGTTACCGCAGCGCAATCAAAGGGTTTCCCTGCTCTGTCGGGTGATCGGAACGCACGGTGACCCGACAGAGCCCAGGGAACGGTTGCACAGTCAGCTCTGGGGACCTAGAGTGGCCCCAGAGCTGTCTGTGTAACAAGCCAGTGACTAGGACACACTGTGTGCTGTCCAGATCACTGCCTGTGTCAAAGTGATACAGAGTATAATGTATTAGCATATATGAATATGCTAATACATTACTAAGTGTTAAAAAAAAAAAATGTAAAACACTTCTTCCTTCATGGGTTTTAAAAAAAACTTTAAATAAACTATAAAAATTGTAAAAAAATGAATAAAAAAATAAATAATAAAATAAAAATAAATATTTAATAAAAAATAATTTTACATATATTAAAAAAAAAAAAAAAAACACGACACATATTAGGTATCCACACAACCGTAATAACCTGTAGAATTAATCTAACAAGTTATTAAGTGTGAAATGTGAATGGTGTAAAAAATTAAAAAAAAAACAAAAAAAATTTAAAAAAATTAAAAAATTCTGCAATTATTTATAAGCGAATTTAAACTATTCATAAGGTACAACTTGTCTCGAATAAAACAAGGTCTCATACAACTGCGTAATTGAAAAAATAAAAAAGTTACAACTGTTGAAACGCAAGGAGGCAAAAACAAAAAAACAATGTTCTGGTCATTAACTACTTTCAGGTGTTCGGCTTAAGGGGTTAAAAATGAGACCCCAGAGTCCTGTAGGTGCTCCTCCTATTCTGACACTTGTGGTTGAGCCAAATAATGCACTAGGACCACATATGGGGGAATTGATAATAAGTTGCATTTACCTGGTCATATTTACCGTGTTCCAGTGAATAATGTATAAATATTGGAAATCTGCAAAAAAAAAGTGAAATTTTTTAATTTCACCTCCACTTTGCTTTAATTTCTGTGAAATACCTTAAGGGTTAACAAACTTCCATGCCCCTTAAGGCTACTTCAGAACTGGACCGATCACTAAAGAAATGTATATTACAAATTTTCTTGAAAATGTGAGAAATTACTTATACATTTCTAAGTCCTCTAATGTTGTAAAAAAATAAAAAGATATTTAAAAAATGATGCCAACCTATAGTGGACATATGGCAGATGCTAGTTGTAAACTATTTTGTGATGCATAATTATCTGCCTTGCACGCAGAAATTTTTGAATTTTCAAAATGACAAACTTTTCAAAATTTTCACAAAATGTTGATATTTTTCGCAGACAAACAAGGATTGAAACAATCTCTGAATCACATGGATAAGTAAAAGTGTGAAAAAGTTATTCTCACATAAAGTGACACATGCCAGATTAAAAAAAATAGGGCTGTGTCAGGAAGGCCAAAACTGTCTGGGTCCTTAAGGGGTTAAAGTTCTCTAGTGATTCTTACTGCTGGGGACAGGGCAACACTCGAGATGTCAACTGTGAGCCCGGTTATATTTAGAGTTGCTGTTGGCGTTCACTTGTTATTTAGTGCTCACTCAAGTCCTCAATATACCCCTACCTAAATGATACACAGAGGGTTGCAGTAGCAAATACCCTTGACAGAGAGTTTTAAATCATGAATAATACCAAATCTCAGACCACAATATGTGGCCATACAGAACCACCTGAAGCCCTAAGTGAAGGGGGACCATGACTTTGGGAGGGGGAAACCTAGAGCTCCCGTATAGTCTGGGAGTTTTTGGCTGTATAGCTGTAGGTATTTAAGCTGAGGGTTTCAGTGTATGCATAGTATATTTATTGTTAGTAGCTTTGAGCAGAGGGTATAGGTTTTGAGAGGGCAGCTTATGGTCCCTGCATTGTGCTTAAGCTCCCGTCTGTGTAGTTTATAGGTATGAGCAGGGGGGGGGTTGTGATATAAGAGGGAGGAGTGTGTGCATGGGGAAGAGTTTTACTGTGAGGTGGGTGGGGTTTAGCTATAGATATAACTTCCGTCTGCTCCTCCTCTTCCTCTTTCTTCTCACCAAGAAGCAAGGAAAGATGTCCCTCCCACCCGCCCCTATTTTAATGAATGCTCTGAAGCTTGTGTTTAGCTATGATCTGTACAATGGTGAATGTATTATTGTATTGCTTTATGTTGACTTTATTATATACCTGGTTTAAAAAACAATTATTATGACACTGAGTACTTGTGTTGGCATTATCTGTTTAAGCCCAAGGGAAGGGCAATCCTTCAGCCATGGTTCCCTAGAGGTTTCCTCCACAGGGGGTTGTCTTCTCCTGAGTGCTGTAGGATGACTCCTAGTGAGTCTGGAATTTGCTACTTGGTAAAAAAAAAAAAAACAAAACAAAAACACACATAAAAATATATATATTATATATATATATATATATATATATATATATATATATATATATTAATCGTGGTATTATAACCTGTCACAGCCTTTATGTTGCGGGTCAGGAGTCAGGTGGAAGTTGCAGGTCAAGTTATGGTGGACTAATTTTAACTAATAGAGGATGTTAAATCTCACGGTGTGAAGAGGCTGAGCTTTGGAAGTGGCCAGCCTTAAGATTGGTATAATGGTAATGGCCTCCAGGGGCGTGCACGGTGGTTAATCAGGAGTGAGGATCTTCGGTAGGGTCATTGGTGCCCCTAAAGTGTACTGGCTCTGCTTGAATGGCAAGCCAGAGCGTGCCACCCCTTTATTGCTGACTGGCCGGGTACTCCATGTCAGACAGCTGGGAACATCCCACAATTGCCTAGCACTACACCTGACTCCTTCCATGTTTGTTGTACTTATATGGTTTGAATAAAGCTGTGGCCATTTTGACACCAAAGGAGAATGTGTTTGTGCATTTATTCTTGGGTTTGAACTGGGTACTAGTTAGAGTGGGGGTTCATCCCATATCCAAAAGTCAAGTCCCAGCCCATGTTCTTTCTAGCAAAAGATAGCACTCTTAAAGAGGCCACAGAAGTAAAATAGTATCAGTTTCTCTCAGGTCAACAATAACAGACCATTTAATGTAGCTTTCACTGTATGAAGGAGGGCGACCTTCCTCTATAACTCACTCCCACAAACCCCATTTCTTTGTCCCAATATCTCCCACCAGTCCATTGGCTTCGAGGGCTGGTGCTCCTACTCAGGGACTACATTAACTCTCACAGCTCCCAGCCCACTGATAACTCCTCATCAGTCACTTTCCTAGGCAACAGCAGGTTTATCAGGCACTTCATGGGATTCCACTGCTCACTCACTGAATGACACCAAACCATGATTGTAACTTACCACCATCTAGCCCTGCACCTCCTTCTAATAATGTTGTGGTACATCAAATGTCACAAAATACCCAATAAAATTTTAAAGAGAAGACATACAGGCAGTCCCCGGATTACGAGCGGAATAGGGACTTTAGGATTGTTAATAAGTTGAATTTGTACGTAAGTCAGGAACAGGTATATTTATTAAATGTAATTCCAGCACAAAAAGTTTTTTTTTTTAGTTTTGGATAGTGCTGGGAAGTGTTTTTATATTTGTTTTGCTGTCTGTGCCCCTGTTAAGAAGATTTTCACCTTATTTTCAAACCATATGCTGCTGTGGCTTGCTGGAACTTGTCATTCCACAGCTACTATCTGTTGTGGAACATGGAACTACAAGTGCCAGCATGCCCCATTAGTCTCCGTTTGTAACTAGGGGAACAATGTAAGTTGGAGACTGTCATTTTTCTTTATCAGCCGTTCATAAGCCGTACCACCTTTTTTTAATGGGACCCTAGATGACCAACTGTTCTGTCTTCTCCTTATCTCAACCTTGTGTTTTTAGATGTTATCTTAGTTGCAACAAATATCTCAAGTTGTAAATATTATATGCCAGTATTATCTCATTAGCAGATGTCTCATCTTTTTGAAATAGTGTTCATTAAAGGTGCTGCAGAAATGTTAGACATTATATAATAAAGTACATGACGTACTATATCCTCTTCTTTTATGAAGACGCTAGAGAATAATATTTTAAACCCTAGTTGGTGGTAGAGATCTGGGGTGTTTTCCATAAACTGTTGGAGAACTCTTTACAGTTGGTTTCAGAGAAAAACTGGTCTACTAGAATATCCCAGCTACATACAGTACATATGGTGCATTATAGCTCAAAGTAGATGTTTTATTTCAGGATCAGAATTAATTTAGAGTGACATTGCCCAAAGATTCATAGCCATTAAGTCCAAATAGATGTGAATGTAAATGAAAAGTTTCAATTCATAAACCATGTAATGTTAATATATTACTTTTTAGTAAATTGAGTATTAGATGGATAAGATCAAATGTTTTAGTGGTGTTAAAAGGGATGCAAATAACAGAAAGATTAGTCATCCAACACTGGAAGGAGGTAGAACATCCTAGCATTGAGACTTGGGTTCATGCAATTAACTATTTGGAATGTGCTAAAAATGTATGATGGAGGTTCAAGGGAAGGTATAAAAACATCACGAAATGTAGTGTAAAAATATGTAAAATAGAAAAAAATCTGTAGTACTCATGAAATTTCACTAACTGTTTTTTTTTTCTTCCTATTCACTTTGAGGAAAATGGGGTGGAAATTAGCTTCATAAAGTGGATAGCTAATGTGATAATTTATTGCGGAAGTATTATATGTAAAAGTATAATTAAAATGTGGTATATAACATAAACTACTTTTCTGCAGATATTTAATGTGTTTGTTTCATCATTATGAATGTCTCTCCCTTACCTGCCAGTGTGAATCTTGAAATTCAGAGAAAAATGGGACATTATTTACTTAAAATCACAGAAATACTGTACAGCCATTCTTATTGCACAATAGTAGGACAAAAAAACATTCCCAGAGGGAGGCAATAAAAGCCACAGTGCTGCATGGAAGAAGTTGCACACATGCAGAATACTGATGAACAATCTCTATCCATGAGGGGGGCATCTGCTTAGTAAAAAACTGCACATTGGTTAAAAACCAGGTCAGACCAGTATGCAGGAAGCCACAATACATACAGGGGAGATCAAGTTCATCAAGTTCAAAAATCTTGATGAACAACCCACTCAATTAAATAGTATGGGCATCATCAATTGGTAGTAAACCAGTACGGTACACCACATGGAATTGTATGACTGACACCCTATAAAAGACTTATCTATATGCAAATGTAATAATAGCAATTGTCAGGAAAATGTCCGCCCCGCAGGCCCACTCGAGGGTCGACGGCCTGACTTGGGGTGTATCGTGATGTTGCGCTGCCTCTAAGGGTGCTCAAGGTCAGCCAGATACTGTTTCACCATTAACCCCTGTCCACACGGGCACAGGGAGACCCAGGGAGGACGAGAGAACACATTCCTCGCCAACGACCCGGCACAATTGGGAGAGATTTGTTTACCCACACTGGTTAAACAAAGTTCTGCCAGTCAAATAAGCTGCCACCAGTTTCTAGTTTGGTTTTAAGACCGGTCCGTTACCAACTTATAACAAGGCCAGGAACCAGCATTGGGGTAGCTATATATTATAGACCGAGTAATAGGCGTGTGAGGCCGATGATCAAGATAGATTAACTCAGATTAAAGTTCATAGATTTATTTAGCCTTGGAGGGCACACTAGACAGGTAATATGTACAGAATGATAATATATACAGGTAAGAGTCAGAGGTGCAAATATAAGTATGGTTACAATTCAAAGGCAGTAAGATGTGTCCAGTTACCTGAGATTGGCTTGGTTCTGGACCCACATGGGGGGTGGATGTGGCCCTGCGCTGCGTGGATGCTTCTGGAATGCTGGAATGATGTCAGGTACCCCCCTCCTGAATGCAACCCCGGGCCCACCTGGGGCCCCTGCTTGTATCTGTATAGGGACAGCCCATGTGGCAGCCCCCTACACTTCCCCACACACCCCTGGGACGGTCTACAAACTCCTCCGGCTCTGGCCATGCCATTTCTGACAGAAACACAAAAATGGACCATAACGCGGCAGGGCATTGGGACAGAAGCAGCTGGGCCTAACCACGCCCTGGTACCCCGCACCCCTATCCTATGTGCTCCCTAAGTCCAGTTCTCGATTTCTCAGTCCCCCTGCATCGTGCGAACATGGGAATGGTGGCTATATGCACAGGGAGTTTCAGGGAGTTTTAAAATATGAAACCGCCATAGACCAGTTAAAACGGGTCGCCTATGAAGCTTTATGAAATATCGGTGACTGGCCGGTTTGCATCTGTGTATTCAAGTCTTTGTGCTCCAGGTCTGAGAGAACACATGTGTCTTAGGTGCTAATTAATGGAAAAGAGGATACTTTTGATGTGGTGATCTCCCCTGCTGAGCTAGCTTCCTATAGAAGGGCATTTACAATGGGTATAATTGACCTCTTCCTCTCGCAGACCATTTGACTAAAGTTGGAGGGGGTGAATGATTTGTCATTTGTGAGTGAATTCTTCACAGCAATCATCACCTCTCATGGATTGTGGGCGAATGAGTGGTTTATCAGTATTTTTGCACTTGAGCAACCTCCCCTGTATGATTGTTTTTCTACATACTGGCGTGAATGGATTTTTACCCAATGTGCAAATATGTGCTGAGCAATTGCACCCGTCATAGAAAGGGTGTGAGTTGTTGTTCATCAGTCTGCACTTATGCAAATCCTCCCATGTAGCACTGGGGATTTTATTGCCTCCTATTGGGAATGTTTTGTTGTTCTGCCATTGTACAGTAAGTATGTCAGTGTGTGCAAAATAAACTGAACTGTATATACGCGAGTATAAGACAACCCGAGTATAAGCCGAGGCACCTAAATTTGCCACAAAAAACTGGGAAAACATATTGACTCGAGTATAAGCCTACGGTGGGATATGCAGCAGCTACTGGTAAATTTACTGCAATCACATGCTAGGATCACACTGAACACTGGTCATTTAAATAGATACTACCTATGCACGAAAATAATATATATACAGGCAGGTAAATGTTCCCCATAGGCAGGTGTGGGCAGGTAAATGTCCCCTGTAGGCAGGTATAGGCAGATAAATGTCCCCATATGCAGGTATAGGCAGTTAGATGTCCCCTATAGGCAGGGTTTCCATGTAAGCATTAAAAAATAAAAAATACCAGTACTCATCTCTCTACCCCACTGCTCCAAGGTGCTCCATCTTCTTCCCAGCACAGGGGGCATTGTCATTCGGCCGCGCAGTCTGCTTCCGGAGTCCTCTGCCACCAGAGGAGGCGCATACAGCTGAAGAGATCGCTGCCGGCGCCTGGGCCATGGCAGCGCCTGGACGCCGAAAGCTGACTCAAGTATCTTCAGCTGTATGCTCTTGTAAGGGGGGAGGGTTTCCCTTTAAATAGCACTGTCACTGTTTTTCTTAAATTCAAAATGTGTGTGGATTTGTTGTCGTGCCCCTCTCTTGTCTGTGTTCCCCTCCTCTATTGTGATGTCTCTGAATACCTGTTTGTCTTGTCTTTATATTGTACTTATTTGACTCCAGCACAACCAAACTTGATGGGAGCTTTGAACCTTGTTGGGTCTTACTTACTATTCCTCCTCCTCCTGATTGGTAAGCCAGCGAATCAGGAGTAGGGAGGCGAGGCAAGGCCGGTCTCAACTGCCGCTTTGTTGGGAGGCACAGGGAGTCGGTTTAACAAGAGAAAAAGGCGAGACACCATTGAAGAGTGATTAAGAAAAACAGGAGGATAGGAAAAGAAAGAAAACTCAAAGGAAGTGGAAAGATGCAGTTTTCTTGCATATCCTATTTCAAATGTTGAACTGTATTACAGAGACTCTCAGACGGATATAGTGTATGCTGTGATCCACCAGTTGTCTACTGTTGCTATGTTTCACTAAGAAAGGCAAGTTGTGCTATAAAAGAATAAAGAAAATTGAATAAGTAATTCTGGTGTTCAATCCTTATCAATATATTTTACACGCTCCCAGAGGAGGTGCATACAGCTGAAGCCATGGCAGCCGACGGCCGAGGAGGGCCTTTTCAGGACAAAAAAATGTGCTGAAAAACTCGGCTTGTAATCGAGTATATACGGGTAGTTCAATTTAATCCTCTTATCACAGATACATTTATTGCTATATGTTGTGTATGCTATAACAATTTATTTGATCATTATATGAGCAGTATCCTGTATTTTTTACCAGTTTTCCTTTTCTGCATGAATACTCTTTGATTGTCAGTTTTCTCATAGATGGATGAATGGTACAATCTTTAGGATGTGACCGACCAAGGGAAAGGAGAAAGGGTAAAGCTTGGAACAAGCTGGAAGTCAGGGCTAAAAAGAAGCACAATGGGGAAGGGTATGTTCACACGGCGTAATTGCGGTGTGTACAGTACGCGCCGCAAAACGCCAGGTGTGTTGGGAGTCACACTGATTAGTGCGTACTCCCGAAGCACGGGGGGGATGAGGGGGGTCTTAGACTGCCGGCCCCATTGACATGTATTACTCGCAGCACGTAATTGCCGCGAATGATTAACATGTCGCTTATCTCCCCACACATACAGTACGATCGTATTGTACGAGCGGGAAGAGGAGGCGTAACCATAGTTCTCTATGACAGCTATGGATTACCGTGATTGCGGCGTGTTGACTCCGTGTTTACATACATTTTTAGATGTGTGTTTGGGTCGGTGTTTCAGACGCTTAATGGACCCAAACATGCATCTAACAATGTGCAGTGTGTTTTACATTACTTTCAATGTAAAACACTCATCGGCGTTCCATTGAGCGATCGCCAGTGCGTGTTTACTTGTGTCTTTCAGATCTGTTCAAAGAACTGACAAGTCAATTCTTGATCCAAAAGACGCAGCAGACACCCTATTTAAAACTATAGGGTGCAGCCAAAATGCATTCAAACATACACCTGCGTGTTGGATGTGTTTTGGATCCGATTGACACACCGCTTTTGGAAGCAATTTTCGAATCCCTGATGGATCCAAAATCGAATCCAAAATGTTGTGTAAACATACCCTAACAGACATAGTACCATAGGTTTAACTTTAGGGGATACGGAGGGGACTGGTCCCCCCCCACTTTTTTCTGGGTGGGGGAAGGTCCCCCCCACTTTTTAGCCACTTCAATAAAAAATAATCCATATGAAAGCATGAGAATACGGTAAGTGGGGAGAGCAGAGCACAGAGGAGGAAGAAGTTAACCCTTTGCCTCCTATATTTCTGTGCATCCTTGGGGGACAGAGTAGGCAGCAGCCTCAAGTATCAGTGCAGAGTGAGAGCAGCGCTGATTGGTAGAGCAGGAGTCAGCAGGGGCTGCTTCACCAATCAGAACGCAGCTCACAGTCCAGCATACTGTATCTGGGGCTGTATCTTTCCCTCCCATTGGATACCACTTCCCCTATGCTCAGCCCTCATCAGAGAAGAAGAGAAGCTCATGCCGAATGCCAACTGCACCAAACTACAGAAGACAGGTAATGAGGGGACAAGGGTGCTAGGCATTGTGTGTGCATGTGAGTAGGGTATGCACTGTGTATGTGAGATGTGTATATACTGTACAGCCATGTGTCTAGCCATGTCACTTCTTTCCTGCACTCACGCGCCGGGGAAAATTAAAGTGAATGGGGCCGGCCCCGCAGCATTTTAGAAGTGTGGACTGGCCAGCGCGTACTTCTAGAATACCTGGCATGTAGCAAAGAGCACAGTACGTCCGCTATACGCCGTGTGAATGTACCTTAAGGAAACATTCATGCAGAAGATATGAATGCTGATTCTGGGACGGATTCAGTGCTGGATCTGCCTCAGAACCAGCGTCCAATCTGGACGGAAACTGATTTACATTATATCTTATGTAAAATCAGTGTTGTTGTACAGATGACACTGATTTTACTTGAGTATTTTCGGCACATACTGTCAGCACCTACAAAGAATTCTTCAAGGTGTTTTTACGCACTGACAGCACTAAAGGATAGGAGGCAGAAATCTGCCTCAGGCAGTCTGGGTCGTTTGCTCATCGGAATTCTGCATTTGCAAGTGCCGAATTTCCAACAAGAAAAAGATGCTGCCAGTGCTGAAAAACCGTCATGTGAGCTCACCCTAAGTGGGTAGTGTGCCTGTGTTCAATAGATGTATATATACACACACATTATCTGGTGTGCCTTATCTAATGTAGTTAGTCTCTGGGGTACGGTGTGTCATGTAATAATCTCTGGGGTATGGTGTAATATAATCTCTGTTGTACAGTGTGTAATGTAATCTCTGGGGTACAGTGAATAATGCAGTAATATCGGGGGTACTTTGTGTGAACTAATCTCTGGGGTACAGTGTGTAATGTAGTAATCTCTGGAGTACAGTGGGAAATGTAGTAATCTCTAGGGTGCAGTGAGTAATGTAATCTCTGGGGTATAGTATGTAATGTAATCTCTGGGGTACAGTGTGAAATGTAGTAATCTCTAGGGTACAGTAAGTAATGTATTCTCTGAGGTACAGTGGGAAATGTAGTAATCTCTAGGGTACATTGAGTAATATAATCTCTGGGGTACAGTGGGTAATGTAGTAATCTCTAGGGTACAGTGAGTAATATAATATCTGGTGTATGGTGTGTAATGTAGTTATCTCTGGATACAGTGTGTTATGTAATCTCTAGGGTACAGTGTAATGTAGTAATCTCTGGGGTACAGTGAGTAATGTAATCTCTATTGTACAGTGTAATGTAGTAAACTCTGGGGTACAGTGTGTAATGTAATCTTTCGTGTATGGTGTGTAATTTAATCTCTGGGGTACAATGTGTAATGTAATCTCTGGGGTACAGTGAGTAATGTAATCTCTGGGATATGGTATAATGTAATCTCTGGAGTATAGTGAGTAATGTAATCTCTGGAGTATGGTGTAATGTAATCTCTGGAGTACAGTGTAATGTAATGTCTGGGGTAGGGTGTAATGTAATCTCTGGAGTACAGTGAGTAATATAATCTCTGGGGTATGATGTGTAATGTAGTCTCTAGGGTATGGTGTAATGTAGTAATCTCTGGGGTACAGTGTGTAATGTAATCTCTGGGGTACAGTGAGTAATGTAATATCTGGGGTACTGTGAGTAATGTATTCTCTAGGGTATGGTGTAATGTAATCTCTGGGGTACGGTGTGTAATGTAGTAATCTCTGGGGTACAGTGTGTAATGTAGTCATCTCTGGGTACAGTGTGTAATGTGATAATCTCTGGAGTACAGTGAGCAATGTAATTCATTTCTATGGTTCAGTGTGTAATATAATACATTTTTTGGGTACAGTGAATTATATTATTTATTGAGTACAATGTGCAATTCATTTCTAAGGTGCAGTTAGTAATGTAATTTCTGTGGCCCCCATGTGTAACATATTTCATTTCTGGGGTGCAGTGAGTGATGTCATTTCTGGTGTATGGTATGCAATAAAATACATTTTGGGGTACAGTATGTGACATAAGTGATTCCTAGGGTACAGTGAGATTGGGTTCTTTTATTTTCCTCATTCTGTTGTGTGTATAACACACGGGGGATGGGAGGGGTTTAGCGAAATTTGCTGCATTGCACAACATTTTTCATTTCCATCTAGAGGGGGAAATATTATAGGTGGGCTGGTTCAGTTTCATTGCCAGGGCTGCTTTTTAGTCCTAGTCCGGCCCTGAACTCCAGTAATTAGAGAGCCACTCATAACCTTACAAAAAGTGTTTGCCAAAAAGTGTTTGCCATAAGGACTCCGCCCGGACCTCCTAGCTGGGTTAGAGGGGTTGCTTCACTGCAGGGAGATGAGGGTAGAGACGGGAAGGGAGGGAAAGTGAAAGGGAAGGCGAGTGAAGGAGGGAGGGAGGTATAGGAAGATAGGGGATGAGAGGGAAAATCGGTCCCCCCAACTTTTTTGACCAAAGTTACTCCCCTGCATAGTACCCTGGGTCAAATCAGGAGTGTTGGTTGGAAAAAGCAGGGAGTGTAAGTAATAATCTTATTCAACCTGTTCACTAGGGTCTTAGTAAAAATTTCAACGTCACTATTCGAGGAACTAACTTTTTCTTGCTTAGGAATTAATATTATCTCAGTCCTATACATTGATTCTGGATAAGATCGTCCCTTAGAAGCTGCAGCAAATACCTTTAATATTTAGCTTAACATTTTCTCATTCATTGTGTACAGTTTTGGGCACCAGTGCACAGGAAAGACATTGTAGAGCTTGAACAGGTACAAAGGCGGGCAACAAAAATAATAAAAGGACTGGGTGGACTACAATACCCAGAAAGATTAGCAAGATTGGGGTTATTTAGTTTAGAGAAAAGACGGCTTCGGGGGGACATAATAAATATGTTTAAATACATCAAAGGTCAATATAGAGATCCCAAGATTTATTTATACCCAGGGCTGTATCTAGAACAAGGGGGCATCCTCTACATCTTGAGGAACGAAAGTTTCTACATAAACATAGAAAGGGATTCTTTACTGTAAGAGCAGTGAGACTATGGAATTCTCTGCCAGAGGGACTTGTCATGGTGAATTCAATAACGGAGTTCAAAAATGGTTTGGATGCATTTCTGGAGCGTAATAATATAACAAGTTATAGTGTCTAGGATTCAGGAGAGGGGTCATTGATCCAGGGATTTTTCTGATTGCCAGATTGGAGTCAGGAAGGAATTTTTCCCTAAAATGAGGACAATTGGCTTCTACCTCATTGGGGTTTTTTGCCTTCCTCTGGATCAACACCTTAGCACAACAGGCTGAACTGGATGGACGTCTTGTCTTTTATCGGCCTTAGAAACTATGAAACTATGAAACTATGAATGTATATATCTCATTCAGCAATCAGTTGGATGCTAGGGATTTCTCATTAGGTAGATTTTAGCATGCATTCTCTATAGTAGCAATGGACATTTCAGTTAAAGAAATCCTGTCAGCCCCTTTATGCCGCACTCCCTATTACTGTGCATATGGAGAAATCTGTCAATCAGTGGTAGGTGGGTGGGGGAAAATCTGCATCTCATGAATACATCACGTTCCTGTCTCACGTCACTGGCATTGCACTTCAGCAATTAAACTGTGAGTTCTCTACAACCATTACATATTTAACCATCAGTGACAGACCACTGAAATTAGCATGTCTGTATCCACTTTATACTGCCCTCAAAGAGCGCTGCATCAAGAAGCAGACAAGCTCCCCTAAAATATTGCTCTATCCAACTCTCCTCAGCATATACCTAGAAAAATAAAGATTTCTATAAAGGCTGAAATCGCCTCCATACTTTTCGTCACCATTCCCATTTCATTTGCTTTTATTTTTTTTTTAAATGCTTCTTCTTAGTCATTTATTAATTCCGATATTAACTTTCTTGCAGGACTTTAATGGGATTTTCTATCCACAAAATAGATGAAAGCAGTGCATTCTGCATTTCTCAAAAATATTTAAAAGGCTCAATATATGCTCAGTCATTTGTGACTTCTATACAAAGAAAGCTCCAACATTTCATACTTTTGAAAACTACTAACCCTATCTGAAGGGTATAATGTGAATCTGAAGTCTTTTTACCTGTGTCGATCTCTATAAGATATCTTTTTATTTGAGGCGGCGTTTATACATTGTGGTCACGATTTGGTTGATTTGTGGACTGTGATTTAATTTTCAAAAGTGTTATTGTTATCACAGTTTTTTTTATTTCACAATTTCACTCTGCAAATATATTGACATTAAAATGAGTAGATGCTTCCCCGTTGCTTGCATTTTACAGTTAAAAATGCTTTTCTGTACAGCAAGTGTAAAGTTGAAACTTTTCAATTCCACATATGATTTGCTGACTTTTGAAGAAAATCACTATAAATTGGCTTTCTACAGCGCTTGACCTTTTGACTTTTGAACCATGGTTACCTAAGTCTTAACTTTGCTTGTTTAAGTCAGTAGCTATAGCATCACTCTGATCCTCTCCCAGAGGGGCAGGAGATTTATCTCTGTTGAACGGTTAAGCCCCCCTCTAGTGTTCATTGCTCATCACATTATTCCACCAGTGACTAGAAAATCTGACAACTTTTAGATTCCTACAGTGAAATGAAAAAAAGCTTGTCTAGATTTTTTAATATATCTAAATACTAAATGAATTGCGGATTTAATTAGCAATATTTAATATTCCAATTAATGTATTTTTCTAAGTTTTAAACATTGAATGAGATCAGTTTTTCTTATTTTTCTCAGTTTGTTGATTTGCTAACATAATGTGATTATACACAATTACTTGTAGGCAGACAGCTTATTTGAACTGTCAGTTTGACTTTAGGAAACAGAAGATGACCTAGTAAATTTGTGTGAACGCATGTAGGCATGTGGATTTTTCTTACAAACTAGTTGTAAATTGCTGTGGAAGTGTGAACTTTCCTCATTTTTCTTTTCCCAGTGAAACTTGACACTGACCTGTCATGACATTTCTTCTTTAGATAAGTGAGTAAATCAGTGTTCTGTTCAATGAGTTTTACACTAGTGTGACAAAAAAAGAGGAGAGTAAATACAGATTCTGTTACTTTTTAACAAACGCAAAAAATGGGAATTTCTTTTAACCACTGCATGACAGCCCCACCAGGTAACTATCCACAGACAGAGTGAAGGTAAAAAGATAGGAATTCATTGAATGTCTATTACATATACAGTTGAGTCACATTTTTATGACCACCAGCTGATATCCATATTAAGAATGTCGTGTAGCATGCTAATGGGCTGGGAGTCATTCAATAAGGTCTTGGTAGGCTGTCACAGGTATCTGCAGCAATATGACTGTAGTGTATCCCACAGCTGCTGGAGATTATGTAGGGGAGGATCTATAGAGTGGACATGACAATTAAAGTGGTGCCACAGATGCTCAATTGGGTTCAAGTCTGGAGAATCAGGAGGCCAGGTTAGTACTTGAAAGTCTTGGTTATGCTCTCCCAACCAATATTGGACCGTAGGACAATAATATGTGTGACTTATTGCATTGTCTTAATGGAAGATCTCTTCTGACCCAGGGACTACAATCCGTAGGGATGGGTGTCTGGGATCTGCAGGAATGACTTTATACTGAAACTGGTTAAGAGTGCAACTTTGTTAACATTGACCATCTGTCTGCTACAGAGCCCATAGGCAGTAAGGTTTACTGAATTGTTGTTTCAAACCTACATCTGGTAGCCCCCTAGTTCTTTTTGGCAGTGAGCTGCTCCACCTTTGTAGACAATGTTCACCTCTCATATAAATAGCATGTGGTGCTCCACAATTTCTGCATCACTTATTTGCAGTGTTGCCCTTTGTCCACTCATGATACACTTTCACGCCCAGTTCACAAACTGCTCAGTTTGAGAAACCCTTAGCCTGAAAGCCAATAATCATCCCTTTTTTCAGCTCTGATAAATTAACACTTTTACCCATGACAGGAATGAGGAGTATGTTTTCAAACAGCCTGTCGCACACCCTATAGATCCACCAAGCCAGCTCACGACACATGACTTCCTTCATGAGCTACTGCTGCCGCCATTAAAGTAGAAAGTGTTCATGATAATGTGACTCGACTGTGTGCATTGCAGCACTGTAATGTAAAGTTGCCCATAGCAACAATCAATTTACCTGTTCAATTTTTAAACCTCCTCTGGAGCAATAAGAGATTAAATTTGAATGGTGCTATGAATCACAATGACACTTTTTATAAGGTAATTTTCTAAGGAAAAAAAAGACAAGCAAAGAGCATTTCCTATGGCATGATGTCTGCCCAGAGCTGGTTATGGCAAATACTATAAAACCATAGCTTGACTGCTCACCGTTTGTGGTTGTACAAGAGGCACAATGGCTATCACGGCGTATAAGGAGAGGAGTGAAACTGAAATCCTAGATGTCTCCATTTGATTTTTCAATTTTCCAGTGACTATAGAGTTGTTATACTTGAGAGTCATCATATTTTCTTTACCTGTAATTGGATTTTACAGTAGTTATTACCTTTTACAGTTGTCGTTGAACATACAATATTTATTGGTTTCAAGAAGACCGTTGTATATTGAATCCATTGTATATTGAAACCATAACTGGGTTAACTGGGAATTGGTCTAACACCCCAAAATGTTACTCAACATAATGTAGAATGAAGATCAAAGATAATTAACCAGATGACTAATTGAGATCAATCAAGTCCTTATATATAACATCAGAAAGAACTGCTAAAATCTGAAAATGACTTTCTATTTTGAGTACAGTAGCTTTTTTCTATCAAGTAAGAACATGGCCTTGGTACAAGAAAGGAGGCAGGTTTTAAGAATATGTCAATTGAAAGCAAATTTTATTTTAAAAACGTTTTGATTTTTTTAAACTACTAAAAAATTGCAAAAAAAAGTATTTGAAATACCTAATAGAAACTAAGATTTTTTTTTTAATCACAGAGTAAAGATAATAGGGCACAGTTTTTAAGGCTATTGTGGCAGTATTGTGGTGCAATTTGTGTCAAAAATAGTGCCACAATTATTATGTTTTTTAGACTGCTTCTAGACAATTCTGTGCCTTGTTCGACAAATGTAAGCATGCCCTTAGTAAAAGGGGCTTGGGTGGCTCCGGAAAAGGGGGTGTGGCTTAGTGTGTGACACCATGTGCAAAAAAATGCACCAAAAGTTTGATGCAATTAGTGGCATAATGTATGCCAACAAATAGAAGGTTTAAATTTAGATTAGACAGATCAAACATGTGCCAGATTTCTCAACACTATGATAAATATGGCGCATTGTAAGACTGTTTAATCTAACTTTACATTTTCTAAGTGTTAGACAGTATAAATAAATTTGTAAATGTGTCATTTTTACTGCATATTGGACATTCTACCCCACAAATTTATATTTTTTTCAAATTCCCCAGTACATTATGTTGATTGTAAGTTAAACGAGACTTATGAAAATTCAACTCATCCCACAAAAAACAAGCCCTTAAGTGGTGATGTATGATGAATGTGCTATCTTGGGCCTCAGCGCAGTCTTCTGTCTAAAAAGTATTGTGGAAAATGTACTTTTGGCCATGATTTTGTGCTTGTTTATCAAGTTTTTGAGTGACTGCTGAACTTTGACAGCTTCTTCACCACACCCATCTACTCTTCTACTAGCCGAGTCTTAGGCTGCAGACCATTGAGACTGAGTTATTGACGGGTGCCCTAACCACTTGCCTTTCTTATTACATGTCTGTGTTCTGTGTGGTCTGGGTGTCAGATGGCCGGCCCAATCACGTTCTGGACCAGGACTCAGACATCCCTTAAGAACATCACTTCTGGTCAGCAGCGTTGCTGGTTATAATCCTTGGCTTGAGTTGGTGTGCGGTGTGTTCTATTTTGTATTACCTGTATTTCTAACCTTTTGCCTTCCTTTTGTCCTCTAATTCTGCCTGCAGTCTGTTACTATTTTGCTCTTCCTGGTTTTGACCCTTTTCTGCCCAACTATCCTGCTATTGTGTTTTATCTATCTTCTCTGTTCTGTGTTTGCACATACTAAGGGTAGGGATAAACAGTAGGCGGGGAAAAATTTGGGGGGCCTAGTAATGGACTCACTGTCTGTCTCTATCTGTTTATCTGCTCTGGGGGTCCCTAAAATGATGGAAAATGGAAATGGAAAAATAAGTTTATAATGTAAGGAGCAAAAAGTCACAGATTCACACATTGTTGCTCCAAAAGCTTAATTTTATGACATATTGGTGCTTATTTATTGGCAATTATTTTTTACTTCATGCATTTTTTATGTAGTTGAGAAATGAAAGCTAAACTCCGTATGCTTTGATGGGGTGAAAATATTTTGGTGGCACAAGGGGAACCTGTACAATATATGGCTGATTTGATTATTGTATGTTACAATGCTTTAAAGGGTATTTTTGCCATTTCTTTGAATGCATTTATCTAAGATTGCAATCAGTATCTCTATATAAGCACAGTAATAGTGATATTGTGGACCTGGAAAACTTGCATTTGAAGAATTAGAGTAACTAGAAGAATAAGGCCATGTCTACACAGCACAGGATTACAGTCAGATTTTTAAGCGGATTCAGTATCTAGAATCCGCAAAAATCCAACTGTAATCCTGTGCCCATAGACCGCAATAAAAAATTTGTGCTGTACAGATCTACACATCACAGATTTTTTACTGAGCAATTTCTAAATCTCCGGTCTGCCATCAGAAGATAGAACATGTTCTATCTTCCGCCGGATTAGCATCGGATTCCCCTACAGTCGATTTTTGGCAAGAAATCCGAAAATCGATTGAGGTTTTTTGCGCAAACCTGTGCAAAATAATGGTTAAGCTTTTGAACGGCATTTTAAGATTTGCTGTGTAGACATAGCCTAATAACTCTGCAATGTTGAATGACTGTATTAAGTCAATTTTTACTAACTATTAAAATGTTATAGGATTTCCTTGGATATCAGGTCCCACATAGTCAAGTTTTTGGTTTTCCGCTAGGGGTAAGTTTTTTCGTAGTCCCACGTTAAAAAGCGCCCCAATGAACCAAAATAAAGTTATGGAGAGCACAACCATTATTACACCAAACAAGCAGGATAAAGGGAAAAAAACATACAACATTTAATGGTACTTGCTAAACTTAGGCAACAAACTTATTTTGTCCCCCGAAAAAATCAAGCTTTTCTTACTATCCTGTTTGAATACACAGGCCTTTTGACCCTTAAACCTCATCAAAACCCCCAAAATTAAAAAGTGGGGTCCAAAAGTAATTGATTTAACCAAAACATTTTTACTTGAACTGACCAATTGAATATCCCCTTCCTAAACGAGCATGGCCCCAAACCCGGCATGCCCAACCACATTTTTAAAAAGGGTTAAAAAGTCCAAAAAGGAAGTCTTTTTTTAACCACCAAAAATTTTTTAAGTTTGAAAACTTTTGGAAAAAAAATGAAAATACCTTTTTCTGGGAAAAAATGACCCCAAACCTGCTGACCCCACCATTTAAAAAGTGCCGAAAAAGGGAGTCCTTTAAAAATTTTGTAAATCTGAATAATTATTATTTCCTTTCCTTGGAATTTATGAAAACCTTTACCCCCACAAAAAAATGAAAGTGCCGGAAAAAGGATCTTTAAACCTTTGTTTCAAAATTTAAAAAAGGAACATTTATTTTACCTGTCCTTGGCCCCCACATTTTACCCCACCTCATTTTTTTCCCCCCACATTTAAAAATCGAGAAAAAGGGGTCTCAACCACCCATTTTAGTTTTCAAAATGGAAAATTACTTTATACTTCGATTCTGTCCAGGGACCCCTAGAGCCCCAAACACACCCCCACAATTTAAAAAAATCCCTAAAAAGGGAAGTTTTTTAAACAAAATTTTAGTTATAATTGAATTTATATACTTTTGGCCAAGATGATCCCAAATGTTTAATGACCAAAAATTTAAAATTCAAAAAAAAGGAGGGTTTTTTAAAATTTTATTTTATGGAATTGATAATACCATTGTGGGACAGTTGAGTGAAATTATGGTGAAACATTTAAAAAACCAAAAAATCTTTCCCCCTTTTATTTAATGGAATTGAAACCCCCCCCAAAAAAAAATTACATTTAAAAAAAACCCCCTGGGTGTTATTATTAAAGAGGGGGAAAACCCTAAAAAATCCAATATTTTATTTAGTAATTTTTATAATGTCATTGGACTGTATTTACGGAGTCTCCCGTGATGGTTATAGACCATAGTAATAAATATTTTTTGAATAAAAATGCTTTTTTTAATAATTATTAATACATTTTATAACATATGTTGAAGATTTATGAAGAGCCTTCCACCACCACAAAAAAAAATGGAAAGTGCCTGGTTGGATAATATTTTTTTTCCACAGATTTCTTGATAAATGGGCTTCTGTCTTCAAAGCTTAAAATAAATGGATATTCCGTCTCTCTATTTTCATGTATCATCCCTGTCAACTTGCCCACACATCTCTGACACACCACCTCATTCTTTATCCTGCTCCCAGCATACTTACCAGTTAATCAGAGAAAGAAAGATGTGCTACTAATGTCACATCAAATCAATAATAGTCTGTTCCTAAAGAAGTGGTAACAATCCACATTCTATATTATAATCAAGAATAACAGTGTCCAGGGCACCACATAGATTTGCACATCCCTGTAGACACACACACACATCTAAATAATTATAAATAGATACATATACATCCATAAATTTAGTGTGTATATATATATATATATATATATATATATATATATACACATATATATGTGTGTGTATCCATCTATATTAGTTCAAGCTGACCAACAACGTGAAGTATGTAAATATCATACAAAAGGTACTATATGTGTGTTTGTGTGTATATATATATATGTAGTGGTTTTTTTAATATATATGTATATATACATATATATGTGTGTGTGTGTGTTTATTAATATGTGTGTTTGTGTTTATATATATATATGTGTGTTTGTGTTTATATATATATATATATATATATATATATGTTCGTGTTTTTATATATATATGTATATATAGACACAAACACCACACACACATATATATATATATATATATATATATATATATATATATATATATATAAACACACATATATATATAAACACAAGACACACACATGTGTGTATATAATATATATTATATATATATATATGTAGTGTTTATATATATTTTAATACATATATAGATATATATATATATATATATATATATATAAAATAAACATATAGTACCTTTTATATGGTATTTATGTACTTCACGTTGTTGGTCAACTTGAACTAATATAGATGTTTACAAATTAAATATATATATAGAAATCATATCCAGTTGGTGTTGACTAGTTTTGCACTTGCAGGTTGCCAGTGTTATGTTTTTCTTTTAGACATCTAGAATCAGTGCGGTACCGAATTCAAAAAGTTGAAACATTTATCCAGAAGAGGGCACTGTCTTGTTGGAGATCATTGAAATTAGTGATGATGATGGTAATTGTGTGGTTCTTTATGGAAAAGAAAGAATTGAGAGTGGCCTATACAACATGAAGCTGGTACTTGAAAAATGCTACATATATAACATTTTGATCTAGAAAATAATAAAACTGTAAGCCCATATTGCAGTATTTATAGTATTTAAAATATGCAGTCTATACAAAATATACAGTGGTTTTCTATGTAGCAGCTTTTACTGCCATGTCATAGTCAAATGCAGAAATTTACCTTAAAGTATTGTAAATATGGATTTATGGAAGTCTTGCACATGAAGACATATTTAAACTTTTCTTAATTTTCAGTATTTTCATTTTTGCTTCCATTTTTAGAGTAGCAGAGATTACCCTTGTCTAAATGGATGTGCATAAGTTTTATCTAAGTTTGGCATTTGATAGTGCACACGTATTTCTAGATAAAAACAGGAACTCAACATTAATGAATACATTTAATATATTGGGGCACATTTATCAAGGCAGTTGTGCCAGAATTCTGGCACACTTTGCGCCAAAAATAAGGGTTTACATGCTACACACCACATTTATTATGTGTTTTAGACAGTTTCTGGACACTTCTGTGTCTCGAGCGTGGCTTCACAGAGAAAGCAGAGTGGCATGATATGCGCCAAAATTTTGGCACAATTAGAAGCATAAAAGAAAGTCTACTTAGTGGTGGTACAAAGTCAGACTAGACAGGATAAAGACTTTACCAGCAGTAACTCCCTGAATTTGAATATACAAATACTTTATGGTTGTATAAGTGCCTACGTGATCAGGATGGGCGTTGTAGCTGTAATATCCTTCTTATGACATCGATCAGTGTAACATCTTAATTTTGTTTAAAAGGGTTATTCAGTTCATTAATATGTATGGCTTAACTTTGGTCTAGGTTGTCAATATCAGATCAGAGGGGTCTGACTCTGCCAATCAGCTGTTTGAAGGGAGTGAGGTACTTTAGCTCGTGCTGGTTCCCTTCACTGTTTACACATCATACGAGTACATCACATCTCCATACTGTTAGTAGTGGCAGCTGGGCTTAAAGGGGTTGCCTCACTACATCGATTCATCTTACCTCAGTCCTGTTTTCTCATGTTTGAATTCAAAGGCATGTTTACTGGCTGCTACTGGTCTACAGTGATGAGCAGCTGAGGACACTAGATCTGTAGCTATAGCAACCAGCGCTGGCAGCCTATCAGGAGAGATTGAACAGGTCTGTAGCTATAACGACCTGAGGAGATGATGCAGCCCATACAAGTGGGGACATCTCAGAATAGGGAGAATACTGGTAAAAAGTTACAACTGTTGACACGCAAGGAGGCAAAAACTAAAAAATGTGCTGGTCATTAAGTACTTTTCATGCCTTCGGCTTAAGGGGTTAACATAAAAAGCAATCCATGTATAGAGACAACCCCTTTAACTTTAACTTTACAGTTCAGTCCTATTCATTTTAGAATTGCAATACCAGCAACAGCCACTACAAGACGTATAGAGCTGTACCTGGTAAACAAAAAAGTATCAAACAGCTATTTTGCAGGGTGAAGAGAGTCAGATCCCTACAGATCTAATATTGATGGCCTAGCCAAGAATGCTCCTTGTGTACTGGTGAACTGCAATTTATATAGCATTGAAGCGCAGCACAGGAAAGCCTTGAAGCATTTTTGTTGGGAATCAATCATAGATATTGGCAGAGAGCAGTTTTGTGAACTGTTTTTCTTCTTACTTCTGCTTCTCAAATATATCACAAACAATTAACATTTGTATGGACAAAAAATAAGTAATGACGATTGTACATAATAGATGTGTATATCCCTGAAAACTAAAATAATCACATAGCAGTTTTCACTTTCACTCTTTATGGTAATTGAAATCACAGTAATCTGCACAAGCTTTTCCAGTTTCAACAAAAAAAATAAAAATAACACATGCCTCCATTTTTTTTATGGACACTGGGAAAGCGTTCATTATTTTTATGTACTGTCTAGGAATTTACAGGTGATTGTCCATTGGCATTGAGACAGCTAGTGCCTTTTGTAAAAAAAATGCCTTTCCATATAATAACACACAGACTAATGTACTGGCAAATAGTCATATATCAACAAATAATGTGCACTAATATTACCACCTTAAAACATTAACAGCTCTAAAGTAAATGAAGTACAATATTTATAATATCCATAGATTGTTCAGAACAAAAATAAAAAAAACTTGCTATATACCTAGAGTGACTACTCACTAATTAAAGTCACATAGTGTAGGTCTAAAATTGTGTGTTCTTTCATTTCCTAATATTTTTTTTATAGCAGTGGCACCTCCATTTATTTGCTTAGCAATGAAATTAAATGAAAAAACCTCTGGCTCTTGCAGTCACCACTAGAGGGAGTTTAGGAGCTATATGGATACTGTTTGAGATGAATGTATAAGTAGCATAACGTAAACTCTCAGGATCCTTCCATTGATTGGTGCAGCCAGACAGATTTTTTCAGTTAAAACTATCTTTACACAGCTCTGTATCTGAATGAGCTGAATAATGCTGATTTTATGATACTTAGTAAAAAGTCAGCTTTGATTCCTGTTATAAAATGATTAGCAAGGAACCTAGGAACTATTTATATTATGGTCAAGAATTGTCTTTAAGAGGTTAAAGTCTATGATTTTGAATGAGACGATGAGAAAGAACATACCTATTTGATATGTATTCAAATATTCATACAGTATCAAGGAACAATAAATGAGAACAGTTTCTGAGAAAAAAGATCTATAAGATTTTATAAACTATAGTGAAATTGTATATGGTTAAGTTTTGGTTAAAACTATCTCTGTCATGTAGTTTGATTTTTTTTTTTTTCCGTTTGTTCCTCTGGAAGTTTACATTTATGTTTTTTTTCATCCACTGGTATTTACTCAATTTACTCAACTCAACTTATCATTTATCAAAACTATTTGACAGACAAACTAGCCTAGTTGTGCATAGCAAACACATGACAGTGCAGCTTCTGTTTTTAACACAGCAGCTGGGAAATGTAAGCTGAGCTCCGATTGGTTGCTATTAGTAACAAGGACAATACAGTACACATGTATACATACAGTATACGTGTAAGATCAGTGAAACCGTTAACATACAGAAACAACCCAGCAGCTCTGCAGATGCCAAGAGACAAACACTGAATACATGAATTATTTAAATGTGCATTACTGCTGTGTCTAGTATTCTTGAAAATCTGAGGACTAATTTTTGATCAAAATTGTTGTGCCCATCCACCAATAGAAAAGTGGCTTCGGTTCAGAAAGGGACCCACTTTATAGAAACAATCTAACCTCTATCGGTAGTGTTCCATACTTTACAGGGCGTGAGAGTCGCAGCTATTTATTTAGGTCTTGCACTCCACCCATTTATTCATGCTGGTTTTAATCAGAACAGGGTATATTGAGTCCTAGGAAGGCACAGAGAGAGATGAAATTGTGTGTTTAGAGTAGGCCCTCTTCTGAACTGATGCCACCTTGCTGTTGATGGATGGGCCCTCACAGTTTTGATAAGAAAATGTGCGCTAAGAGCCTCAGATTTTCATATATAATAGATTCAGCAGTAACGCATTTTAAATATAGATCATACTTTATATTCAGTGTCTGTCTCTTGTATGTAAAAAGCATGTACAAAGTGCTGCTGTTCAGTTCTGCATTTTATTTTTATAAACTAGACATGCACATGGTTTTTATTGATGGGAATGTGACACTGAAATTTTCATTGATTGCCAAAATGAAAGTGATTACCGTAGACATCCTTCTCTCAGCTCAAAGATCTTTGAAGGCTAGTGTTGAGCGATTATTATCGACAAAGTTGAAAATCGGAAGGTTTTTATGGGATCAAAAATTTTTAGATCTGCGATAATTGGGGCTAAAATTGTGCATATTATTTAAATCGCCCCAAATTTTTGGCGTTCCTGAATTTTTGGGCGGCCCAAATCAGTTAAGAATGAGCGGGTGAGATTGTGTGCGGTCATGACTGGATGTGTATGGTTTTGATTGGTGGAAAAATCCATGCCCCCTGTTTTAAATAGAACAGCTTTTCCTTTTCAGTCAGGTTCTCGTGTCTCATAGGAGTAGGACGTGCGCTCCCCGGGGCCCAAAAAGCCACGAAAGTTTCCCTTTTTCTGCAAGAAAAACCCTCTACTATTGCTGTGATCGTAAAATTAGTTATTCAGAGTTTGGAAGATTTTATGTGTTAGGTAGAAAATTTTTTAAAGGGGCATCTCCCGGAAAAGTCGGGGGGGGGGCCGGGGGGGGAGGGGGCCCCCGGGCGAACACAGACAATCTCTATAAAGAAACTGGTAAAGTTCCCAAGACTTAGTGTAGAATTGCACTGCAAATCTTTATTATTAACTTTTGCTTTTTGAAATATTTCCTGGAATTGGGACTGAACTTATATTAGATAAAATCATTTTAGTAAGGGGTTTCTCTGTGTTAGGTGAAAAAACTATTTTATTATCAGTATCATTTCAGTGGGTTCTTTTTTAATTTTACCCTTCCCCTTTGTTCATATTCCACCTTGCACTTAAATCTGAAAACAGCAATTTTTAAGTCACCACAGGTGAATTAAAAGGGAAAAAAATACCGGGTATTTACAAAAACAAAAACAGTTTCGTGTTTTTTGACTTCGGCCACTACGTTTTTCATTGACGCAGCTTCACGAAAAATATTAAAACAGAAATTTTTTATAGTCAACGGTAAATTGAAGGTGAAAAAAAGTACCGTGATTATACGAAAACATAACAGATAGTGTTTTTTACTTTGGGCCCTACAGCTTTGTTCATTGCGCAGCTTGCACTAAATCTGAAACACCAAATTTTATTTCACCACGGGGTAATTGAAAGGGAAAAAAATACATTTTTTTAAACCCGAATACATCTCAGATCGTTTTTTTTTATTTTGGCGCATCAGCTTTGTTCATTGACGCGCTTGCACGTAAATCTGAAACCAGCAATTTTTGTCCCACGGGTAATGAAAGGTGCAAAAAATACCGTGTATTACACGAAAACAAACAGAAACGTGTTTTTTGACTTTTGGCGCACTACAGTTTGTTCATTGACGAGCTTGACGTAAATCTGAAAAACCCACAATTTTTTAAGTCACCACAGGGGAATTGAAAGGGCAAAAATACCGTGTTTATACGAAATATAACAGTTATTGTTTTTTTCTTTGGCGCACTACAGTTTTTTTCATTGACGAGCTTGCCGTAAATCTTAAAACAGCAATTTTATAGTCACCAAAAGTTAATTGAAGGTGCAAAAAATACATTTTTTCCCCGAATACATTTAGATACGTTTTTTTTACTTTGGCGCACTACGCTTTTTTCATTGACGCAGCTTGCACTAAATTTTAAAACAGCAATTTTATAGTCACCACGGGTGAATTAAAAGGGTGCAAAAAATACATTTATTACCCAAATACATTTCGATAGTTTTTTTTTACTTTGGCGCACTACATTTTGGGTTCTTGACGCAGCTTTCACGTAAATGAAAACAGCAATTTTATAGTCACCACAGGTGAATTGAAAGGGCAAAAAATACTGTATTATCCCAAAAACATAAAGATCGTGTTTTTTGCACTTTTGCCCATCCGATTTGTTGATAGGACCCCTTGCAGTTAAATTTGAATCCAAATTTTGTTTTGATTAGAGGGATTTGAAAATAGTTGGATTTGCCATCTTTTAAAAAGAGATTTTCCCAAAACTTTTCCCTCCTTCTAAAATTTTTTATATTTTGAACTGGGCAAAATGCGGGTGGAAGCGAGCAAAGGGGGGGTAGCACATGGGGGTAGAGGTACGAGAAAAGGGTGCTCCTTTCCAGGCTGGCGACAACACGCACCAGCGGATGCTTTGCGGACCGTCGGGGGCCTGTATCACGGGGTCAGGGCCCTGTAAATCCAAAAACGAACGCGCCCAATCGTCCTTCAGGGGTTAATGAAACCTGCATCCGAGTTTACCCCCTCGCCTCCCAGTCAGGGCCAAAATGTCGTCATCGCTCATCCATCCGCCCAACATGAAGCAGCCCAAAGTAACTCTGTCCCCACCCTGGGATAATCCTTGTTGAAGACCTCTTTGATGAAAAAAGCGGTTGGGGTCAGAAGCAGTTAAAAGATCAAGAGGATGATTTATCTGCTCTAAACCCATTATGAGGACATCAGAGGAGGAAAAGGAACCCGGGTCAATGGGGCAAAAATCCCGGGGGGTTTGGCAGCGCCTTGCAGGCCCTTTGTTTGTAGCCCACAGCTTTGGTTTGCAAAATCAGGACGACCAAAGTCACCTGTTTGATGATGATGATGATGGAAACGACTTCGGATCCATCGGGTCTTTTCCGCAAAATTGTTGCGAGCGTTTCATCAGGGGACGAGGGGAAGACGGGGGGGTTAGTGTCAATAAGGGGTCCGCCACAAAAAGGGGGGGCCCGGTCGCAGAAGTCCCTGATATGATTCCGCCAGCCACGGTCAGCGCAAACCCCGTTTCCTCCTTTCCGTAAAAAAAGGTCCAGGCCCTCAAAACCGGGGCCCTTTCTTTGGAACCCTCTGATTCCCCCGCGTGTCTATGCCCTTTCCCATAAAGCAAAAAGTGGGCAAAAACCCTTAAGTGGTTAACCACCACCAAAATTTAGTCACATGCGCGAATGAGGGTTTAAATGGGGGGAAAACTTGGAAAAAAAGGCCCCAAACCGACCCCGGGCCCCCAAACCACTGTCACCCCTCTGTTCCGATTTCTCCCCCCTCCCCCACCACCAAGCGTTCCTCACTGCCCTGTCTTCGGGTCATGATCGGGGTCGCCCCTCTTAAAAGCCTCCACCGTCGCCCAAGTACCACCAGCACCCCCAAACCCATCCTACCCTTCTCCTTCCCCATTTTTGACGCCCTGCACCCGCACAGCGGCCAGTCTACAGCCAGCCTTCTGTCTTCCAGGTTTTTGGGGGAGCAGAAAAAACATTTAACCCAAACACCCCAAACCCAAAAGCCTGAATGTCGGCATTCCAGGTTTTGCCTTGGAAATGTTCCCTTTTCCCGTTGGTGGACACAGAGGGGTTCCCGCCACTCATGGCCCTTGCCTCCCCCCAAATCCCAGATGCGAGCAGGCATTTCTTTCCCAGAAAAAGCCGCCCCTCCCCGGGCCGCACGTGTCATCTAAAATTTAAGCGCTTGTCTGAACTGTGTCCGGAAAAGTCCTCTCACCCCCCGAACATGGACTAAAAAGCACGGGCCAAGGCCGCAATTTTCTGTGACAATCATGGGTGAGCTGGGTGGATTTTGGGGGGGTGAGGGTGGCTCCAGGCTCGGCGCACGCTCTTCAAAACCGCGGGGATGGGCAGGGCTTTTTCCCCCAAAGGGTCCTCTGGTGGCATCACGTGCCCAGAGAAACCAAGCCATTTTAAAAATTAACTGTTTGGGGAGACCGTCCCCCCGGTGGAGCTGGGGACGGCCTAAAGCAACGAGACCGAGCGCTGGCTGGGTGACAAGAACCTTGTCCCAGGCAAGGGATTGCGTAACGGCAAATTGTGCCGCCCTTAAATCGGTAGGTGGAGCACCCCCCTTGCCTGGCACTGTATGAACTGGCGTCCAAAATTTCTAAAGAGCTATCAGGTCTGGACTGTCTGCTGAAGAAGGCTAGAGGTCTGAGTTCGCTTTTCCCCGCCGTTCGACCCTGCTTCGTCCCCCTGGCTCGTTGCGCGCAGCTGGGCCTCCCCTTTTAAACCGTTCACTGTTGATTTGGCAACACGGGGAATTCCACCCCACTTTGCTCCAGCGATGTGGCAGCGCGCATCCCCTTTACCAGTAAAAAGTGACACTGGCCTGACAAGCAGCAGTGCGGCCCTCGGGTTTAGCCCCCGGAGGGGGGGCAGGTGAAAGAGCCTGCACCATCCTTGCCAGTTTTGAAAAGCCCCAAAAAAGGGCAGTGGGGGAAAATGCCCTTGTCAGATGGCATTGTGGTGATCTTATTCTGGAACATCGTTGTACACTCTAAAACAACAGGTCCCAGCAGGGAGGAGGAGACGGAACAGATGGGCAGGGACCCTTTCTCCCGTAAAATCACAAGGTGACAGTTTCACCAATTTCATCGTCTTCTTGGGCGTGTTCGGGGTCCAGGCTAGTGCAAGGGGGCGCATCGCTCTCGGGGTGCCATCATCTCAGGCAAGTCAGGGCTGTTTTTAAAGGTCCGGGGGCAGCGGGGGGGGAGGAGGAGGAGGGGTTTTCCCTAGCACTGATTTTACCGATCCCGCCTTGGAAAGGGTTGGCGGAATTTTTGAGGGGGGGGAAAGGAAGGAGAAGAAAGTTTGCTAGTGCCCCTTCCCCAGAGGCTTGGGAAATAAAGGCCCTTCTCACATGAGTGCTTGGATGCTCCATTTCCCCAACCCATGATCCTGCTTTAAGGCCATAAAAATGAAAAAACAGTTACTGGGTGGCCACCCCGGACCCCCGGGTAAAAAACAAAACTCAGACTTTCCTTCCACCCATCCAAATAGAGGAAAAATGCAGGAAATGGAGACCTTGCGTTTGGTCAACTGGAGAAATTTGTTCTGCTTCACGTTCTTCAAATGTCCTTTACCCCCCCCCTCCTAATCAAATACCAATTCCCCCACCCAAAAAAACAATTTACCCCCAACCCCCCCCAAACAACAGGGCACACATACAACACCCGAGACCCGCTTAAATCAGGGGCCGGGGTATTCACCTCAACCCCGATGTTTTTTGGATGTTTCCGGACCAAATTTGAAATTTGGGGGATCCAATGAACGAAAGGCCCGACTGGTCGCCCCGCCCTAGAGGTGTTGTCCTGCCAGAGCCAGGTCATATCTGAGCGGCCTTCAGCACAGCCGGAGGATTTTTACAGACAAACGCACCGGCTTTCCCGATAAGTGGTGTTTGACTTTCATCAAGATGATCAGGCATGGATCTTGATGATGTTTGGCCCCCAAATTGCCCAAAGGGCATGTTAGTTTTCTGGTTACTTCACATTTCCCTCCCCAAAAAGAAAAAGGTCCTCTTGAAAAACTTATTTTTAAAAATGTCATTTCTTACGCAATTTTTTTTCCAGTTCCAACATTTTATTTTGTGGTTTTGCTGTGGGAGACTGGAAAAGACACCAAAATTTCTGACAAAATATTCCCTTTAAAAACTTAAACTTTAGAATTTTTGCATTGTCAAGGTTTTTGGGGTATGTTGCCTCACAATTTTTAACAGTGGCTGGAAGTCATATTTAAATTTTTTTGGGGGGATGTTGCGTGAGTACAGCAAAAATTTGGTCATTTGGAACAGAAATGTGGCTTTTAAGTGGCATTTTCCCCACAAAATTTTTCAGTGGCTGAGAAAATCATTTTTTAAATTTTTTGGGTCATGTTGCTGTGAGATACAGCAATAATTATGGTCTTTTGGGAAAAAAATGTGGGTTTAAGTGGATTTCTCCCTCAAATATTTAACAGGGCTGGAATCAAAATTTTTAATTTTTTGGGGGGCATGTTTCTGTGAGATAAACTATAATCATGGGGCCTTTGGAAAGAAAAATGGTTCTAATGGATTTTTTCCCTCACAAAAATTTAACAGTGGCTGAGAAGATTTTTTTAAATTTTTTGGGTCATGTGCTTTTAAATGCGAATACTACAGGCCCTTTTTTAAAAAATGTTGTTTCTAAAAAACATTTTTTTTCACAATTTTCAAAAAATGGGTAGGGGGATGTTTTTTAATTTTTTGGGGCATTTTGGTGAAAAGAAACTATCTACAGGTCCTAAAATAAAAAAATGTTGTTTTAACGACTTTGTTTTCACAATTTTCCAAAGTGGCTCTGGGTCTGTTTTTTAATTTTTTTGGGGGGATTTTTTTTATGGGGCATGCCTATATACAGGGGCCTATTAAAAAAATGTTGTTTCAAAGACATTTGTTCTTCACAATTGTCAAGAGTGGTCAAGGGGATGGTGCTGTCAGAAACAGGAAAGGTAGGACACGTTAAGGACACATAATTGCAAAAATGAAATTGTTTTTGCAAGATCTTTAACATACTATCAAAACCCTGATTGAGACAACCATTTAAAACAATTCAATAAAAAGAAACAAAACATGGTGGGATTCCTCCTATTTCAAAAAGTGTTTCTAGAATTAAAGTACTAAAAAACTTGCATGTACAAATAGCTGTTAAAAAAATTCCTCTGAATTTTTACAAGGGAGGTGCAGGAAAACTTTACCCTATGTAGGTTATTCAGAGGCATGGAGTAAAAGTACACGGACAAGAACCCAAGTACAGAGACCATTTCCCCCACAGTTTGGGAAATGAGAAAAAAATGCCAAGAAAAAGGGCACCTGGTGTACAGGAGCTTAACCCCAGTATTTTCCCTGAAGCTCAATTTCCGACCTACGGAGGGGCAAGGGGTACCGGTCTTCTGTGTACTGGATAGGCTGGGTTCCACACTTCCAAATTTCCCCACTCTGCTTCAGCACGACAGTTTCGTTTTCTGCGTATCAGGGGGTTTTTTAAATGGTGTTAATAGTGCGGAGCCAGCCTGGGCCTCACCGCCCCACTGAAACCCGGCCGGGCATGCTGTGGCACAGGAAGGGATGTCAATTTTCCGTTAAAAAAAATGGGGGTTAAAGATTTTTTGCCCTTTTTAAAATTGGGGGCAACGGGTTTAAAAAGGTATTACGCGGTCCAGGGAAAGGTAAAGCATTCCAGTTAACTAAAATGGTGGTTGAAAAAACTCCTTTTTTTCCCGACTTTTTTTAAATTTTGGGGCAACAGGTTTAAGGGCATGCTGCGGCCAGGCGGGTTTTTTCAATGCCCGTTTAATAAAAGGTGGTTGAAAGACTCTTTTCCCCACTTTTTAATCTGGGGGGCAACGGTTTTAATGGTTACTGCGGCCCGGACAGGTTAGTCAATGTCCCGTTCAACTAAAATGGTGGTTGAAAGACTCCTTTTTTCCGGCCTTTTTAATTGTGGGTCAACGGTTTAAGGGTCTGTGCGGTCCAGGACAGGGTTTTTTCAATGTGCATTCAACTAAATGGTGGTTTAAGACTACTTTTTTCCCCCACTTTTTAATCTGTGGGGATGCAGGTTTTTAGGGTCATCTGGTTCCGGGCAGGGTATTCAATGTCCAGTTTAAGTAAAATGAGGTTTAATAATATGCCTTTTGGCACTTTTTAATTTGTGGGTGATGCAGGGTTTTAAGGGGTTTCTTGGTACAAGAAGGGATAGTAATGGGTGTGACTTTTTTTTTGTGGCTTTTTTTTAGCCTAAGGTTGTGCCCAAGAGAGCAGGGATCCATTTGATGTTGGGCTGTTAATTCCAGCTTTTCCCCCCTGTTTGGGTGTAAGAATGAAGGTGTTGTTTCTGTCCCATGCTTTAATGGGATCGGAGTGACGACTATCGAAAAACCTTATCGATGGTGGCCGACTATAGACTATCGCCCGATGTCGATAGCCAATGTAATCGCTCAACACTATTGAAGGCCTTTGAACTAAATGTTTGCAGAGCTCTGAAAGTGCTTAAATAGAGCATGTACTTGGTAGACACATTTAGAGAGGACCTGTGACATCTCCTTACATTTAATATATTTTAATGCTAGTATTCCCCAAGGGATTACAACTTTTGGAGCTGTTATGCAGTTCTTTTATTATTTCTTTTAGGAATGTATTACTGAATCTGGCAGCTGGGTGTAACTAACTGAAAGTAAGTCCCTGCACAGGCTGACATTATCCAATCAGTGCTGACAGAGTCACTGTGTGCAGGGCCACATCCCTTAAAAACTGCAATGGTAACACCCAGTTGACTATTCAGTAATACATTTCTAGAAGGAATAACAGAAGAAAAACACAGCACAGAGTTATAGAAGAACACAGAATTGTCATCTCACAGGGAACACAAGTATTTACTAAAGCAGACTTTTCGTGAATGGTCATAGATCCTCTGTAATGTAAGGGCCCCAATGTGTAGCTTAAAAGGTCTTTTTGATTCAAGGGTCTCGAGCTGAAGCGGAAAGAATGTTCTAGGTTTTCGTGTGATGTTTTTATTTTATTATAGCTATGAGTTGCCCTCTTGGCCCTAAATGCAGTGTTTTGAAAGGCTCTCAGTAATGTTTAAAGTTAAAGTTGTGTACACTTTAAAGAAAATACATGTTTATCCAGCTTCTTGTTTGCGTCTATTCTGCACTCTGATCTATTGTTGTTTTTTAACTGGAATATATGTACAGCAGTCTTAAAACATCTAGTCCCTAAAATCAAAGTCAAACAGTTTATAATGCCACCATTAAAACTATATGCAAAGCCTGTACAAAGTGTTATTTTCCCTATCAAGTGTATGATTACATCTTTAATACACATAAATACAGTTTCCCATTATCGTAAAAACTTTTATCTTCTAAATACCTAGGAAACACATTATCGCATCACTGAATAATGTTCAACATTTAAAGGTCTACATAAATGCATAGGACCGCAATTATTTTTTGCATTACCCTTTAAAGTTGTTTGTTATTTTTTTTTTGTCAAAGAAATCTTTTTGTGAGTTCAGTTCTCTTTTATGAACATCATTTTTGATTTTTATATATCTATTAGGATTTATGTTTGGGTGGAGAAGGAGGAAAACAATATTTGTAATCTCAGTGTACTCAGATAAAAAACATCCAATGGTAATTGGGTATCTCAAGGGTGAAATGTCACAGATGGTATAGAGAAAAAAAAGAGTAAAGTTGTTTTTTGCATAATAAATAAAAACAAACTTTGAAAACCCCTAAAATAAAAAAAAAATAAAAAAGTCATGTACATCTGTATCTCAGAGTATTGAAAAAACAAGAATCTGTGCTAACATCAGTCATGGTGCCAAAGTTACAAAACGTACAAAAGACAATTAATTATAATTTGAATAAATAATTGACAACTCGTAACCCTTATTTTATCTTTTTTACACAGTGGGGCACATTTATCAACAGTGTCAACAAGTTGAGTTGGGTCCGTGTGAACATGTGCTTTTGGATGCGTGTTTGGGTTCGTCTAGATGGACCCAAAAAAAGATCTGAAAATGAGCAGTGGTTTTTTCATTGCCACAATTTAAAAAAAACGTTGGCATTTACACGAGGATCGTGATGCGTGTCTCAATGCGTCTGTCGCATCTGCCTTTCGGATCCGTTCCAAGAATTGACATGTCCGTGTTGGATCCAATCGACGCTACGTTTTTGGATATGATTTTCGTGTCCAACATGGACCCGAAATCGTATTCAAAGACACTGTGTGAACATGCCCTAAGACAGTTTTAAGTTGGACTAGACAGTCTTACAATGCAACACATTTATTATAATGTTCATAAGTCGGGCACAGGTTAAATCTATCTAGTTTAACTTTTAAGTTGACTTTCTTTTTATGCTACTAACTGTGCCAAAATTGCGACACATTTTTTGGCACATATTAAGCCATGCCCCTTTTCACATGAAACCATACCCATTTTAGAAAGGCCGCACTCCTTTGATGGACGAGGTGCAGAAGTATCTAAAAACTGTCTAAAACACATAATGAATGGGGTGTAAAGCATGTTGTGCCAGAAGTCTGGTGCCACTGACTTGATAAATGTGCACCAGTATACTAAACTTAAAAAGCCATCATGAAATCTGGTGCTCTTTTATAGCATTGAGATCCTCAACCTTTTATCCAATTCCCTTGCAAGACTTATTGGCTTGATGGACTAATGCCCTTAAAGGGGGTATTCTGGTTCCTATAAAAAATAAATACTAAGCTCTTTTTGCCTCCATTCCACTGCTGGTCTCTCCAGTCTCCTGTTTACATCCTTATTGCTCTGAATGGGGACGTCGCTGCTGCAGCTTCATATTGGCTGCAGCATTCACCTGCCTTACATCTCCGTTCAGAACTGAACAGCCCACCTATACATTTGCACAATGCTCTTCTCCCATAACCTGCTTTTCCACCAGTACTTATGTCAAGCTTTCCACACTATTCTCAAACTCCCAACTCACTACCTGTCCTCTTAACCCAATATCATCCCACCTCATCCCCAACCTTAATACTGTGATAATCCTAGCCCCAATCCATATCTTCAACCAATCGCTAACCTCTGACAGCTTTCCTATTCCTTACAGTCATATTGGGTCTGAGAATTGTTTGTGTGTAATGGTAACTTCTATATGAACTGTCTATTGTTGGGGATACTTAGATGATAATGTGAATTGTGACATGTAGCTCTTGTTTTATGTTATTGTCCTTACTGTAGTCACAATGGAGGTGAACAACATAGTGCAAGAGGAATTCAAGCCCCATGAACCATGCAGCCAATAGAAGGTAATATGCATTAATATATGGAGCCCTTTAAGTAGAAGCTGATTGATTGTAAGTAAGTGAATGGTGGGCAGGTCTTAGAAATTGTGTAATGCTGGTGGGACAGATTGAATGCAAAGTTGTGCTGAGATGAGGAAGTTTAAAAAAAGCTGTGGCTTATAAGAGAAAATGCCTATTGGAACAGCAGAGATGTTGGCAAACAGACTGGGGCAGATGTATCAGTACTGGGGTACATTTAACAAGACAGTTGCGGCAGAATTCTGACACAGTTTGCATCCAAAATAATGGCATACATGCTTCACACTACATTTATTATGTGTTTTAGATGGTTTCTAGAAACGTATATGCCTTGTCAGACAAGAGGGGAGTAACCTTTGTAGGGGGCATGGCTTGTGGTGCAATGTTATGGAAAAAAATGCCCCCAAATTTTGCCACAGTTAGTGGCATAAAGTAAGCCAACTTATAAAAAGTGTAAAGTTCTAACATGTGCCAGATTTATGAACACTGATAAATGTGGTGCATTTTAAGACTTTACTGTGTCTAAGACTTAGGGTGCATTCACACGGCAAAGACAAAATACCGGTCGAATTTTCCAACTGGTATTTTGTCTTTTTTTGGCACATAAGGGGGTGACTTTTGTCTGCGGTTTGTGGATTCAAGCCACCCACCTTTCGCACCCACATGTTCATGTTCTGCCCGAAAACAGGGCGTAAGAATGAATATGTTCTAAGGGCGACATGTCTCATTAGGGCTGACCATTTTTTTAATGTATTTTGCACCAAAAATCTGTTGATGCAGTATTCTCTACATAAATGAACTGTTGTACACCAAAACTATGCGCATTTTATGCCAGTCATCGCACTTTTGAATGTTCCTAAAGTAGGCACATCAAATATGCTAGCAATGATATGATATGCGCTTTTTTTGGTATACGCCTAAATTAGGCGCATTAAATATGCTATACAAGGTATACCACACACCAGATTTTTGACAGGTTTCTTTATTCAGGCACATTATACACTCATTTAATGCGCCTTAAAATTGGCGTGCAAGCGCCTCTTTTCCGACATGTCGCCCTTTTTAGGAATGCCGGCGGTATCAAAAACCATCTGTCAGAAAATCCATTCAGTGGGGACTGCTGAACTGATTTTCTATTAAAATCAGGGTAAAAGGTTGACAGTCGCTTTACAGATGGTTTTCAAATCCAAAAACTGTCTTAAAAACCGACTGAAAATCCTTGTCATGTGGACAAGCTTAGACAGTATTGACAAATCTGCCCAATTGTCTAACTCTTCTATTGTACTAGAGGATTCTAATAAGATTGTTTGCCATCATGTTTTAGGCTCAGGGGACAGATATGGAGACAGTCTGACTCAAGCAGGTTGAAGAAGAGTGAAGAAATCAGGCAATAACTTTTAGAGGCTAACTGAGTATATTTGATGATAAGCTTTCAAGAGTACTAGCTCTCTTCTTCAGACATGGTGTAATACAAGAAACTGAAAATTCACAGACATTTTATACACAAAAGACATGGATCTTCAAAGAAACTGAGAATCTTTAAAAATAACAAAATGCAATGTAAGCAAGAAGTCATTTCAACAGGTCAAAAAAATAAACTCTGGAAACTTGTGAGGTGTGACAGGGGGGTTCATAATTCTTGTTTTTTAAATCCAGTGTGATTTGGTCTCACAGTTCAAACATAGTGGACAAAAACAATGTGAATATTTAGTCCATTCTGCAGGTTTGAAATTTTTGCATTAATTATTTTCCCCATTTTCTTCCTCCCATGTGTCTAAAAAAGCCCCCATTAAACCACAAATCTACAAATCGTCAATAAGGTGGTCCTTCGGAAAAAATGTGCGGCCACTGGGAATTCATTTCTGCTGAAAAATGGTGAATCTGTGTGAATTTATGCTGACGAGTCCGCCCTTTTCCCCCCAATGGGGCCTGGAAGGGACATTGCACTCACAAAACAGAAACCCCATTGGAAGACCTGCAGGAAAATGCCCCCTTAAAAATTTCACTGCTGGACTGGGGGGCAGGACACTGCAGTGGTGTGGATGTGCCTGCGGGTCTTGCCCCCTTTTTTTTGCAGGCTGGGGAGGTTGCCATTTTTTTTTGGGGCTTCGGGCACTCCGGAAAAAAAAAATGCCGCAGGTTTGGGGGTTTGCCGAAAGGAAGGGGAGGGGGGGACGGGAAATTTTTTTGGTCTGTTGTCCCTACGTACACATTTTTAAATTTCCTTGGCAATCTTTTGTGGGTCTCCAGCTGTGGTTGTAGGTGACAACTAGGGGCACTCATTCTTCATTCTGGTCCTTTGTATGTAAGTACTTGTCCTCTGTTGAAGCTGCTGCTTTTTTTATTTGGTTGTTGTCATTTTGGGCCTGCACCCCCAAGGAGAAATTTTGTCCTTAATCCAAAGGTGCTTGTCCAGGGTGCCTTTCGGGCAAATACTTTGTATCGTTTTCCGGCTGTATAAATGGATTGTTTTGTGTGCTTAGGGTGGAAGCTGTCTTTCGAGGTAGGCCGTTCTGTCTGGGGGTTTGTGGTATACGATGGGGTTAACCAGTATTTTTTGATTGTTTGTGGTATCCGAAAGGGGATTTTTTCTCTGAAAGAAAGCTTAAGGTTTGACGGGGGGGGAAAAGTTATTGAAGTATTAGGAAAGCAGTCCAGTGACAAGGAATATCGTAAAAAGAGGATATCATAGGTTTGGTGGTGGTGGATAGATAGCTTCTTCCGTTTGCCATAAAGATGTTTGCATACGGGGGCGCACATCTGGACCCCAATTGAAGTTCCCATTTCTGTGGGTTAGGTCCTCAAGCGGTTACACATACATTGGCAGTCGGGGCAAACTGTATGAGGCTATTACATGTGTGTTTTTTAACCCCTTACCGCCGGACCCAAAATTTGGCCCTTCTGACAGACCCCCCTTTTTTTTTAAATCTGTCATGTGTCACTTTATTTGAAATAACTTTTGACCTTTAACCATCCAGGTGATTCAGAGATTGTGTTTTACAGTGCTTTAAATAGTAAAAAATTTTTGGGCCCAAAAAATGTTTTTTTATTTGTGAAAAAATATCATTATCGGAAAAAATGTGAAAAATTTACCATTTAAAACTTAAAAAATTTTTTGCTTTAAAAGACAGAGGGTTTTTTTCCATCAAGTATTTTATAACTAGCATCTCCATATGTCTGCTGTAGTTTGGCATCTTTTTTTTAAATGTCTTTTTTTTTACGACATTAGGGCCTTAAAAAATTTGTGTAATTTTCACATTTTCAAGAAATTTTGAAATATACTTTTTTTTAGGCCCAGCCCATTTAACGTGACTTTGTTTGTGTATTTTAAAATTCCCCCCATAAATGAACCTCATTAAGAAATCCCCCCCTTTAAAATGTTTTTCAAAAAGTTTTTGGGAAATTTTTTTAAACCCTTTGGGTGTTTCACGGAAAAAAGAAATGGAAGTTAATTTCAAAATTTTCTTTTTTTTGCAGATTTTCTTTTTTATACATTATTGACAAAATACGGTAAATTGATCAGGGAAATGCAATTTTAATATTGATTCCCCAGATTCTGCCTTTTTCCAGAGAACCCATATTGGCCCTAGAGATTTTTTGGCTCCCCACAACCCCCAGAATGGAGGAGCACCTACCAGACTTGGGTTCATTTTCTTACATTTTATTTGGGGGCCATTTCAATTTTTGGGCCCCCCCAAGGTTCCAAAAACTCAATAAAATACCCCTAAAAAGACCCCATTTTGGGAAACTACCCCCTTTAAGGAATATATCCAGGGTGCAGTGAGTATATCGACCCCACGGCGTTTCACATGACTCCTTAGTGTTACAAGATTTCAGGTGTGTATGCAGGTGCGACAAATTTGATGTTTTCACTCTCACACTCTCTCATACTGGCTACTGGAAGTTCAACGTGGCACTTCACAGCAAATAACTGTCTTAGAATCTGGAATAAAGAATTGCTGTTCTTCATAAAGATGGTTTAGGCTATAAAAAGATTGCCAACCCCCCTGAAACGAGTGGAGAAGGGGCCAAGACCAGCGAATTAACAAGAAGGATCTATCAGGACGGCTTTCCCATGGTCAACCAAGAAGTCGAGTGCTGCCCTGGGCCCAAAAGGGTCTTTCAAATAGAATATGAGTCTGCCCGTAATTTCGCAGGGTTAAAAAACGAGGAAAAATCCCTGTCAATGATTTAAACCCAAAGCCGCACACTGCATCAAATTTGGGTTTATAGCTGTCTCCCAGAAGGAAGCCCCTTTAAGAATTTGGGACAAGAAGGCCCCCCAAATAGCTTTCTGAAGCAAGCAGACTAAGGGCATGGGTTACTGGAAACCCCATCCCCTGGTTATTTAGACCAAGATAAATAGCCGATTCGTGGTGTCAAATATGTGTGGCAGCAACCCGGTGAGGGGGTACAAAGATAAGTGTGTTTGCCTATAATCAAGCATGTTGGGGAGTTATGGTTTGGGGCTACATAAATGCTGTGGCTGTGGGGGGATACAGTATTGGGGAACCATGAAAGCCAACATGTACGGACTACTACAACAAGCACAATCCCCCCCCTTCAGAAAATGGGTTCAGGGGAATATTCCAATGTGATAATGATCCCCAAAAACACCTCTAAGACCACCACTGCCTTGCTAAAGAAAATGAGGGTAAAGGTATCCTCAAACTGAAGGTGGAGGAGCCAAAGGTCTCTAACATCCACAGGTTTTGTGATGTTGTCATAGAGGAGGGGAAGAGGATTCCATTGGAAAACCTGTAAGTTTAGTGAAAAATTTCCGGCCCGAGGTTAAAAGGGAGGCTGAAAAAAAAGGGGGCGACCAAAATATTTACGTTTGGCTATTTTTCCTCTTCACTTAGGGGGTTGTAACTTTTGTTTTCAGTAATTTAGACATTTTTTTGGGGTTTTGTTATTTTTAGAGCACACCCAAATTTACACTGTTATAAAAGAACACTGACTACTTTGCTTATATCAAAGTGTCATATCTTCAGTGTTTGGGCAGAGAAAAAGACTGTACAATTTTACAAAAATATGGACGGTGCCTCCTTTTGTAAGAAAATCCCCATAAATCTGCAATATTTTTTAAAACTTATGTGTTACATTATGTTTTTAAATAACTATCACTGAAAAAACTTGAAAATATTTGATAATTACTTAAAATGTGTTTCCCAAAACACATGCTTAAGGCATCTGTATAACATGTTTTTCACCTGTAATTACAAAATGCTAGATATAATAGCACCCTGGTGTTCCCACCATAGACTTTGATGGTATAGCAATAGGATGTGTCATTAAAGTCTGATAGGTGCGGGTCTGATCTTTGGGCCAAAACCAAATTGGGGGTGAACCAATACAGATTTTTTGAGGCATACCGACAATATGCCATCAAATTTTATGGTGAGAACACCCCTTTAATAAACTTGAAGCAGCATATGTACCTTTTACAAACAAAACCAAACTGAATGAAAATGTAGCCAAAACCTGCAGATACATTAAAACTAACAAAAAATCAAAACCATTGGTTTCACATCCTATACCATAATTCTAATAAATTATTTTTTTAAAGCAAGTGTCTCTTATTTCCAAAGTTTTATCAAATTTTGTATTTAAAAATTTTATATTAATTATTTCAGTTTGGGTTTTAATTTTTTTACTTTTTTAAATAATTTTTGCTGGAGTGTCAGTCACAGTACAGAGTAACAGAAAATGTTTCTGAAAAATGTTTTTTACAGCTGCCATATTAATGGCTGTTCAGGAGCATTTGAATCAGGTCTCCTTAAAGGAGTTATCTTATAAAAGACTTTGAGGAAATGTTGCTAGGATATGTCAGGGATTGCCGTTGGTCAGTAAATCAGATTATTATTTCTTACTTTTGCAAGCCATTTAACAATCATTTAAATTTTCTGGGATTTTATTATCTGGTTTTATTTTTTGGTAATCTCTGGGCTTATGGCATTGCTCACAAAATTTTTAACCCCAAGATGACCTCTGAACATCTATAGGAAATGGAAAAAGTGTCAGGAAGGGTTTTCTTAGGAAGGATTAAGGAAAGGGAATGGGTAATGTACTACGTTTTGTTTTTAATTGATATATTATTTTGTGGTAAATCACAAAGCATTTCACTAATGTTTGCCATTTTTGGGGCCTTAAAACCCTTTTTAAAAGTTTTGGGTGATATAGGGTAAACCACCCAGAGGCGGGGGCCGCCCTTTTTGGGGGGGATACTCCCCTTTTTGGGAAACAAAGTTTGAGCTTTGGGGGGAAGATATTTTATCTATATTTTTTCTATCCCTCTATGTCAAATTATTAGCACATGTGAGGGGTTTTTTTGGGCTGAATTGCCTTGTGGATTACTCACAGGTTTTTTTTTTTTTCTGTTTTTTTTGGGGTGTTAACATTATTTTCAATATGGTAAAATTAAAAAATATATTTTAGAGCTGGGGTAGTGTTTTGTTCTGTGATTGTTAACAATCATTGAAGCAAGGTCCACTAGTGTGTGTATAAGTGAAAAGTAATGCATCTGAAGACAAGATAGGGGATTATTGAGGCTGAATTGGGGTTTTGGGGTTTTCCAAAAAGGTTAAATATAAGGGGCTTGATTTTCCCCTCTTAAATCGCAATAGACATTGACTTTTTCAGTGTCGGACTGGGGTTCCTAGGGTCCACCAGTGGAATTTCATTCTGGAGCCCACCAATGGAATTTCACCCTACAGCTACTCTACATGCCTCGTAAACTCTGTCTCTTGCTGTTTGCGTCTTTCTCTCTGCTTTTCTGCCTTTTCAAAGGATGTATGTGCAGTTTAAAAGAAACTATAGTTCTGCCATGCTCTGTTCCCTGTTCACCTGTTTGGCCCCCGAAGCCCTAACCTTTCTGATCTATTGTCCCTAGGTCTTGAGTGTGCAAAATGACATATTAGGAGTGCATACACAGGAACCCACCAGGAGCTCAATCCTGGAATGTGGAAAATGAAGCAGGGGTGGAACATGAACTCCAGAGCAAAAACTGAAGGCACAACTAGATCAGACATCAGGAGATGGACTAGTCTCAACTGGAATTAATTCAGGTATGTAACAAGACCAGGAAACCGCAAAAACCCAAATTATGCCTGGACTGGGTAATCCAATAGTTAAATGTTCCTGCAACACCAAATCACTCAAACCGAAAAATTATACAAACAAATAAAGATCTATCAACTGATACTCAAGCTTCTTTAGGGGATGTGTTTCTACCTGGATGCTTTTCTGGATATTACTAGTCTTGTTGAGTAAATTCAACCAAAACTTTGTTGCATAAAATCAATTAAATTTAGCTTTTAATCCCTATATTGATAAAAATTAATAATAAAGAAAACCATACACAAACCTTATTCTTACCCCTATAAAACTAAACTAATCCTTAACTATTACAAAATTTTATGATGTGCCCGTCCCGATAAGCATGACTTCAACCTGAACCTAGACCTAGAGATCAGACCTTATTTTCCCTGACACAGTGTCCAAAGGAAATAAATGGCAAGGGTATGAAACTCAGTCATGTAAGTCAGATTGAAGATTAACACTTGTTACTAGGAATAGATGACTATTTGCTAAAGTATCATATATTGACTATCAATAGTCACTAACAATACCGCAGTCTGTCACAACCGTCAATGCGCTGAACTATCCACATGTTTCCCTCTTCTTGATGTCACAAGGGTTCATCAGGGACAAAATTATTGTCACTAACTACAGACCTAGAATAGTCAATAGTATGATAATTATTGATACAATGGACTAAGTATAAGTAAATGATTAGTGAAGCAAAAGACCATACATGTGTAGGGTATTACATACTGTGTAAATCAGTGTACATAAACCATGTCTGATAACAGACCGAGGACCTGAAGAGATAATGGTAAAATAGATCAATACGTGTATAAGGAAGATATAAACTCACAGGTTATTATTTTTATTATTATTATTATTTATTTTAGAGCGCCATTAATTCCAGGGCGCTGCACATTTAAGGGGAATTACATACATAACAAATGTTGAACAAATACAATGGTGATGAAAATGACTAGTAACTGATACAGAGAGGAAAGAGGGCCCTGCTGTGAGGGCTTACAATCTGCAAGGAAGAAGGGGAGAGACAGAAGGTGTGGGGCGGACATGTTTGTGGGCCGGTGTAGTGGTGTTGGGGTTAGTGTAGGTTATAGGCTATCCTGAAGAGATGGGTTTTCAGGTTGCTTTTGAAACTGGTGAAAGTTGGGGATGAGGTTGAGGTTGACCTCCAAGTTATGATAAGCATTATATACTCACAAGACCTTAATAGTTCATCTGATAAATGGTGTGCAGAGAATCATATGTATAACAAGTGCTCCACATGGACCTCCATGCTAGGGAAGACTTTCTTACCTATAGTTTATAAGGGTAAGAATAGGGTTTGTGTAGGGTTTTATTTAGTTTTTTTTTTTCAATATAGGGATTAAAGACTAAGTTTAAGCTCATCAGAAATAGCTGAATAATAACAGCTAAGAGTTAGGAGGTATTAACCATTGCATTGGCATAGGAGCCAGGTGTTATCATGTGATGCGAATTAAAGGACCATTGTAACTCAGGAACAACTTGAATAGACTACAAAAATTAAATGGCATCCTACCAGGGGGAAAAGAGTTAAGAGCAAAAGATACAGTAAAGATTCTAATAAGCAGTGAATATGCCCATCCTTGAAAAAGTCTTAGGCTAGGTCCACACAGAACAGGCTGTCTGTTGGATTTTCGGCGGACTCAGTATTTTGAATCTGCAGAAAAATCCCATGATACCTTGTGCTTCATAGACAGCAATAAAAAATGTGTTCGATTTTTTTACCATTGGTTTTAAAATCCTAAAATCCAGCGGAATATGCAACATGTTGTATACTCCGCAGGATTCTGCCGGATTGCTGCCAGATTCCCATACATTCAATGTATGTGACCGACGGCAAATCCGAAAACCGACCGGTAAATGTCAAAATGGCTTTTGGACAGCTTTTTGACATTTGCTGTATAGACCTAGCCTTTGACTTTCTAAAACATTTCATATAGGTGGATGGTGAAACCTTTTTACTTATCCTGTTTATTCTTTGAACTAAGACATGTGCAGACCAGTGTACACTCCTTAACATTGAAATTGCAACACCAAGAAGGACAAGCTGTGAGGTTATGAAAACTGAGGAAGTAGCAGGTGTAACTGGGATCTGCATCAAATTTTCAATTACCTAGCTCCAATCTGTAGCATGTGGGAGGAGTATAAAATCTAAACTGAAAGCAAAGTTTCCTAGACACATGAACTGGATTAAGTGGTGTGGGATGATACTGTTTATTGATGTGCCAGTTACTGCCACTTGTCACAAACTGAGAGGGATAGAATACTTGAACTAAGAGATGTCGGTTTATCACATCAGCAGATCACTATGTACCTAGACTGTGATGTCAACGCTGTGCAGTGTTGCACGTCTTAGTGGTTGGAAAACAACAATCGTAAGTGGCAGCAACATGTGCGTGAAGACGAACTTCTGCACAAACGGATCATCTGATTGAATGAATGGCACATTATGATTAGTTCTGTACTGCAAGTGAAATTGAATGTCACACTCAAAGCCTAGAGTGGCAAATAGTGTTGACACAAACCATCAGAAGGTGTTTGTACGACATTGGCCTACGAGGTAGACATCCAACAACAGGTGATCCATTGACCTCATGCCACCATTCTCAAAAGCTATTATGATGCACAGCAAGATGGCAATGGAGGCTGGAATAGAGGTCTGTCCTCTTCAGCAACAAGTCTCACTTTTGATGCACTTATATCTGGAGATTGATCTGTAGACCACCCAAGAAAACAGCACACCAGTCCTACTTCCGGGATTATGGTACGGGGGTGGCATAATGTACGATTATTTTGGGGGCCCACCCTACAGCTACTGTAAATAACTCTGCCTCTTGCTTTTTGCCTTTTTTTCTATGCTTTTTGCCTCTTCTGAGGATGAATTTACAGCTATAAAAAACAACTCCAAGATCTGCTATGCTCATGGGCTCAACGGGTGGTTCTCCTATTCCCCTGTGGGCCAATCCGAGCCTGATGTCAGTAGTACTGAAAGGGGTATTCTCACCACATTGATTAGCTTTTGTTCTGTTTTTGTTTCAATTCAGAACTAGAGCAGTTCTGCTTAAGTACAGAAGCTTCCCTAGCTCACCTAACACGTCTCTCTCCTATTGCAGCAGTGGCTGGGATCTAGACATCACTCTCTGCTGTGTCATATTACCAACATGGGAGCTCATGTTACTTACTGACAAACTTTAACCAATTAGAGCTCTTTAGCCTTCTCCCTTAGGGCCACATGTATGAAAACTGTCTAGGTCTTAAACTCACTTTGTTGTCCATAGCAATCAATCAGAGCGCCCCTTTCATTTTTCCAGGCCACTATATGAAATGAAAGGGGCACTCCGACTGGTTGCTATGGGTAACAAAGAAATTTTGGGACCTGGGAACAGTTTTCTTACAGGTGGCCCTTACTGTTAAAACCCCTCGAGTGTCCCTGTAATGGTCTCAGCTAGGAATAGCAAAGTTGATATGCCAACTACTGTTGTAGACACGCCCAGAGCCTGATCAGGAATTGGGAGCCTGAAGCTAGCTCTGAAGAGCAGGCTCTATGAAATACCCTAATGAGAAAACCCCTTCAAAGTCAGATTATCATAACATATATGTACACCATATTTAAAATATGCAAATTCCAAAAAAGTGAAAAAAATTTCAACAGAAAACATGACCAAAATCAATGAAAAATCAATGAAATTTTTGCCACATGGTAGTCTGAAATTTTTATAAAAGTTATTGATTTGTTATGTAGTAGTTTTTCTACTTTTTTGGTCATAAAATTTTAGTCATTTATCTTCCCTATTTAGAAACTTAAATTTGAGGTATATATGTATATGTTATGATATCCTGACCATATGTACTATTAAAATTGTGGTTACAGTTAGCGATGAGCGATTGTGTCAACTAGTTATGGGACGATTGTCGATATCTCAGTTTCATCCCCAAAAAACCCTCAAAACCTGCATGACCCCAGATTAAAAAGTGCCCGAAAAAAGGGGGCTTTGAACCACCATTTTTGTTGAAATGGTATTTACTAGCCTTCCCTGGATGCAGCATAAACCCAAACCTGCATGACCCCCAGATTAAAAAAGGCCGAAAAAAGAGTCTTTGAAGCAGGATTTTAGTGAAATGGCATTGACTACCCAACCTTAACGCAGCATGACCCCAAAAAAAAGCACATGTGCCCATAGACCATCAGCAGAAAATTTTAAAAGAAATAAAAAAATTAAAAACAACTAGTTTTTCCAAAATGCTTAAATTTGGTTTTAAAATGGCGGTCCCCTTTTACCACTGACTACAGGGTAATTTACTATCAAAAATTTTTAAACAAATAGCTACAATTGAGTTTTTTTTCGGCAAACCGACGCACGGACTCAATAAAGTTTTACATTTTTTTATGGGTTAATATGGCAGCCTTCGCCACCCCTGACTACAGGCGCAATTTACTATCAAATATGTAAAACACAAAGGGGCAACTAGCTCTATGGCCCCAAAAACGCACCAACGCAATAGAGTATTTAAATTTTATAGGATTATTTAAGCCCTTCGCACCACTGATTTAGGCGTAATTTACTATCAAAAATGTATAACCAATTGCTAAACGAGCTCTTTGCGCCAAACAGACGCACGGGCTTTAAAAAAACTATTTAAAATTTTTAGGGGTAAAGTTATCCGTTTTTTTTGGGAACACTACACCAGTGATTGGGAATAGAACTGAAAACACAGGGACAATTTCAACTCCTATCAGAGGTCTGCTGGCTAAAAAACTGGTAAAAAACAATTCTTTTTCAATTGAAGATAACAGAACACACTGAGCTGCAAAATATCTTCCTTTCAAATGCCTCTTCTCCTGCATCCATGTCATGGTAAATACTGTATTCTAGCACACACCAGGATCTCCTTAGGCAAAGCTTGGTCTCTATTGCTCTCCTGGCAGCTGGGATGTCTTCCCGAAGAGTCCTATTTCTGACATTGGTCAACCTGCAAAACATCAACAGTGGGAAAAATAAGTATTTGATACACCGGCAATTTTGTAAGTTTTCCCACCCACAAAAAATGGAGAGGTCTGTAATTTTTATTGTAGGTACACTTCAACTGTGAGAGACAGAATATAGAAAAAAAGAAATCCAGAAAATTACATTGTATGATTTTTCAATAATTAATTAGCATTTTATTGCATGAAATAAGTATTTTCTACAATAGACAATCAGAACTTAATATTTTGTACAGAAACCTTTGTTTGCAATTATAGAGGTCAGATGTTTCCTGTAGGTCTTGAGCAAATTTGAACACACTGCAGCAGAGATTTTGGCCCACTTCACCATACAGATCTGCTCCAGATCTTTCAAGTTTCGAGACTGTTGCTGGGCTACAAGGAAGTTTCAGCTCCCTTCAAAGATTTTCAATTGGGTTCAGGTCTGGAGACTGGCTATGCCAATCTAGGACCTTGAAATGCTTCTTACGGAGCCACTCCTTAGTTGTCTTGGCTGTGTGTTTTGAGTCATTGTCCTGCTGGAAGACCCAGCCATGTCCCATCTTCAATCCTCTTACTGAGGCAAGGAGATTGTTGGCCAAAATCTCACGATTCATGGCTCCATTCATCCTCCCATCAATACGATGCTGTCATCCTTTCACCTTTGCAAAAAAGCACCCCCAAAGTATGATGTTTCCACCCCCATGCTTCACGGTTGGAATGGTGTTCCCAGGGTTGTACTCAGCCTTCTTCTTCCTCAAAACATCCATCTGACCACATGACCTTCTCCCATGCCTCCTCTGGATCATCCAGAGAGTCGTTGGCAGACTACAAATGTGCCAAGATATGCATTGGCATGAGCAGGGGGGCTTTACGTGCCCTGCAGGATTTTATTCCATGACAGCATAGTGTGATATTAATGACAACCTTTGAGACTCTGGTCCAAGCTTTATTCAGTTCATGGACCAGATCCCCCGGTGTAGTTCTGGGCTGATTTCTGACCTTTCTCAGAATTATCCTTACCCCATGAGGCGTGATCTTGCATGGAACCCCAGACTAAGGAAAATTGACAGTCATCTTGTGTTTCTTCCATTTTCTAATAATTGCACCAACAGTTGTTGCTTTCTCACCAGGCTGCTTGCCTATTGTAGCCCATCTAAACCTTGTGCAGGTCTACAATTTTGTCCCTAGTGTTCTTAGACAGCTATTTGTTCTTTGTCATAGTGGAGACATTGGTGTATGATTAATTGAGTGTATGGACAGGTATCTTTTATACAGGTAACGAGTTCAAACAGGTGCAAGTAATACAGTTAATAGAGTAGGAGGGCTTCTTAAAGAAAAACTAACAGGTCTGTGAGAGACAGAATTCTTGCTGGTTGGCAGGTAAAAAAAATATATTTTACTACAATTGATGACAAAATAGTCATCAAAAAATCCTTTGTCAACAAACAATTATCTCTATGGGAGGAAATACTTATAAAACATAACTTTTAATATTACATTGTAAAATTGTAAAACACTACTGCTAATAGACATTAGCGTCTAGAGGGCATAGAAAAAGGCTTATTGCCGAACATGGACACAAACATGGACACAAAATGGGGAAGAAACAAAACAGTTTTAGCTCACTCTTGGAATCCCTAGGAGAAACCTGTATTCCCCCTATCCTAAATACACACGGGATTTGCCCCAATAAAGGTGTACCTATCAGGAAGCTAGCCCTACACTAATTACACCCTAGTTTACCCTCAAGTCCTGTCCCAACATGTTTTGATCCCCAAATCTTACAGGATTTCCTCAGGGGAGCAATTAAAAGTGGTATATATGGACATTAGAGTACTATGTATATCCAGGTATGTGAGCAAAATATCACAATGAAAAATAGAAGCAAACAGTGACTACAGAAATTTTATATCCTGTTAGCACAACTTGCTCATTGCTGCGCTCAGCAGTCGGGAGTCCATGGGTCATGAGTAGAGATGAGCGAGCAGTAAAAAGTTCTAGTTCGATAAGAACCTAGAACTTTAACGTGTTCGGTCCGAGGTTCTATTTGAACTAGAACTCGAACCCAATTAAAGTCAATAGGAGAAGATGTTCTGGTTAATTTCTATACCTATACAGGTGAGGAGAAGCTGTAATTACCATCCATAACAGTAAACTGGATACTTGGAACAACTTAGTGAAGAAAATTTGGCTCTAAGAGTGACAGAAACAAATTGAGGCAAAAAAAATTCATTCCTTTCAATGGCTAACTGAAAAGATGAGGACAGCTTGCAAGCAGGGGCGTAGCTACAGGAGGTGCAGCGGTAGCAGCCGCTATGGGGTCCTGCATCCTGAGGGGCCAAAAAGCCCCTGTGACACATAGGAGATTTGGAGACGGTGTGCTATACAATTACTGAACCCCCAAAACTACAAAAACTGAACTGTTGGGCATTGAGTATGATTTAGCAAATCCAAGCACTCTGTATAATATATATTCATGTATATGAGAGTTAGGCATTATGTGAGCCTGCAAGTGTCACCAAATAACAGCTTCTGGGTGTGGGAAAGATGCAGCCAGCAATACCAAACTCCCTAACTATTGTTGTATATGGAGAGGAAAAGGCTATCTAACTAACTGTGCTGGCTGTACAGTACATAGAGCGAGCTGAAAATGGCATTCACAAGGCATTACAGTGAAATATATATAACATGGTCATGTGATTTTAGCAGTCAATGAGAGTCCTACATACGATGACGTTGTTGACACTTCTCTGTGTTCTACACTGATTAGGTGGCCGCCAAAATTGCAAAAAGGTGATTGGATGGCTGGCAAAAGTGCAGAAAGCCGCTGAAAACGAAACTGAAAATGGCGTGTTGAACTAGAACTAGAACTTTACTCGAATGAATAGAAAAATGTTTAGTTCAGTTTGAGTTCTAAAAAAGTTCTAAAAAAGAAGTTCTAGTAGAACTTAAGTTTTCTACAACAGTTCGATCAACACTAGTCATGAGGCTATACTAGTGTAGCAATAGAAATATATCTGGGGGGGCGACTGTAAATTCTAGAAAGGTTAGCTATATACACTGCTTTATCAGAATGGTGTGGCACTTCTTAGGTTGATACATAGACAAACAATAGGCACTAAGAACTAGAGCGGTGCCATTCACAGCATACAAGCAGGACCCCACCTGCACAATTAAGCCTCCAAATACAAACGAATACCGTGTGAGTTACTGAGAGTCCCAAGAAGGAAATGTTTTTCTTCTAATTTAATGTATTAATCATATCGACATATAGTAACATCTATATAATATATAGCAGCAATCATAGCACACTTATCTCAGTCCTTCAAATCCAGAATATGGAATAGATATAAGTAATTTGCAAGCCACGAGGAACAAGCCAGAGAAAAACCAAGCGATTACTCCAAGTTGCCCGGGACACGCAACGTTTCGGGGGACGCACCCCCTTCCTCAAGCGTGACGTAGCTTCCAGGATGTCCGTTCTTATACCCTCCAATATGTAGTTCAAAGCATAAGATTACTTAGTATATAATTATGCTCACAAGTAGCTATGATAATAACAGACAATTAAAAACAAGACACAAGCACTTACTCCCAGTAACAATCGCTGTAAGCTATATCTAAATACTAACGCTAATACGGGGTAAGAGAATCCTAAAAACCAAAAACAGGCAAATAGATATGGGGCCAGATACCTAACAGATCTATAAGAATACATTCCATTGGCAATTTTCATTAAGCCCCTTAGGGGAAAGTGCATCTAGTCTATTGATCCAATAGACCTCGCGTTGTAGAAGTTTTATATTAGTATGTTCAGCATCATTGCCCTCCACTTCCTCAAGTATACACCAACGGAGCTCGGCCACATTATGCCCTCTCTCGAAAAAGTGCCTAGCCACTGTAGATTCTGAATATGTTTTTTTCTTTTTAGCTAAGCTGATGTTACTGCTTTGCTCACCTTTTTCCTTTTCTCCACATTTTTTAGATTTGAAAAGTCATATCTGAGACTTATGCTCGTTAATTCTAATGCGGACCATCCTAGTGGTCTGCCCCACGTAGCACATGCCACAGGGGCACTTCAGAAGATAGATTGCATTGGTGGTACAGCAAGTGAAGTACCCTCTTATAGGTATATTATACCCACGAGTGGGATGGGTAATACACTCACCCTTAATGATACCATGGCAATTTTGGCACGACAGACAGGGATAAGTACCCTT